>BFEA01000346.1:1356314-1390792 GCA_003427395.1 Chara braunii | reverse complement strand
AAGAAGCCTGCCTTATCGCCATATTAACGTATATACTAGTTGGTAAGTTGAGCGAGGCTCCGGGAAGCCTGCCTTACCACCGTAATACTATATATTAGGCGATAAGAGAAGCGAGGCTTTAAGAAGCCTGCCTTATCGCCATATTAAAGTATATACTATGTGGTAAGAGGAGCGAGGCTCTAAGAAGCCTGCCTTATCACCATATCAATAATATATACTAGCTGGTAAGAGGAGCGAGGCTCCGGGAAGCCTGCCTTACCACCGTAATACTATATACTAGGCGATAAGAGAAACGCGACTCTAAGAAGCCTGCCTTATCACCATATTAACAATATATACTGGGTGGTAAGAGTGAGCGAGGCTCCGAGAAGCCTGCCCTATCACCATATGACCTAATCTAATGCAAGACAATAGATAGGAGGAGCAAGGCCCTCGAGGCCTGCCCTATCACAAACAGACGCCAGCAAAAGGGGATGGGTAGATACCGAATGGTCCACCATACTGTTACTAATCTTCTTGATAGACAGGGAATGGTAAAAACCTTGAAAAGAGATCGATCCATTACTAACAGACCACTTTATGATTCTATTGAGCTAGAGGTAGAAGGAATGTGATCCCGTGTGACATATCCTGCTACCTTAACCTATTGATTGATGTCAATCTTATGATTCCACTCCATATAAGATGGATGACACTTTGCCTATGTATGTCTGAAGGGGAAAGTTGGCGATGTTAGCGTTATACTTCTCTTCCTTCAGACGACTATCCCTATAAGCTGGTCTGATAAGAGGTTAGAGAGGCTGCCTATGGAGAATTATATCGATGTACTAGTATTATAATTCCGACAAAAATGAAGTTCACTATAATGGACTTCAAATGGGGTCATGTCGATGGTGAAGAGGTGTTGAGACATTGTTGACCTGTGTATGATTGCAGGTCATCCTGATGAAAAAGACTCATTATGAGTCTATACAAGAGTACATGTTGTTGCCTTATGGTAACAGGTTGGTTATCCAACTCAACCCTCACTCACCCTCGACGCCTACACTTTGCATCAACCCTTGCATTAAATGACATTTCCGTTTTGGGTCATTTGTCTAAAGGGTCTGTGTTTGATCAAAAGAGGTCCTTGAATGGCTAAGTCGAAAGGGGGATGTCTGGTTAAAAGGATTGGAAGCGTAAGTGTAGTGTGTGTRAAAGTGAATGAATGGTTGACTCTGCTAGGATTGTGTAATGTGATTGACTTTGTCTGCAGGTCAGTAATACGACCAGCCRCATGCTATTCACGGCAACACAYTGAGAAACTTATGCTATCTTGGACCTTGATCCAGGCATCTTGTCARTGCGCGATTGGTTTGCGTACCCAACCTTATGCCTTTCTCTGATGTTAAGCAGATTAGGGTTATTGCTAAGGCTATGAGCCTTATTCATTTTTCTGATCATTTTTATTTGTTCATGATTGAAAGGTCAAAGACCTATGTGGTCCCATAGGCCGGACTGGCAAATAGCCAAATAGGCCCTGGCTGTGGGCCAGGGCAGATGAAGGCCCGCTGCACTCTCACTCCCAATCGCTTCGCTATCCTCATCTTTATGGTTTGCGCATATGGGGTCATAATGACCCTTGCTCCACTATGCACCAAACGTGCAAAATGAAAATGAATCTTCGGCTAGAACATGGGAAGAGGTATGGAACCGTATTTTTTTTTTTGTGTGCATGTGGCGAGTAGTGGAGCGAGGCCCAATATCGCTCATCGAGTTGGAAAAGGGAACCTCGTACGAGGGTGTGCTATCCCACCAAGCAGCAGGACATTATCGGCAAATTCAAAAGAGAGCGCATGGAAAACAGGAAATCGAGCTGCGTCGAAGGCAACACACCAAGGCTCGTCTGGAGGATTGCAAGGATCCGACAAGGAGGAGAGCATGGGGAAAAGACAGATCCGTTAGCACCGATTTGCTCACAAGCAGCAAGGATTAATCTGGACATAGCATGACAAGCGGGTAACAAGGGTTCTGGGTTCAGACGAAGTAGGAAGTAGCCGCTAGGAAAACATCAGTGATCTGGCAGTCTGGTGCAGACTGAAGAGGCGGCCCCATGCCCCAAAGTGTACTGTTGTCCAACATACTTATCATTAACCCTGCGCAGTTAATCCCCCGGAAACAGGGCAATCAATGCTGGCAGGCTGTCGGATGTACAATGGGACGCTGGACCCGCTTTCCAGCAGGTGCTGCTCCACACCGATAGACCGGAGCACCCAGGTCTCTTGCTAGGAGGGGGTGCTCTTACCACCTCTCCTAGCAAGGGCAGGGTTCAGAGTTTAAGACTGCTGGAGATAGGGCTTACATGGCACAATTGAGGTTTTAGGGTTACCAGAGATAGGGTATAGGAAGAATAACTGCTACGTGATTCGGTTGTTATTTGCTCCTTTATTTTCAATTTTCCTTTCTTAGTCCGGTTTGATTTTTTGTAGAAGTAGCGGATAGCAGGACGCTGGACCCGGTTTCCAGCTCAAGCCAAAATGGGCAGTGGCCCCAGCACCCCCCAGGTTGAGATGTTGATGGATTGCTGGCCTCATTGAGTTTATATCATGGCTACGTCCGGACACATCCGGACCTCCGGACATGCATGGTTCCAGACGGTCCGGACCGGTAGGCAGGTTCGGAAATGTCCGAACCATTAAAAAAATAAAATTAAAAATAATCTTAAAAAAAAGTATGTTATGCAGAATAACAATGCAAATCACTGGAAAAAAAAAAAAAAAAATTACAATGCAAACCACTTTTGCCTCAGACACATGTCAGAATTCCTAACCAAACTTGAGTCAAAAGTCAAAAACTGTAAAAAAACTCAAAAAAGGACTTCAAAAAGTAATAAAAACTAATAAAAACTTTTTAAAAAGTGATGAATTATTAATAATTTAAAAAACTTGGGGGTGTCTAATAAATTATTACAGAGAGAGAGCATGTCCGGACCCCCCCAAAAAGCATAAATGGGCTTGGAAGACCCCCAAAACAATTTTGGGGGATTGGCTCCTCGATGGGGAAGGGTCTTGGACCGTTTTTTTTTTGTTTGTTTGTTTTTCCTTGAAATTTGGCGGATCCGGACCTTCCAGACCGGACGTCTGGAGTCCGGACAGAATCCAGACCGTCTGGACGACGGTCCGGACGTCCGGATCGTAGCCATGGTTTATACAGTAAAACTGTCGTATGGGACAATTGATACGATCACATTATCACGACTCTAGTTCAACTACAAACTATAGGGTACTGTCACAGCTCCCCCGTTTCTTGTCGTTTTCTCCCTTCGTTTTTTATTTTTACCCCTCCCTTTCTTCCTATGGGCAGCTGTCTGTAACAGTGGTCCTTGCTGCACGGCTCTCGAAACCGACACAAAATGAGTGCATGTGAAATGCATCTTGCCACCGTCCGTGGAAGGTGCATTCTTTTCTTCTCATTCCGTGTGCCTTATCACTGCGTACAGTGCGTAGGCATACGGATGTCAACGGCTGTGACAATATACATGGATGTAGACTGTAAACATGGTGAGTATTCGGAAGCTCCAATTCTGGATGACATCAGCATTTTACCATGGGGTGTCCAGGTTTCCAGATGTCAGGAAAGATGCCCTTCCAGACGAGGTCTGATGTGCCGCACACATTGTGCAAGCCCGTTTGTCTACTGGCGAATGGACAGTATACAACAAGACATGGAACATGTGGGTCCCCCAAAATCTGAGATCATTTTTTTTTTTTTTTTTTTTTTTTTTTTTTTTTTTTTTTAATCAGGAAAACCAGCGACCACTACTAGAGGGGGTGATAAGAGCAGCCGCCTCTAGTAGCTGTCCCTGGCTGCTCTAGCTATCTTTTATTTTTATTTTTTTCCCTGGCTGCTCCATCTATTGGTGGGGAGTTGCACCTGCTGGAAACTGGGTCCAGCGTCCTTTTGAATACTTCGTCCTTGCCTGGTCCTATTGTGGTCTTGTTCGCTCTGCTTCGTACCATTGCATATCGACCATTGCCAGCTGGTGGGGTGGGAAGGGGTCGGAAAATTATGTGGATGGTCGCAGCAGGATCTCCTGGCCCACCGTAGTCCAGTCTCCGAAGCAAATAAAGTAGTCTCTCCTGAATTCCTCTTGGTTACAGCTCCTGTTCTCACTCTGCCCAACCAGTTCCCAGAGAATTGCTGAATTGCTCGTGTTATGTCCTTCGATGAATGAAACAGGTCTAGTTCGTTTTTAACTTTTTGCCACTGTACCATCAGTCTGTGCCAGACCGCCACCGCCTCTTCAGTCTGCGCCAGACCACCAGATCCCTCATGTTTCCCTAGAGGCTACTTCCTCCTTCTTTTGAATACTTATTCCTTGCTTGGTCCCATTGTGGTCTTGTTCACTCTGCTCCGTACCATTGCATATCGACCATTGCCAGCTGGTGGAGTGGGAAGGGGTCGGGAAATTATGTGGATGGTCGCAGCAAGATCTCCTGGCCCACCATAGTCCAGTCTCTGAAGCAAATAGGGTTGTCTCTCCTGAATTCCTCCTGGTTACAGCTCCCGTTCTCACTCTGCCCAACCAGTTCCCATAGAATTGCTGAATTGCTCGTGTTATGTCCTTCGATGAATGAAACAGCTCTAGTTGGTTTTTAACTTTTTGCCATTGGACCATGAGCTCTTGTTGAATATTTGTTTTATCATGTCTGTTGCCTCTTCCCCAGCTATGTGGATCCCCTCGATAGCATGGATACAGCGTTTTCTGCAGAGAGTCCACATGACCGTTCTCCTCCCTAATTTAAACATGTTGTTTTCAAAAGTGTTGTAAGGGAGGGAGGTCAGTGCCTTGCATAATATAGCCCTCCAGTCCCATGGCCAGTTGGACACAGTGCCCAGCAGTGACCAGATCCTATCCCACCATCGTGTAAGGACAGCCCCCGGACACTATATAAATGTATGCTCTATGGTTTTCGGAATTCTGGGGGAGGGGAAGACGGTGTGGCATGATTTACACCACGGTAGTGCCCCTTCCGCTCTAGATATGTACGATCTATCAACCAGCGTTGGTGGGCAGGCAGCGATTCTATTTGCCACTGCAGTGAGGCCTCTTCGCCGGCCTAGACCTTGTGGCGGTGAACCATCGGATGGGGCGGATTGCCTCAGTTCCTACATTCAAATGAGAACTCCATCAAGCCTTCACCGTTAAGGCATGCAACTTTAGATTCTCCCCCGGCCTGCGTTTTTGCGTAGGGGCCCATTGCCATTCCTCAGGGTCAAAGGGGAGCTCTGCCACGGGGGTGTTTGGCTGGTATGCGATCCACACATCTTTGTCCCGCAACACACGGATCTTGTGTAGGTCCGCATTTCTCCACCATATCATCACCTCTGGGGTGTACCGGGTGAGCACATTATCCTCGTCTATATGGAAAAGGTTGGCCAGTGTTTCATCCGGTCGTGTCTCCATCACATTGCCTACACTTTTCGGATCACCCAGGACCGCTACCCAGTCTCCTTTTACCAACCACGATCATTTGCACAAGATGCGCACCCAGTTTAGGGGGATTCAACGATGCAATGTGCTCCTCAACATTGTGACAATACTTTAGTATAGTCCTTAGTTGTTGTGCAGTTTTTCAATCTCCCTTCCCTGTATCCCATACATCCTTTATTCCGGTTATACCTTTTTTGACCCAGTTGTTCCACGGGGTGCTTGAGCTACGATACACCCTATTGTATGGGTCCGTAATCCTCCTGTTCCTAAAAAAGGGTTGACACGTCACCTCCTCCCACCTGGTCGGTGGGGGTTTGTCAGGCAGCGAAAGTTGGCACCAAGCTCTCAAAACATGTGCCCAAAAGTCGTCCCTGACCAGATCCGAGCGGATTGTGTCTCAGCACGAAACTCGGCCGTTTTGGGGGAATTGTAGCACAGTCCAGAAAAGATTTGTGTGTGTGTGTGTGTGTGTGTGTGTGTGTGTGTGTGAGAGAGAGAGAGATGAATCTACAGCTAGAACATGGAAATATGCACTGCCACACTTTTTTTTTTCTTTCTTTTCTTTGGTGTGTGTGTCCGTTTGCCTGTTTTTCAGGGCCCACCTATTTTCTCCCTGTTGCACTGCTAGGCCTTCCCCAACGCCCGTGTTAAGCGGCGGATATGTGTTTTGCAAGTGGGGAAAGGTACTTGTGACATAAGTGTGTTTCGGGTTATTGGATAATATTATTTCTATCGAACATATAGATAGCTTGGTTAGCCTAACTCGATTCAACTTCGATCAAGGCACGCTAGCAGAATTTCTTTGTTTTGAAATCGGATATTATGAAAGCTTTAGACGCAGGACGTAATCTATGAGCTGTGTCGAACGTATATATAGCTTAGCTAGCCCAACTCAATTCAACTTTGGTGTTGATCAAGGCACATTAGCAGATTGCGTAGTTTCGAAATCGGATATTATAAAAGTTTTAAAGGCAAGACATACTCTACGAGGTGCTTACATGGGCGTGTTTTTCGACCAGCTTGTCCCCACTCGTTCGACAAATTATACCAGAAGTTTTTCCCTTTCACACTTCAATCACCTTATGATGATCCATAGTAACCGAGTCACCCCCTCATTTTTTCTTTCTTTCTCCTTGCGCCTTGCCAGTAGTCTTTTGAGAATGAACAACTGGCCCCAAAATAGGTTGGGCCTCTTAGTATTCTCTTTTTCCCAGGCAAAGGCTAGCTGTCGCGAGCAAAAAGCAACCAGTTTGGACCCCACCCCATCCCGGTCCACCCTAAAACACATACTCCCTGTTTCGGTATAGCCATCCGACATCATCTCTCTCTCACACTCACGCTCGCGTATATACTCACACTCCTTCACCAACACCCTTCACTTACTCACTTGCCTCATCAACACTCACTTCATACACATATAGGGTCATGTACTTAGATCCACTTCTGCGAACACCTGCGCATGGATGTGCGCACACATATAGTTATGGATACACCCTTACGCACTCTCGCCAATATATAATCACATGCGTACAGGCGGTTCTCAAACGAATAAGCCTCTAATTGTCAATGCCTCGTCAGAATTGTCGACAACTGTGTCAACCACATACTTCCCACAGTCTGATCGTCGTAGTTGAGTGTTAACGACCTATGGAAATAATTTGCACCCCCCACCGTCCCCTTCGATCCCATCATTTGACCGTTACCCTCATGTGACACCACTTGTCATCACCACCTTGTCCTCGAGGCCGATGTATTTGGTTTTAGGATCGCATATATCACTTCGTATAACCCCCTTACGCCATTGTTTCCCCTCACTTACCCAAAAGCCCTGTGCAATCCTCGTGAACCCTTTGTAAACTAGAACCCATATATGCAAGCACTGTAACCCTTGAAACATGCAAAATCGGACTAAAACGAAGTTGAATATATCACTTCGTACGACCCCCTTACGTCATTGTTTCCCCTCACTTACCCAAAAGCCCTGCGCAATCCTCGTGAACCCTTTGTAAACTAGAACCCATGTATGCGAGCACTGTAACCCTTGAAACATGCAAAATCGGACTAGAACGAAGTTGAAAATGACAAACGCCATCAGTATGTTTCCCCTCTTGGAAAACAATACTGCAACGGTTAACATGGGAGGTAACAGACCTCACCATGCAAACGCCCTATTGGTGTCGACATGCACGGCTTTCTCCCTCTCTCTCTCTCTCTCTCTCTCTCTCTCTCTCTCTCTCTCTCTCTCTCTCTCTCTCCCCACACCTCTCTGTCTCTCCCTCTCCCCCGTTTTATCTCTTTTTTTTCGTTTTTCATTTCGGTTTTTCCTAAAATTGAGTTTTTTTTCTTTTTTTTTCTTTGGCGTTTTTATTTATATTGTATGTTTTTAATGGATGTCAATCCCACTACTGGTAGCGAGAGCCTTGGCAACGCTTGGCATATCGGTAGTGGGAGGGTCAGACTTGATAGCTGGGAAATATACTGATGGTGAAAGACAGAGGGTCTGGCAGCCAGACATCAATCAAACACCAGCATTTGCTGGGCTCGAAGACATTGGTATGCGAGTTTATTTTCACATCGGACAAAAGAGGCTCGTGGATACTGGTGGTTAGGGAAATTCTCAAACTTGAATCAGCAGAGCACGAAACACTTTTCAGGCAAAATGGTCGAAAAACATCGAAATGACAATTTTATTTTATAGGATGATTTGAAAGGTTATCGTAAAATGGTATCAAATAGGGATGATTACATATTTATATATTCTATTGTATTACTTTAGTATCCACAATATAACACGAACCAAATAGACCTAAGCAATATAAGTACTTATAAAAATTATTCAACATATATGTTTTTCTCCCTTCAAATCGACCAGTGGCATATATTACAGAGTAATAAGCATGGTCGCGATCCTTATAGTTGTAACTGGTGTACAAGGCTCATTCCCCTACATCGATTATCTGTTGGAAGTCAGGTTCAGCATCCCAAGTTTACAAATTTAGTTATGAGGTTAGAACAAGTTAGTGTCAAGACTCTCCAAGTCAAGGATCGATCTAATCTTGATCTCAGAGGACTTGGCGGGCAGTCTAACACTAGCTGCAATCCTCCCCTCTAGCCCCTACCCGGGGCTGAACCACAAAATGTGAATGATAGCACTCACCTTTCACAAGAGGCCAGACCAAGGTCCCGACTTCTATAAGCTAAATACCTCCTTGCTCAGCCTCAAATGCTTCCAGACGTATTTGACCCAGGTGTGGGCATACTGGCGAGAACGTTACCCTGAAGTAGACTCCCCTCTTACATGGTTCAACAATGGACTATTTTTTCTGGCAAAAAAATGCAATGAATTTTCCAAACAACTTGCCAAACAGCGAAACCAGCACGAAACAGACTTGCTAAACCAACTTTAAGAGCTAGAACAGCAGTCATCACTTCATGACCCGGACCACTATGTGCAAACTACCCAGGCAGTTAAAGCCCAACTACTTCAGCAAGCGCAATACCGTTGGCAAGGCGCCCGAATTCGTGGCAAACTCTCAAACTACTCCACCGAAGGCTCAATGGACACAAAATTTTTCGGCCTTGCTCGCGCCAGGGCCAAAAGCACGGTCATGGAAGCATTGTACGGGCCGGGGGGATCAGAGACCCACCCAACTACCACAACTGCAGGATGTGTCAAAATTGCTCGTGATTTTTTCAAAGACCTTTTTGCAACCCATATACCTCCCACTGACGACGAGACCCGGCGGAAACAAAAAGAGGACTTCCTTTAGCCTATTGACAAGCGTCTTTCTCCCAACCACCGAGAGAAGCCCCCCTGACCAAGGATGACATATGGACAACCCTCCTACAGATGGAAGAGGAGAAAACCCCCGGGTTAGATGGCTTACCGAAAGAATTTTGGGAGACAATGTGGGATTACATGAGCTCTGATCTTATGGGATACTACAACGAAGTATGGCGCACAGGAGAGATGGGGGAGTTAGTCGACCAGGGAGTGTTGTCCCTTCTATACAAGAAAGGACAGAAATTCAATATCCGAAATTATAGACCTATCACCCTCCTGACTGTCACCTACAAAATGCTGGTTAAGGCCTAGGCTAACAGGATGATTCCGGTCCTAGAAGGAGTAATTCAACCATCACAGACAGAGTTTATGCAACATAGGCAAATCTAGGAAAATGTATTGCTGGTCAACGAGGTGTTGCAACTGTCCTAACAAATAAAACAAAATGCAGGCCTCGTCTTTATCGACTTTGAGAAAGCCTACGATCATGTGGACTGACTCTTTCTTGACAAGAGTTTGGAGAAAATGAATTTTGGACCGGTTTTCCGTAGGTGGATATGCATCCTCCACTACAAAGCCACTACAAGGATGCAAATAAACGGGACACTGGCTCCTCCGATTGAGTTGGAACAGTCGGTCTGCCAAGGTGATCCAATAGCACCCTTCCTCTTTCTCATTATCATGGAGGCCTTATCGGCCAACCTTCGAGCAAATAAAGACATTAAGAAAATCCTGATTACAAAAATTTCAGAGGAAGCCGTCCCATTATGCTCGCTGTTTGCAGACGATCTCACCATCATAGTAGATGCTACACGAGAATATGATTGAAATCCATAAATTAATGAGTAAATTTGCCCGAGTAGCTAACATGATGGTGAACTGGGGGAGCAAAACACAAGGATGGTGGATCCACTACCAAGGGGGACGTCCACCAGACTCTCCAAACGTCCACTGGCTTCCTTTGCAGGCCCCTGTCCGTTTCTTGGGGGTTTCCTTAACAGTCCAGGGTCGCCCTTCCTCAAATGATGACTGGATCTTGACACCCGCCTTAGCTAAACTGGCCAACTGGCGTAATAAGCATACCTCTCTCTTTGGCCAAGCGCTGGCCATTAACAATGTGGTGTTTGCGGCGTTGTGGTATAAGTCAGTGCTTTGGCCCCTGAGCAGGACGACCTTTCAATCACTTAGGTCTAGGGCAGCATCCTTTCTTTGGAGAGGAGATGATGACCGTGCAAACGTCATCAGTAGGGTGGCATGGGAATTTGTTATACAACCAAAAAAAGCTGGAGGCCTGGGCATTATCGACCCCACGACACAAGTCCAGGCGCTCCGTCTTAACTAGCTGAAGACTTTGATGTTCTCCCTGGACAATCCTTGGCGACCCCTTACTCTATAACATATTGCTCGGTTAGCCCCGTCGGGCCCTCCTGAGGTTAGCCCGCTTACATGGCTAGAGGGCCGCTATTGGTCAATCCCACGCAAGATCTACGGGCATACAACAGATAAGTTTTGGTCTTCACTACTAAAGAGTTGGCGCAGGTTCCCCCTTCCTGAAAAGCAGACGCCAACAAGGTGGGAGGAATTATACCGACAAACCCGTTTTCGGTAACCGGTGGATTACTCCTATGTGCAGATTTTGAAGAGCTCAGTTGCCCCCTGGAAGGGATGATTGAAGCATGGGATACTCCGTGTCGGGCACCTGTGGAACAATGAGAGGAGAGACTGGAAAACAGCAACCCAACTTCAAAGCACCCTTCGTTACTGTCATCATACAGAGAAGCACCTAGAAACAATCATTGAAGCACTCCCTCTCACCTGGTATGAGATACTTAAACGCGGCCCCACTTTGGAGGAAGGGGACTGAGTCGCTATACCAGGGGATACAACACGGATAGGCCAGATCCACCGGGTGTGGGTATCAGAAGTGCTGGTGGAATTTTATGCCATTGGACCAAAGGGGAGGCTTCTTGGTTGTCGCAGCCTCTTTGAATGGCAGGAAAAAACTGGGGTGTTCCTAGTACGGGTGTTGCAGGAGGGACAGGACACCACTATCTTCTCCCCACAAACACCAATAAACGAGCTGCCCATCGACCATGAAGAATGGCAATGGCAAACGGCCCGTGGAACAGCAATGGCGTTCGGAAAGAGAGTCCACCCTAATACCATATCTGTCAAATCCATGTACAAGATGCTTAGATCCAAGAGAGTGTTAAGGGACCGAATCAACGATAGGTGGGCCGAGCACCTAAACGTGGGTCAGTCTCTCCTCAGGCCAATCAATTGGTTCACCGGAAGCAAAACGAGACCGGCCAAAATCACGTCATTACAATGGCAGATCGCCCATCGCTGCCTACCGACAAATGTCTGGCTAATTGACCATACTCACCTGGAACAAAAAGGAATAGCACTCCCGTGGTGCCACCGATGCTCATCTGCTTTCCCAATGCAAAAAAAAAACGAAACCGTCGAGCATATCTTTATGCAATGCCCGGTGGCCTTACTAACATGGCGGTGCTGGGACCGCATATGGAGGAAAATGGTACCGGACATACCCTGGTCATGGTCCTGGCAAGCCATACTGACAAGGCATTGCCCAACACTAGAAAGTGCCCCTACCTACGCCAACAACCTGCACAGCTTGGGTAGACGATCTGTCCTATGGGCACTTTGGTTGCAGTGCTGCCTTTTAGTCTTGGAGGGGGTTAAAATCGAGGGTCCTGAATTGACAGGGCAAATAAAGGAGCTGGTACAATTGGAGCTGAGGCGTAGATGGCGAGACCTTAAACCACAGGTAGACATTTATCAGACAGTCCAAGATATAAAGAGGGCGATTACCGGTTTCTGTGGGGACTGGCTAGGGGGGGATCGAGGAGGGTGGATGACTCGAATTGAATGGACAGGGGATCATGCCGTCATAACAGGACAAGAAGTCCCAAGGGACTATAAACTCGTTTTTAATGATTGGACCTACATTGACCCATCCTTCCCGACGAGACCCCCGTCTGATTTCCTGGACCCATTCCCCCCTCACCCTTTTGCCCTGATGGAAGTGGTTACCTAACCCTGATACAATAGTGGATCGGATATGAGTGAGACAAGCCTCACCGGTGCCCCCCGGGGCATTGCTTATCGATCGTTTTTAAATACATATCAGCTGCCCTTCCCCCGGTGCCCCCCGGAGGATGACCGCAATAACATAAGGAGATACACTTTACTCAAGAGCCATGACTGCCGAAAGCAAGGAACCAGACGAGCAAGCTGAAGTCCGACGCCCAGCAGCAGGGTGAAGAGGTTCCTGAAACCGGGGTTACTGGTGTAGCGGTTGGGTAGCAGCTGCTCAGGATACCTCCTGCTCAGTCAATCCCTTGGATCCCGGGGCAATCAATGCTGGCAGGACTCTGACTCAAGCCTCCTTCTAGCTTCTCATATTCTTCTCATTCCTCAGATTCTTCAAATACACTCTGTAATACTTCTGTATATGGGACGCTGGACCCGGTTTCCAACAAGTGATGCTCCCCACCAATAGATGCAGCCTCTCCCTAAGTGCTAGTGGTGACTGCCTTTATCAGCACCACTAACACCGGTGGGAGCGTTTAAAAAAAAAAAAAAAAAAAAATCATATTCTTGGACTGACAGAAAAGAGTCTGTATAGCAACTTCACTGTCAGTGACTCAGTGGGTGTATGCTGGTTCAGAARGCATTGGGCCTCGTGCCCCAATTTGGTCCRTATTGATGGTTGTATACACGACATTTCTTTTGATTTTTTTTTGTAAGCAGTTAGCAGAAGAATGAGGATGAATTTGGTTTTTGGTCCTTTTTGCTTTTGGTTTTTGGCCTTTCTTTTTGCTTACTCTTTTCTTTTACCGGCCTTCATGAGCAGAGTACTTGTACAATTTTTTTTATTTTTTTTTTTAATTAGCTCCATTCTATTGGTGGGGAGCAGCACCTGCTGGAAACCGGGTCCAGCGTCCCATAATACATAAAATTGACCTATATCAGCTCCATACCTCAGATGCTACTGCCAGCATTGACTACCCCAGGAAGCTGGGGGGTTAACTGAGCAGCAGATAATGATTGCAGTAAGGAAGGTAGTTGTATAAGCTAGTGGGGTCCTCCCCGGGGGGCTCCGGGGAGGAACACCATGTCTGAATGTAAAGCTGTGGGTAATACCGTGATGGGTGGTTTGGCATTTTTAGGACAGGATCTCCGAGTCCGCCAGGGAAATGGCATGAGGTGGGAAAGGGTCTAGGAAGTCTGAGGGAGGGCGTAGTGGGAACGAGGGCTCTATGTTCGTCCAGTCTTAAAAAACTAGGCGGTAATCTCTCATTTCCTCCAAATCCCGATGTCCATCTCCCCTGTCTCCATTGTCTCCATTGTCTCGACTCCATTCCACCTTGGCAATCCACCATTTTCTCTCCCCTCCTACCCAGTCTGTACAAAATGCTGTAATTGCTCTCCTAGCATCGCAAACTTGTATAAAACGGTCTAGTTGTGATTTAAAAAAAAAAAAAAAAAAAAAAAGCAAAAAAAAAACTCCTTTATAGGTATTGTTGCGGACCGCCTGAGTTATCTTTGAAACCAAAATCCGATAGTTGTGTTTTTTTTCCCAACTAAGTTATATTCTTCTCTCAAATCACTTTTCATTACCTACCTACCACCTGCGTTGCACGACGAACGTGTTCGCGCCCATTCACGTTCGCGCGAACAGCTAGCGAACATGTTCAGGCGAACATATTTTTTTTCGTAAAAAAATAATTAAAAAAATCGGTTTTTGATTTTTAAATCATGATTGTTTACGAATTTGAACATTACTCCAGTGCAAAAGTTGCTTGTATTGTTATTTTACATAACATATATTTTTTCCAGATTTTTTTGAGAACTTTTTTTTTTTTCCTATGGTCTCGTTCGGAGGGTTTTGGGCGCTTGTTCGTGTTCGCCTTCGAATGCGAACACGGTGCTACGTAGCCCACCACTACTCCTAAGCCCGTATAGAGGACCCCTGCAATCAGATCTACCTCGCACAATAAAGGGGATGCATGTTGTCTCCCTCCCTAATTAGCAATGTCAGGGAGAAGGGTGAGGCCGCTGTCGGCGGGGACTCGTTGATTCACAGATTGAGCATTTTGATAGTAGTTGTGCCTCTCATATATTCCACCCGCCCCGCGTCAAGCAATAGCAGTATATAACCAGCACTTTTTGACCCAACACACCTGCATACGCATACGCAGCCGTGATAACTAAAGACTATCGATATCGATCGGGTGGAGCAAGTCAACTATCTCAGTTGGTTGGCATTAAGAATGCCCATATTCTAGAGATGAGTATAACTTTTACTATGGTACCTTAAACCACCAGTACCTCCTAAAAGTGTTCCGCGTTAACGGCCTGCCAAAAGTGGAAATCGCGTTGTTTCCACTTGGTTGAATTGGCCTACCGGCCCAGGCCCGTTCATCCCCAAAGCCACGCCCGTTAATGAGGAGCACTTTTAGAAGGTACTGGTGGTTTAAGCTTAAACCACCAATGCTTTGACCTTCCTTTACCGACCCTCGAAATGCCCTGTGCTCTGGAAAAAAAAAAAAAAAAAAAAAGGCTCAGGACTTCGTTTGGCTGGTAGCGCTAGTCATTTTGATCTCGCAGGTCGAGCCCCAAAACTTGCGGCTACATCCATGCCGCATAGGAGAAAAATGGATAAGAATCGTAATGGTGGTTTAGTCATGCTCCCCTCGATCCAATGTTGTTCACCCATTACGTGCTCTAGAAGACGCTTGTGTTGGAACAATTGGTCAGACTAGCCCTATAAACACAAGAGTACATCGCCCCACTAAGTTGGCTGAAAGGCAGACAGTGGAGTATTCCAAGAAGAATAACTAGAGACCCCCCAAAATGGACAGGGAGGCAGCAACTCACAACCTAGTACAAGATGATTTTCGGATCTCCTTTCTGAAAGATATGGAAAAAACTCCTACCGAAAAAGGTGGCCCATGAGTGATAGGAGGAGGTTTATAGACAAGCAATAATATACAAGGAGGGGAAGGATATTTTGTAGCTCAGGGTCACCATTGAAGGAATGGGTGAAACAAGGAGTAATAAGGGTAGGAGTTATCTAGGACCCCCCAAGAAAAGAGTGGAAGACCCTTAAATACTGCCATAGGGTGGAGGAAAAACTTCAGATATTTTCTCCCTCTCCTTAGCCTGGTTACAAATCTTGAGGAAAGGGTTCACACTTCAACAAAGTGATTTGGTGGCCATCAGAGGATTGGGTATGGTGGTAGAAGTTAAGGCGGAGGGAGCATTGGTGAATTTCTTTCGTGAGGATTGCAGTAATACCCTCTATCAGATTCCCCAGACAAAGTGGACTGGACGGACAAAAAAAATCAACTCTAAAAAAGGTCGTGAAGAAGAGGGATTGGGTTGCCTTTGAACTGAGAAACTCTGTATAGAAGCTCACCTTCAAGTTTGCCAACTCGCAGTGGACGGCCGAACCACAAGGGTCAAGACAAGACGAGAAGCTTAATCAATCTAGAACTAAGAGTTACACATAGGATGATGAGACCCATGGTAGACCTCAGGGATAAAATCTCGGACCAGTGGATGCATCATGTGCATGTGGGAAGGGAGGCAATACGCCTCATTCCATGCTTCAAAGGGTACAAAATAAAACCCACAAATATGGCATCTCTGCAATAGCAGATCGGACATAAGTACCCCCCGACAAACGAAAGACTCATCAACCACTCGACTAGAAAGGGTTTGTAGTTTAATTGTGCTCACACTAAAAAAGCAACTTCCCATCCAAGAAAGTCACGAAAACGGTAGAGCATATATTTTTGCAATGCCCTCGAGCGGTTCTCACATGGAGATGATGGGACAAAATTTAGAGGCAACTAGGAACAGACACATAATGGCCATGTGATTGAAGAGCCTTGATGTATGGAGCCTGCTAGTCCCCACAAAAAGTGTATTCACATCCAACATGTTGAATATGGGAAGAAAAATAGTTATGTGGGTCCTATGCGTAAGAAGATGCATATACGAAATAAAGGGGTAAGGTTGGAAGGGGAAGAAATAATCCAATGGCATATACAAACAAGTCTATAAACTAAATGATTGGTACTGAAAGCGAAACTATGCATGTACAACGAGTATACATACATTCATAAAGAGATTGTACAATTTGTATAAGATTGGTTGGGGGGAAACGAGAAGAGTGGATTGCAGAGACTCAATTGGAAAAGGCGGAGATCCAAATTAGCATTCTATATGCTGAGATTCCATGATTGGACGAAGCTTGGAGCATAAGTCTTGTTACCCCCCCGGCATATTTTTCCCGCCAACAAACTCACTGGTTGGTATGGGGGAGACTAGAGACCGGAGGAAACCCAATAAAGGAACTTCAACTTTTTTTCGATATCTAAACCAATTAATTGTTTGTTTTAGCATTTGCGTACGGACTTGGCGTGGAAGACAATATCAGCTCGAGTCAACACATGTGTACGGACTTGGCGTGAAAGACAACCTCGGCTTGATCCAACACCTTTAGAACCGCAACATCAACGGAGCTGGAAGGGATAGGTGGGACGACATCATCTGTCTGTGGAGCGGGTGAACGAGGAGAACACAAGGAGCGCTTGAGATAACACATTGCGTGCCGTCAATGTCACACTTTAGGTGACTAGGTAAGTAAAATCGGTGAGTGTACTTCCCGGGGAAACAGAAAGGGCGAATTCTGACAAAGGGGCGGGAGGGGGTGTTTGGTAAACTAGTCGAAGGACAAACAATGAGGCAGGCTAGGAGCGCATAGGAAAAAAAAGGAAGGGGGAGACAGGTGGGGAGGACTAAGGAATACAGGGACAATACGCCACGGGCTCGGTGATCGAAAAAAAGGAGGACTCCTGGGAGGATTGAAGGAACACAGGGGCAACACGTCGAGAGATCGGTGATCGGAGAAAGGGAGGACTCCCGAGGCGAGGAGAGGGGAAGGAAAGGCGGGGAGGATACAGACTCCCGGGGCGAGGAGAGGGGAAGGACGGGCGGGGAGGATACAGACCCGTGGCATCGCGTAAGTGCACCTGACCCATGGGAAGGAGACTGGCGATGTGTGGATGGTCGGGGAGAGGGGAGATGGGGGAAGGAGGGATAGTGAGGAGGGTGGGGAATATATAGGTTGTAAACCGGGGGATCAGGTAAAGGGAGACTAACCTGCATCCCGAAAAGGGGTACAAGACGAAAGGAAGGATCGACCGAATAATGGAGGGGGAAAAGGAATAGAGGATGTAGGCAGCGCTCGACATCAGGCACTTGAAGGCCCCCAAGGGGTTGTGGTTAACACTTAAGGAAAAGGCGAAAGCAAGAGAGGGGTAGGGGAGGGAAGGACCTTTGGGGGAGCAAGTAAGGGCCGAACAATCGAGGGGAGAAAGAGAGAAGTGGACCCGGGGGGAGAAGTTGATTGGAGGTTGAATGGAGGAGGCGAGCATCGTTTGAAATCAGGAGGTTATTCAACCCCGGAGCAGCTCCCGGCCTTCCCCCGACATCGCTAAATGAGCGAGGTTGTAACAGATTCGGGAGTAAAGTAGTCGGGATAATTCAACATACATAAATAAATATACTCTGCAAAAACAATAGAAAACAACAAAGAACAACAAAAAACAACAAAAAACCGGATTGCAGAAACAATAGTAAACAACGATATGTGGGGGGAGTCGCATCATCATAAAACAACGAAACGTGGGGGTAGTCGCATCATCATGAGGCCGCCCAATAGGCTACAGCATGCGCACAAACGATTGGAATCGATGCTGTTTTACAGTGGAGCTATGCGACAACTGGCAGACCAACAGCTCCGGCACAAACGTTGGGCGTATCAGAACAATGACACGAAACTAACAATCAGAAAGGACAGGCAGCAGATCGAAGACACAAGGATTCTGACGGAGGAGGAGAAGGAGATGAAGTCTCGAGGGAGGATAGTCCAGGAGCCGAGCAATGGGTAGTCACAACTTACTCTGACGGAGGAGGGGAAAGAAAAGGAGTCTCGAGGGAGGTCAGTCCAGGAGTCGAGTCATGGCCCTTTACAGCTTACCTGGGCAGAAAAACTTCAAAACCCCCATCAGGGACATAACCTGACCATCCAAAGAGGCCAAAGAGGCCCACGGACCGGAAAACTAGACATCCCCCTGGATGGGCTACCACCTGGCACCAGCACGGGATTTTTTCATGACAAAATTTCTGACCCCATCAGAGACACGGGTGGTATCGCATGGAGGAAAGCAGACTATGGTCAAGGCATACCTAAAAACTGGCATAGTGAACCGGGATGAGATTTATATGAAACACGTCAGTAACTGGGTGTTTCACGGCGACGCAGTTTTCAAATCGACCAACGATAAAGCCAAATGGATTGGCCACCGGTTGGAAACTCTGAAAGGAAGTGCCGACTCAGCCCGTGACCAATTCTTGATCCACCCGGTCTCCAACACCCTTTTCACCGTCTTAAGTTTGCACGAATCAGATAAAATTACGATTTACGGATGGAAGCGCCTTCGTTGTGAACGATCGGAGGTTTGAATCTACCCATGGATGCCGCCGAGAGGAGTGGGTCCGGAAGAGAGGAGGGCACAACTAATGCAAGATTTCCATTGGGTAGAGTTTCGACATATCCCAGTCGAAATACAGGCTGCATTCGTAGATGATTTCGGATTGATGTATGACATTGTTGCGTTCGTAGATCCGCTCCCCTCCTATGTGGCCAAAAGGGACGACTACCTGATGCTCGCGCTAGACTTTCCCAGGGCCAACCTTTCTCCCTCGACGATGTCATCCCATATCAGGTTGGGGGGAAAGAGTACATGATTCATACATCACATAAACTGAGACCGTGGTGCCATAAGTGCAAAGCATATGGTCACTTGAGCACAGAATACGCTTGTCCACTGCACCCACAAAAAAGGACTCGGCAAACGGGGAGAATGTTGAGAGACCCGTTCAAAATAACTAATTGGAGAATAGTAGACCCGGGCCATGAAGGATGGGTCTACATTGAAGATCGTACGAAGGAAGGTATTGCAGTAGGGTGGAAATGAGAACGATCTGGAGAACCAGACTGGGGAACGCATCCCCCCAATACATGGACCCCCCCGGCTCCGGTGGAGGAGAAGGTACAAAAGACACAAATGACCCGTCCGTAGGGGTGTGTGGACGACTCAGGCTGGAAGAGGGTGGGGAAGAAAGGAGGGAAAGGAGGGAAAGAAGGGAAAGAAGCCTGGGTCCAAAAAACATAGACGGAACCCGGACCGTAGTGGGACGATACTAGTCGCTCCTGCGGCACCCCGGGCCCTGCTGCTGAGCAGTACATCAGGGATGCGGAAGCAGTAGAAGGCATTGGGATCCACCAAAAGCAACTCACCCCTGCAGAACAGCAACAACAAAGACACCAGAGCGGGTCTGAGGCTGCAAGGGGAAAGAGTGGAAAGGAAAGGACGCCAGTGATAAGAGAAGAGATCACCAACTATCCCCCCAAACAGTTGGAACAAGAAAGTGCAAGGAAACGGCAGGAGAGTCAGGTGGGGGTGGGTGATATGGAGGTGGAAGCGGGGCCGAAGGGGGAAGGAAACTCGGTGCCAGAAGAGGGGACAACAGAGGGAAACCTCCCTGGGGGACTGCCGAAAGACACTGACCCCTTCCATGCGGCCTTTGACTCAGAACCGATGGAAGTGGACCCCCTTCCGGTAAACGTCATTACGTCACCAGAAGGCTTGGCCCCGGAAGGAAACCCGGATGGAAATGAGGAAGGGCCCCCCCCACTGCACCTGCCTACATAACAAAAATTGAATGCTATTGCAGATTGGCTGGTGGGGAATTTGAAAGCGAAACACGGTCTCTTTACTGACGAATTATGGGATAAGACATACTTGGAGCTATTCACGATGCTCGACACGAGCGCTTCACTCAAACATGTGCTGGATAATGGACTGCAACCCGGTGTGGGGTGGAAGGAAGCATGGCACAGATTGACGACAATCGTATTTGCACGATTTCAACTGCCACACACTGCAGCAACAACAGGAGCGGAACAGGAAAGGGCCCCATCGGTGATAGAGTCTGATCACTAAGAGACACATGCCCCCCCCGGGGCTGAAACAACCGGACCCGCCGCCGGACCCAGATCCCCCGGACCCGGAAGAGAACAAGCCTCTGGACCTGGTACGGAAAAGAAAGCTCAGACAACTGGTAGAGATGGGTGGCGACTCTGGCCCGCTGTCACACGAGGCTATGTTGTTCATCCCGGTTCAGAAGAAAAATGAGAAATGGGAGGTGGGCCTGTTCCCAGATGAGAACGGCAAACAAGGGACTGTCACGTTACAAGGTTGGTCGTCCTTCTGGGCGGAGCCACAAAACAGTCATTCCGAGGCAGCAGCAGAAATTCTGCAAATACAACTGGAGTCTCATATTGCAGAATCCCTACCGTCAGGGGCACAGACCCTAGCCTCAATCACAACCGGTCCTGGTAAGATAACGTAGAGAGATGTCTATATCGATTATGACCCATCCAAGGAGGCAAGCCTGAAATGGTTCTCCCGTACCCAATTACTCAATCTGCAAATGGTCAAGATTGGTCACAGTGCCACCTAGACCGAACAGGATGTCCAACGAGGCTTATGTGCGCTCCTTAGACTGGGTCAGGACTGAGACTGGGACCTGCTACCGTGGACTCGTCTGTAGGACGACGACTAAGGAATGAGGATAAAAAGAATAATCTGCATAAAATAGACCCAGTCAAAGCGGTGTACGGAAAAGAACCAGATTTGGAACCAATGCGGGAGAGCAGCAGACCTGGACTTACGCTCCTGGAACGTGAACGGTCTGGCCTCCTGCAAGTTAGAGAAGCAAAATGCAATATAGGACTCAATGAGAGGAGTGGGGGGAAGGAAGTTGCCGGATATAGTTTGCATCCAAGAAACACACCTGATGGACACCCCGGATCACAACCGCATACACAAAATGATCTGGCCTTATACGGCCTTCAGGGCTCACGCCCCGAAACCGGGTAGTGTCGGGGTGGCTATTTGGATCCCTCCCGAATCCCGGGCACATCCGGTACACTGGGTGGTAGACCAAGAGGACGGATGATGGGTGTCCATCCTGGTTACATTGGAACTCGAAATCGTCTGCATAGTGTGTCTTTACGTCCCCTGTACTGTGAGGAAGAGAAAGATTTTCTTCGAGAACATTGAAGCACAAATCCCGGAAGGGGTTCCGTTCATTATAGCAGGGGACTGCAACGCGGCCCCTGACCGATGGATGGACTGATGCGGACGCCCTCCCCAGCCCCGGAGTATGGTGAGGAGGACGAGCAGATAATAAATGACTTATGTCTGTCATTAAAAGTCTTTGACTCCTTCCGAAAGCTAAACCCAGACACAAGGTTTTATTCATGTTTGTGAAAAACTGGAACCGAAAACCAATCGAGATTCTGTATTGAATTAATCCTCATATTGGAAGACATGGGGGGATCCCTCCTGTTAGCAGCCATCTTGCCCTCCATCCCTTACCTGGGCCTTTATTACAAAATGTGTACGGTCATTCTGTCCTTCCGAAAAAAAAACGACCGCGGACCGGGCTTTTACAAACTTATTACGCGTATCTTGCTGCCGAAAACTTTTCAGAACTATGTCACGGACTGCTGGAAATACAGGCGCGAGCAAAAACAACACTTTCAACAGGAGACAGGCTGGTTTAATAACGGTTTGTTTTACCTAGGCAAAAAAATGCCAAGAATATTCTAAACTTTTAGCGGCCAGAAAGCATCAGCAGGAGTTGGAATTACACCAACAATTACAGCATTTTGAGCACCAAGACCAGACTAATGATATTCAAAACTCACAACGAGCGGAGTATACAAAAATCCAAACGTTGCGACAACGACTCCAGAACTTTGCCACACAACGTTGGGAAGGCACACAGATAAGAGGGAGACTGATAAGACACCAAACAGAAGGAACAATGGACAAAAAATTCTTCAGTATGGCCCGGGTACGGTCACGCAGAACGACCATCGAAGCGCTGTATGAGCCGCAGACTGGACACCAGGATATTATTACCTCCACTCCCCACTGCACGCAGATCGCAAGAACCTTCTACCAGGACCTGTTCACTTCAAGGTGTGCCCGACGAGAGAGGAAGGTCAGGGAGGAAGAAATTTATGATTTTTTGATACCTTTGGAGAAAGCCCTGACAGGACAGCAGAAATCAGCGTTGGACCGACCCTTGTCGCAAAACGGAATCTGGACAGCGATGATGCAAATGGAGGAAGAGAAGACGTCGGGCATCGACGGGCTCCCTAAAGAATTCTGGAAGACTTTCTAGACCTTGATGGCCCCAGACCTCATGGAGTTCTATCAGCAGGCGTGGGAAACAGGGCGGATGGGGGAGTTGGTGGGACAGGGAGTCCTAACCTTATTGCACAAAAAAGGAGACAAGATGGACATCCGGAATTATTGATCAATAATGCTGCTCACAGTAGTGTACAATTGCTAGCAAAATTACTGGCAAACCGGTTGCTCCCAATCTTGAAAGATATTATCCACCCAACACAAACCGGTTTTGTCCAAGGGCGCAGGATTCAGGATAATATTTTGTTACTCAATGAGCTTCTTAGACTAACAAGACAGGATAAACAGAATGCTGTTGTGATCTTCATAGATTTTGAAAAGGTATATGACCATGTGGACTGTTTTTTTCTGGACAAATGCATGGACAAAATGAATATTGGACCTGTCTTCCATCG
This sequence comes from Chara braunii, assembly GCA_003427395.1. Classification (NCBI taxonomy): domain Eukaryota; kingdom Viridiplantae; phylum Streptophyta; class Charophyceae; order Charales; family Characeae; genus Chara; species Chara braunii. The sequence continues at coordinate 1,367,752 of BFEA01000346.1, read as the reverse complement.
CTGGACTGAAATACTGCACCACAATGCTACTACCTTTGTCCAAGTTAATGAAAGAATAGCACCGTCTTTCCCGCTGCAACGGTCGGTCCGCCAAGGGGACCCGTTAGCTCCCTTCTTGTTTATTATTGTGATGGAGGCACTGGCGACGAACCTCCGAGCCAACAAAGACCTGAGGAAATTACAGATCTCAACCATCCCAAAAGAAACGATCCCTATTTGTTCAATGTTTGCTGATGACCTCACACTTGTACTTGACGCGACCGCAACAAATATGGAAGAGATCAAACGATTATTTGATCAATTCACAGCGATCTCGGACATGACCGTCAACTGGGGAAACAAAACCCTGGGGTGGTGGATTCACCGTCAAGGGGCACACCCCCCTGAGCAGCCACGAGTTAAACGGCTCCCCGAAACGGCCCCCGTCAGGGTGCTGGGAATTATGTTAACGGTTTTGGGCAAACCTGCATCAAATGATGAATGAATTTTGAAACCTCCTTTGGAGAAGCTGGCCCACTGGAAGGACCATCACACTTCCCTTATTGGCAGGGCATTGGCGATCAATAGCGTGGTATTGGCGGCCCTCTGGTACAAATCCGCAATTTGGGTTCTTAGCAAGGAGGTCGTCCAATCGCTCAAACGACAGGTAGCGGCCCTGCTATGGAGAGGCAATGGGGAACTCTCGAATATAATAAGTAGGGTGGCCTGGTCATCGGTGATCCAACCCAAAGATAAAGGAGGCTTGGGGATCCTGGACCCGAATACCCAAGTCACGACGTTAACAATTCAATGGGTGAGGAGGTTACTTTTCACTCTACGCCTCTCGTGGCAAGCCCTGGTGTTGGAACAAATAGCTAGACTGGTTCCACAGGCTCCACAGGGAGTGCACCCACTAACCTGGTTGGAAGACCTCTTCTGGACGGTCACACGGTCCCCTCGAAGGGGTCAACCTGAGGGTCGCAACACAACCCGCTTGGATCTGGTCCGGGACGACTTTTGGGTCCGCGTGTTGAAAGCCTAGCGCAGACTCCCGCTACCTGATAAACCCCCGCCGTCCAGGTGGGACGAGGTGGCACGCCAGCCTCTATTTGGGAATCGGAGGATAACAGACCGGCACAGTAGCGTGTATCGTAGTTCAAGTATGTCATGGAACAGATGGGTCAAAAGAGGTATATTCAGAATAAAGGACATATGGGATACAGAGAAAGGAGATTTGAAACCCGCACAACAATTAAGGACTACACTAAAGTATTGTCATAAAGTGGAGGAACATATCGACTCGCTGATTTTCGACATCCCCCTGGACTGGGTGCGCATTCTGCGAAAAGGGCCCCGATTGGCAGAGGGAGACTTCGGGATAAAAGGGTTAATTCTTGGGAAAAGGCTAAGTCTATCTAACCTTGTCTGCTTCATTTCAATCGAATTTGTTTCACGGTATACACAGAACCAAAGTTTTTTCAAAACAACGAATCCTTTTTGACATGCATGCAGGTGAGAAGTAAAGAAAAGAGAATCATTTTCTTTTTTCTCCAACAGACAATCAATCTCCTTTGCAAGCATCCTTCTACCTACCTACACACACGCAAAGAAAACAAGTTCAAAAGAAAATAATACATTTCCATACTCAAGTCAGACTTTTCCATTCACATGCAAACACACATTTCCTTTGCCTTTTCAATGAACATTCAATGAATAGGGTCAAGCGTGGGTTCACACAGGTGTGAAGGGAAGCCCGAGTCAATCAACTAACCTTGAATGAAGTTTGATCCGGCTCACTCAAGAAAGCTGAGGTAATACTCGCAAAGAGATCGGCCGCACAACTCACAAGTTGTGGCCGTCTACTAAAGATGGTCCGCGTCCTCCTCAAATGTCCACAAGGTCACTAAGCGGGCACCCACAAGGTCCGAAGCGAGATAGCCCTCGAGGAGGGTGTTCTCACCTATAAGTCCCACGTGGTCCCATTACAGTCCCAAAGACACCTCGTCCATCAAGGACTATCGACATCAGTCGCAGATCCTCACTGCCTCAAATCACCACGCCCACTCACAATAGCCACGCCAACATGCCGGTTCCAATCTCAAAACCCAGTCCTACCTAGTTCCAAAATGGTCCCAGGTGGTCCCAAACACCAACAGCTCGCACTGTGGATCCTCCCCAAAAAAACAACGGTCCTCCGGTACTGAATACCGCAAGTGTCAGTACCTCAATGACCACACCACCACTACTACGTCACCAAAATTCTACCGCCGCAGTGCCATAAAAAAAACAGTACAACCCCATTGAAAATATTGTTGCCACCGTGCCAAAAAAAATGGCAGCATGACCCCACTGACAGTGCTGCTGCCGCCATTGTAAAAAAAATGGCAGCATTTCCTTCAAAAAAAAGTTGTCGTCGAGCTAAGATTCCGGCAGCATAACCCCCGACGAACCGGTGGCCTAGTCCTTTGTCTTTTCTCTCTCTTGCCTCCTTACTCCAGATTTCTTTGTCGTGCACAATTTAGCTATATACAGGCTCTCGAGTGGCGGGATGTTATTCGGGACTCATCGGTCGCGACAACGTACCTGATCTTGGCAGTGGTCTGTAAGGGTCGGCATCTTCATGACATCAACTGGGAAATTGTCGACTGACATTGGTTGCACGTCAGTAGTTTGAGCATCGAGCACCAAGTACGGAGATAGACTCTGAATATTTATGTTGGTGACGGCGAGATTGTGCTCCCGTTGACAATTTGATGCGGTGTTCTGATTCTCCGTTGGTGTAGAACTGGTGCATTACTACTTTCCGGAAAGTGTCGGACTTTCTAGCTTTCAATGTGATTTCGTAATCTGGGATCTGTCATTTCGCCTTTGCACGCTTACCTTCTGATATTATTATTATTATTATTATTATTATTATTATTATTATTATTATTATTATTATTATTATTATTATTACTACTATTATTATTATTATTATTATTATTATTATTATTATTATTATTATTGCTTGTTGTTTCACTATTAAAACATCATGAGATAAGAAGAGGTCAGAGAGGAAGAGAGTGCGGTGCATTGGAGGGGAGAAAAACATTATCGTTATATGATGGTGCCCAACTCCATCCTCCTCCATTCTTGTCTTTGATTGATCCTCTCAGAAGCCTACCTGTTCGACTATAAGTAACTAATAAAGATTTTCACGGAGATAATCCTTGTCTTACTGAATATTAAAAGGTTCAAACAATCAAATACATAGACTAGACACGACCGATAACAGGGCGATTGTGGGAGCTCTGCCGGAATTCAGGAGGAACTTTGGAGGCAGAGAACCATGAGGTACGTGGTGCCTATTTCTTTCTCATATACCCTTACAGACTCCAACCTTTTATTGGACTGCCTGTATGACTGTGTGATATACTGTTTGTGTTTTCTTCATGACTAAACTATATGGAAAAGGAAAAGGTTGTATGATTGAAATGAGAATCATACTTGATGAAAGGAAAGGAACCTAGTTAACCGAAAAGAGACCTAGTTTGTTTGGACTGAGAGAACAAAGTGGTGTAATAAAAGGCTCATGTGTGAGTCATCGTGCTGCTTGTATATGTACTGACTCAACTAAAAGCTGACAATGAGGTACTCATGTGTGAGTTGTCTTACTACCTGCCGGATCGACTGTAATGACTAATATTTAGAAGCAATAAAAGGAGGCTCTTGTGCAGGTCGCCCTATTAACCCATCGGAAAACTCTCCGAAGACGGTAGAAAACCCATGTATGGGTTGGACACTTGTTTTTTGAGACTGGGACGATTGACGCAATAAGAAAGTGGCGGTACTCTTGTGCGTGCTACCTCACCACCTTGATTAACTAGGGATCTGCTTGATGTGAAAAGTTGGGTGCTTTAGGTATTAACTTCCCTTCTTATTAACAACTCAAAGAGATTCTGTCTTTGCACTTATTCAAGGTGTAGTTGGGAACTCCAGTGAGGTTCATCCTTGAGTCTAAAACTGACTAACGACTAACGACTTACAATAATTAGTAGATTACATTGTTTTTCTTTCCTTACCGACTTACTTACTCTTAGGCAGTCTGATCACCAAACGGGTAGTAGGAAGGCTTCTGTAGGAGTCATCTTATTACTTGTTTAAGATATGGACGACTCATTACCTAAGGAAGTAGTAGGGGGGCCTTTGTTGGGGTTTGCCTATTACTTGCTTGATTCTGTACTAACATACGAGGCGGGGTACTCTTGTAGGAATACCGTAAACACTCGTCTTCTGTCCAAACTAACCGGGTCTCAGATCGGTCAGCTTCGGAAGGGCAATATGATACCCTTGTTAGGATTATCCTAATGCACGCATGAAGTGGATCGTGCACTTGGTCACGTGATAGTAGGGGGCTCTTGTGCGGATCGCCTATTATTCACTCAGACCGTTATTAACCTTTAGGAGGGGGATGAAATCCAAATCTTTTTTAATGATACCTAAAGAAAATAGTAGGGTGCCCCAGTAGGAGCCTCAACTATTTGTTTTAAAAGGGATACTCCTGTGTGAGTCATCCGGCCACTCAGAACAGATCTTGTGTGTGCATTGAGTGAGACTGGAGAGGAATTCGAGTTTCATGTGTGATTTACTCGACTGAGTGCTTGATTAACAAATTGTTTGGTATTCACCAAGTAGCAAGAGATTCATGTCTGAATCAACTGCCTACTTAAGTATGTCATGGCAAATAGAAGAGAAAGGAAATAACAATGCTCTTGTTGGAGCAAGGCTTCACATATCCAGAAAATAACAAAGAAAGAAATTAGGACCGCGGGAAAAAGATACTAAGGAATAATAAAGATCATCGCGTAGTCCTGGTCAGTTAGTGGCTTTCGAAAAAGAAAGTTATGACAGCAGAATGAGTTAATCTCAACTACACGAGCACCAAAGAATGTGCTTGTTACAGAGAGAGAAAATGAAAGGACTGAGAGCAAAGGAAAAATTATTTTTATTTTAGACGACTTGGGACACAAGCATGAAACTCCTTGAACGAAAGGAGAAGGGGACAAACGACTTAGGGTAGGATTGTGAGAATAGAAGTTAGGGATTAGACTTTGGGATGTCGATCCCAGAGCTCATAATCCAGATCTAAGGGTTTGACCCTTATATATCAATATGTGAGAAATCGAGCGGGAATGTTGAATCTTTGTTGACGTATGTGTGTGCAGGTCCCTATTTGATCTACTGCAATTGAAGGAGAGGTCCTTCAAAAATTATCCAAATTTTTGTTATCTCTCGATAACAGATCGGTTGTTACCGATTAAACTTTTCCACCTTAACTTGATGCCCACATCTAAAGTCGAACCCTGTGGTCAGTAAAACTGTCACCTGTGGTTTAAATGGTTTTAGTCACTCTCAAGGGTCCTTTGAAGAAAAGTGAAGGGGCTAGGCTTACGTCTCAGGAAAGATAGAGCTGCCATACATGGTTTGGGGAGTGAGGGACAATGTCAATGGTAGATGGTTGACGTCGTTAGTGCATGGCATGTGAATTGTCTTTTTATTATTTTGTACAGGTTTGTTTCGTGCATGATTTTGTATTGAACTGTATTTGATCTGTTAAAGAGTCTCAGACACACAACACTTATGAAAGTGTGAAGGGTTATCGTTGGTAATAATCCCATATTCATTATTTGTCCTACATAATTTTTATACTGTCTAATATTCAACTAAGTCAGACTCTGGTAGGAAAGGTAGAGTGTCCTTGGTAGTAAGAAGGTCTGATTGATAGTTTGATCATTTTGTCAGGAGAAATAATACATCTCAGACTCAGTAGCGCAAATAGACAGCCTTCTAAAAAGTTTGACCTGAATGACTGAAAGTCCACGATAGGAAAATCACATCCTGAACCTTATTTGATTAATGGGTCAGTCTTAGGCGCCTTACTGCGCGTACCTCCTTTCTATGTTGCGACGATCGAGAAAACGCCATCGGCCGACCTACCTCTACAAAGGCAAGTCAAAGCCTTCGCATGTGGGCCGGTAGCTCAGCAGGGATACGCCTACCTCAGGATGGGGACAACCCATTGGGTAGTGGTAAGTTGTACCTCGCGACACCCCGACCTGTCGTGGGGTGTCGTGAGAGGTATAGCACACGCGCACGATCGGAGTGGTGACTGGTTATTTTCAACAACTCTGACGAAAAATCCTGCGTGACACAACCGTGAGGTTGAACGCTCCCAGCAGGATGCAGGGACCACCGCGCACGACAGCGGGCAGTTTCCTCCTATGGAGAAAGTGTGTTATTACTATCGACAGCAGGGGCATTACATCAGGAACTTCCCTTATCTACATCGTCAAGACGGCTTGATTTCAAGAACTCCGGTTTTCGATACGGCGCGGGTCCCTCTTTTCCTCCTCCCCAAGTTCCGCCTCAATCCTCCTTCGCTCCGTCCGCATCACCGCTGAGCAGGGCTCTTCCCCAATCTTCGTCGTCAGCTTCCTCAAGTGCCATTGTTCCTCAAGTGTCATTGTACAGTATGGCACGAACTTCAACTTTGCGGCTCTACCCTCAGGAGGAGCTTGGGTCCCTAGGCCGCGATCCACTGATGGAGAGGTCGTGATGTTCCTGAGGGAACTAGTGAATGATAGAAGGAAGGAGAAAGACCGACATAGTGAATAACAGAATCGTCGTCTACGAGAGGAACAAAGTAGAATTACGAGGGAAGAAGAGAAGAAGCGTTTGGAGGAAGAAGAAGCTTATGAGGCATAGAAGGAGGCCAGGATAACCCGTTTAATCAACTCCAAAATGGAGGAGCTGGATAAGCAGCATCAAGCAAGGACGGAGGAGGATAGCAAGAAGATCTGGAAAGAAATTGAGAAGGCAGTGTCAAACATAACTAAAGATGGCAAGGAGGTAGCCATTGATGATGGCGATAATCGAAAACATTGACAACTAGAGATGGAAGGATCTCCCCCCTTTCAACCGGCGAACGGGAAACCTCGTGTGATGGACCCTGTCAAGAGCGTGCGCACTTCTATTGGCGGACTTGATGCTAGATTGTTACTGATGGAAATTGACAATGTCAACTTGTCAAGCGCTCCCAGGATACCCAAGTTAGCATCATGCACCGTATGATGGATCTCGTAAAGAAAATTAGTGCCTCAATCCCCTCTATGCTTGCTTCTGCTCCCAACCCCATTCTTTCTGACCCTCCACTTTCCTCTCACCCTCCCTCGCCTCCAACGTCATCTGCTTTCCCGCAACGTTCTAACCCTCCTCCTCCTCGTCCCCCACCTCCTGCATTTGGTACTAAGAAAAAGGTACATGGTTCCGAGGCCGGGTTTTCTTGAGGAAGGCCTGGGGACAAGACTCCTGGTGTGAATCGGTTCTCTGGAAGACTTGCTGATATGTTCGCATCGGTGGCTGGCAACCCGACATGACGGAGGAGATCGTTGTTCCCTCCTAGAAGAACGGTGGAAGACGAACCGCTCGGTTTTGATCGAGTGAACCTAGGAAAGAAGGCTATTGTTGCTTCTTCGGGAAAGGACGGTTACATCAGATACGTGGAGGACGGTCACATTAGATACGTGGAGGACGGTCACATCAGATACGTGGAGGATTTCAAGAAGGAACTCTTGATTACAACCAAGTACCAATTGGAATCGTTGTGCAAGGTCGACAATATCAAGTACTTCAACAACAAGAAGGCGTCGGTTGACCTTGTCAGGCTTGCCGAGATCAAAGCCCGTGATGCTTATGGTGACGAATATCAGGATTAGGGTCTTGACAACATTAACGCTGAAGTTCAAGAGGAGAACCCCTCCTGATGATCTGTGGATCCTATCGTCCTATGGTACTATGGAAACTTGAGTGCCAAGATACGATCCAATTGCGGAGCACACGGTATTCAAAGGGAGATGTTAGAAGCTTGGTCACGTTTCTTGTTATTATGTCCCACCTTTTGTAATCAAGTTGCGTGGGCCAACAAGTTCCTCAACATTTGGTCTGATTTATTTCGTGCTAACTATGATCTTTTTCTTCCTCAATCCTCCTGCGTCTATGTCTTGATCTCTCACTCATTTCATTCTGTGTACGTTGGTTCGACATCTCGGTCTAATGGCGTGAACATGTAAGTTTATCTTTCAACGGGACTGACCGCAAAACCCATCGACTGCGCCAATGGTTTAGGAAGAAAGGTTCCTCGAAGTATGGTGTTGTTCCTGTCGCCTTCCCTTCGCCGATGAGTTTCGAAGTGTGGAATCTTCCTTTATCATGCTCTGGTCTCCTTCTCTGAAGTCGCAAGGGAAGCGAATAAATAATGGATGCAAGCGAGTAGGACGAAGAGAACGTGTCGCCTTCGTTCGTAGGAATTGTGGATTGATCCTCAGAATTATGTCGAACATCGGATTATCACTTTTGATTTTTGCCCCGGTAGTTCTTTTCTCTCTACGTCTTCTCTCACTTCCTATTCCTTGATCTTTTCGCTGAATAACTGTCTCGAATCACATTTCTCCTATGCCACGGTGCGATGCTCTGGAGGAGATTTTTTTGTGACGCTTGGAGTCGAATCGTAAGGATTTTTGGTCGCTCGACCATTGTTACCAATGGACGTACCATTCTTTTGAAATTTATAAAATCTGAACTGATGGTTGGCGGTGTTTTTTATCTATCCTGCATTCGTCGATACTTCAATGTTAGACTCAGACGCAAAATTGTTCTAATCACCCTTTTGCAACTCCCCTCGACTAGGAAGTTTTTTTTTTCTTTTTCGCTATCAAACCTTATTAAGTTGTTCAATTCGATTGAGGTATTCTTTGCTAACAAGACCAAAGGGACACTGAAAATAATCCTTGGCCCAGTGATTTTCAGGAAGTCAGGTTTTCCGTGTGTCAGCCCTTTCGTCGTTAAACTTAAGTACGATGTCTGTGTTAGCAAGGTTGTCGTGGCCAATGCCACAAAGACGCTTATCAGGAAGTGTGTTAATTTTGACAGTGTTGTTCATTTCCTTATTGCAAGAATGAGATTAGTTTGGATCACGAGTAAGTCTGTCGGAAAACTGATTCACAATCATCGCATCTGTGCAAGAGAGACTACGATTGTTTGCTCGTGTTCCTCGTCTTCCCCGGAGTTCCCTCGCAATGATGATCACCATATATCTTTTTGTTTCTTTGAGCTCGATACTCTTCCCCACACTCTTCTAAATTCCAACAATGTTTGTCAACCTTCAGCACACATCTCTACAAGACACATTAAAGGTATTGTTTATTCCTCGTTTTTTATGATTCTCGGGAGTTCGTCGATTCGGATTCATCACTCCTATTGGTCCCGATGTGTTAGACGGTTTTCCGGACCTTTGCATTCTCTGTGCTTTTCTCCTAACGATAGGCTTTGGTTGAAAAAAATTGGAATACCTGGCAGTCATGCCAATTGACCACAATCCCGGTGACGCGTATGTCTGTTGTAAGCTCATCTATTCGGATGCCATGAGATCTCTATTTTTGAACAATCAAGGTTATGAGATCGATCGAAGAAACGAGATACAAATTTTCGCGGGTTTCAAACATGAATTTGAAAAATCCCCATGTCATCACATAGCCCTCTGGGATGGTAAGGGTAGTATCGACACTTGTTACGTAATCCCCAAGCATAAGGACATAGGACGATGGCAGCCTATTTCTCCCTCCTTCGTTGATCCAACTACCAAATCTTGTCATCTTGTTGGTCGAGCCATTAACTCCCTGCTCTATTTTCTGCCACGACATCTCCATTTCAACTTGCGATCCACCTCCTTGGTCAAGAACATGATTCTCTCGTTTAACAAGGAAATGTTTACTAGACTGACCCACATGGCTTCCTTTGGTCAACTAGCTTCGATAGCAAGGAAATGTTTACTAGACTGGCCCATGCTTCTATCCTTTGGTTGGTCGACTGGATCATTAGGTTGTTCTCTGACAAATGTATTACCAGTATCTACATCAACAAGTGTGGTAAGGAAACATCTTTCGCCAAGAAGTCACCTAACACTACATGGGTCTGCATCAAATTATCCTCCATTTTCAAAGTCGTGAAGTTCGAACTTGACAACACTTTCATTAAGGCAGGTTCCTTGTTTTTGAAACAAACTACTGGAGTCCCTATGGGAAAGAGCTCTAGCCCCTCTTGAGCCTGCCTGTTGCATTCCTTTAATGAATTTTCTGTGATTTCTTCTTTGGGATCTGATTCCCGTTTTTTTAGTGGACTACGACTGGTTGACGACGTTGGCATTTTTTTGTCCTTCCCTAGTATCTCTCCCCTCTATTTTAGGAAAGCATGCACGATCTATTCGTCTTTCCTGAAAACTTATAACGATAACCTCTCTCTTCTAAGAACAGATGATAGGTCGGGTAGCTAGGATTTTTTGGGCTGCCGAGTAACTTCCGCCAATCTGCTACCTTCAGTACGATGCATCGCTACCTTGAAGAACCAAGAATTCATTTTTTCCAATCATCCCATTCGTATCCTTTCTACCCAAGACTTTCTCTCTTTTGGTCCCCCACAACTTAAGAAGGGTGTTCTTCTGTGTCATTTTAGTCGAATTTTGGCCCACTCCTCCGACTACAAAGGGGTGGGTTATAACTTGCTCATTCTGAGATGGGAGCTCAGGCTCAAGCACTATTTCCTCTGAGACCTGAGGGGGCTTTCCAGTGGTAGGGATGGGGTCTAGGACGCGTGGGTCGCTGTTTTTTCCTCTACCTGTTTTTTCTGATTTAGGCCTCGCCTTCCTACCTGACCACGAATCAGTGTATACCCAAAGAGCACCGAAAACCGTCAAGTCCCTCCAATTAGCCAGGTTCCTTTCTTTTGTTATTTTTTCACTTGATCCACCCGGCTTAACACGGGGTTTGGTACCTGTTTTTTTTTAGAACGGCCTCTACTGAGCCGTCCCTGTTCCGCCCTCAAGCTCGTCTTCGGAAACGGTTGTAGTATTTATTGGAAGAACTCTAGTGGCCTTTCCCTCTCTCGGTGGTACTTGTAAGAACTGCTCGTCTTAGGTGACTCCAATTCTTCATCGTGACAATTTCCCGCCTGCCTCAGACTACAGTTTCGCGAAGCTCGTTTTTTTTCAATTCTCTGTCCGATTTGTTTTTCTCCTTCTGACGCCTGACCACAACCGACTCTTTCTCATAAGCCTCCCCTCTCGGTGATCCGCTGCCTCTCCTCTCCTCTCTGTATCTTCTCCTGCTGCGCCACTTTCCTATCTATGGACCATTCGTCTTCAAGATCTCTCATCAAAGGCTTATGCTTTTCGCGAACGTGCTTCTTCCAGGAATAGTACTCTGTTCAACGACTCGGATGAGAATCATCTGCACGAGTGAAGGGACGTATTGCTCCTCCAACACTAATTACCTCCCCGATTGTTTCTTCCCCTCTCTCTCTTCCCCCTCTCTCTCTCTCTCTCTCTCTCTCTCTCTCTCTCTCTCTCTCTCTCTCTCTCTCTCTCTCTC
>BFEA01000346.1:1264524-1327031 GCA_003427395.1 Chara braunii | reverse complement strand
TCTTGCAGGTATACGGCGTCCTTCTGCAGCGGAGCGGCTATGGCAGCTCCTTCCTCCACCAGCACTCTCTTTTTCGCGGCGGACCTCTCCCTTGACTCGCGGTTCACGAGCGCGCAGATGCTTGAGCGCACGCACGCACGGGGCAGCGGGACACAGATGCTGACGTGGCGCCCAGCTGGCGCCTCTCCTTCTTCACGCTGATGACGACAACAGCAACGTGGGCCAGTGGGAACCTGCTCTGATACCAATTGCAACCAGACTCGTCTTCTTTCTTACTCAGCATGCACGGAAACAGATGGCAATCACACTGGCACCAGGCGCCCACACAAAGCTCAGAGATATCATGGCCGAGAACACAGTTCAGATTCAAACTTGCTTCCAATAGCTATGACGCCTGTGCGCCCACATAGCACCCAACTGACACTGTATCCCCAGCAACTGTTCACACGCACGCTACTCTGGATCTCCCTGGATGTCCCACACACACACACACACTTCACACAGCACTTCCCACACATACACGCTAGGCTGGATGTCCCACACACACACACACTTAACACAGCACTTCCCACACATACACGCTACAGCCTACCTCTAACCTACGGCAGCTATGGCTGCCTTCTACCTCCTAGCTAGTAGCGGCTATGGCCACTTCGTCTCCCTCGCAGCCCACTTCTCCTTCGGGCACCTGCCGACCACCTTGCACAAGACGCTCAGGCAGCACTTCTGCACGGCTCACAGGCAGAATGAATGAATGACTGGACGCTCCCTCTTGATTTATACTTTGGATGGTCGCTGGTCTCCTCCTTTCCACCAGGCCCAGGGTGCACACAGTCCCACGTGGTACTTGCTGACTGGACAAAGTGCGATTGGGACTGGGTACCGCTGACTAGGCGAGGTTGGACTACCCACTTGCCCACTTGCCTCTAGACCGACCTTCAGGACACTTCGAAAGGCCACTTCCGAACCTTCCGGAAGTCTGTAGACTTGGCCTTTCGTGACTGTAGCAGCTACGCCCTTGACCTTTCAGGACTGTAGCAGCTACGACTTTTACGCAGCTAAATCCCCTACTTGGCAGACCTACAGATCAAGACCCGACAACAGACAACAAGTAACTACCAAGACACAGGTTGCGGGTTCAAACACACAGGGTTTGACTTGATAATGTACACGGGTGAGGGCAAGGTCTAGGGATCGAGCCTTGGGATCTGCATCTGCTACTGTAAAGGTAAAAGCCGTTTTGAAAGTCACTCTAGAAAGGCACAGAATGGCTGATTGACTGCCCTATCAGACTGATAACGGGTTCGAAACCTCATGCATGCCTAGTCGTGCCTCTCATCTTGGGTGAATGTCATGATGCAGAAGGTGTTGAGCGCAGCCCAACCAGTTTGCGGCACTATTTCCCCCTTTCTGGAGACGGGTGATGGGGATTCGATCTCTAGACCAGCAAGACGAGATACACTACAGTGCAATACTGTCGAGCTGAGTGATTTACCTTCATCAGCATGATCATCATCGTCATCCGTGTTTCCAAGAGAAAACATGTCACCGAAGATGGTGCCGATGGTGATGCCACGTGGCAAGTTTAGAAGTAACACTATAAATAGAATATGCAGCAGCTCACAGGGGGTGGTCTTTGCTTTCCGCGCATGAAGCGTAGGTTGGTTTTCTCTACCGTTCTGCCTTCCTCAACCACCTCTTCTCCCCTCCCCCGCATATTCTATTTATAGTGTTGTCCTTCTAAACTTGCCACGTGCCATCACCACCGGCACCATCTTCAGCAACATGTTTTCTCTTGGAAACACGGAGGATGATGATCATGCTGACGATCGTAAATAACTCAGCTCAACAGTATTGCACTGTAGTGTATTTCGTCTTGCTGGTCTAGGGATCGACTCTCCATCACCCGTTCACAGAAGTGTCTCCTTCAAGTGATGGCCTGTTTATGGCATGGAACTGACCTAGATTTGTATGCTCGAAATATCATTATCCCATCTTGCTATGGGGGCTTCTCTCGGCATCCCGATTTTTTTTTTTTTTTTTTTTTTTTTTTGAGGGCGGGGCGAAGGCTGGCTCTGCGCAAAACTCCACAGTCCACGAGGAACCCGAGGGTATACCATAAAAGCAAATTCATCAGGAAAAATAAACAGGTAAAGGGAAATTCATAGAGGCTCAAAGAAGAGCAGACGCTTGGCGTCTGCGCACTTCAATTCTCTTCTTTTTTTGAAGAAGAAAAGCTGTCTTCACCTCATCGGGGGACATATATACATATACATTTTCTCTCACCTCACATATTTTTCGAAAGACGTACGGGTCGCCCCCCCCCCAAAAAGAAGAAGAAGAAGAAGAAGAAGAAGAAGAAGAAGAAGAAGAAGAAGAAGAAGAAGAAGAAGAATTACGAGTCACTGCACGTCGTATCCAGCAGCAATTTGTAGACATCAGCATCTTCGACAGCCAGCAGGTGCGTTTCTGGCCCAGAATTACTAACTCTGCAACCCACTCACAAGGCCTCGCAGCATGGCACACGAAACGAAAAAAACGAGTGCATCTGCCCGCAGAAGGTGGCAAAATACATTCGTTACTAATTATCATGGTAAACGGATGAATCTGTCCATTTTCTGTGGGACGACGCAGTCATTTCCTTGTTCGTTTCGTGTGCCGTGCGGCAAGGCCCACAGTCGAACTAAAAATCTGTGGAATGAAGAATACCCCAACGAGGCTCTGGGCGACGTCCGCTTGCCCAACATCCTTTAATTCTGGCGGTTGATTTTATTAATCTATGAGACAAACAAAAGAGCCCATGTCTGTAAAATGTGGACCATTTCCAGTTCCCCTACCGGTACTCTCTTTGGGAATGAATGGACCTCTAGGTGTAATCACGGAAAGTGGGATCCTTTCCCCGCAAGGGGGAGCCTGGTAACCTACCTGAGTGCATCTGTAGTTCCACCTGTCGTGCTGTGCCGTGCCCTGGCTTGGCATGCCATGGCTTGCGTGGCTTGGTGTGCTGATTCCGAGGTTCTTACCTTGAGACTACGTGGCATGCTGGTTTGGCTTAACCCGTGGTGTGCTGATTCTGGGGTTCTTAACCATCGCACGTAGTCTCAAGTTAAGAACTTAAGTCTCAAGTTAAGAACGCAAGTCTCAAGATAAGAACCATGTCGTGGCTTGGCGTGGCTTGGCATGCTGATTCTGGGGTTCTTACTTGAGACTAAGTGGCGTGCTGGTGTGGCTAAACCCGTGGCGTGCTGATTCTGGGGTTCTTAACCATCGCACGTAGTCTCAAGTTAAGAACCATGCCGTGGCTTGGCATGACTTGGCGTGCTGATTCTGGGGTTCTTACCTTGAGACTAAGTGGCGTGCTGGTGTGGCTTAACCCGTGGCGTGCTGATTCTGGGGTTCTGAAGAATGTTAAGTTGCAAGCATGATTGTCAGAGGTAGCTATGCTTGCAGCTGTACATTTCTTTGCGGGTGCCGTTTGATTTTTTGTATTTTTTTTTTTCCTTTTTAAAAGGACGACAGCCTTGAGATATCATCGTGAAACTGATCGGCCCCAGGTAATTCAGGAATTTTGTTCATCTTGTTCCATCTGGATTCGAACTGCGGTCTGCATTTCAGCAGTCTGTGGGTGCACTAACTGAGATAAGGACATTGGTCCCTTTGCATTTCTTATAGTCTAGCAGTCCCCTGGCATTTGAACGTACAGTCATTACAGCTGTATTTGGGGCCAGTTCGAGTCTAGATACAGCATTAATGGCCATACATTATATTCGGGTAAAGATGGTAGCAATCCGTTATTCGGCTTATTTTTCGTAGTTTGAGAACTGCTCCCTCTTTCCCCGAATAAAATGCCGGGCCGTCATATTCGCAGTCCATTCAGCCCAATTGCCAGGTCAGATACCGCCATGTGGCGACCCCAGGATCTCCTGGGGGTTAGCAAGACGGTAGATAGGTAGGTACCTACTTCCCCCGAGTAGAACGTTTGGTCATTATCGCTGTACTAGACCTTTTGCGGCTTCGCTCACAAAAACAAATGAGACGGGACCTGCTGGATGCACTGTCTCTCTCTCTCTCTCTCTGCCTCTCTCTCTCTCTCTCTCACACACACACACACACACACACACACACACACACACACACACACACACACACACACATGGCGCGATTTCGCACCTTCAACCCCCTCACCCCCAACTCTCCCTAGCCCTCCCCACTTTCCCACCCCTTTTTTCCCGTCTCTCTCTATAGAATATGTGTGTAGTTGCAAGGTATGCCAGCGCAACAAAACTACGACGCGAGCCCCATTGGGTCTTCTCAGACCCCTACCTATTCCATCAGGACCCGAAGACTCTGTGCCCATCGACTTTATGGATGCTGGGGTCAGGAGTAGGCATGGCAAGAGCCAAGTCATGGTCATTGTAGACCGTTTTGATAAATACGCAGTTTTTGTTCCCTTGCCTTCTGAGGCACGAACAGACTTAGTAATAGCAAAGTTTTTTTATCATTGGGTGAGTGAACATGGTCTACCCCTGTCTATAGTTACTGACAGAGACACCAGGTTCACTAGTCAGAACTGGCAGGAACTTATGAAAGTGTATGGTTCAAAGTTGCTCATGTCATCTGGCTGTCATCCAGAGACCAACGGTCAGACTGAACAGATGAATAAGATCCTGCAGCAAGTTCGAGGAATGTACATTAGACCCGATCAAATTAACTGGGACGAGAGGCTCCCGAAGGTAGCCAGCGCGTACAACAACAGTGTCCACTTAGCAACTTGCCGCACTACCAACAAACTGCATAAGTCCTTTAGACCGCGCAGACCGTTTGGGGGACTCGACCGGGATCAGATCCAAGGCTACCGCCCGGTGCTAGGGGGTTTGCGCTACAGCATGAGAAAGAGATTGCTACAGTAGTAGAGAACCTCAGGAAGGACCGTGGCCCAGCATAAGATGATAGAGCAAGCTAATAAGCACCGTCACCCATCTCAGTTTCAAGTAGGCGACTTAGTCTGGGTCAAGTCCAAAGGGTTTGCTCGGGAGGAAAACATCTCGCAAAAACTTTGGCCTACGTACAGAGGACCGTGGCCAGTTTTAGAAGGCAAGGGCGGAGAGGATGGGCTGTTCTATACCGTAGAGATTCCAGCACACCTCCATACTTAACCAGTTTTCCACGTGTCAAAGTTGTTACCTTGCACAACAAGTCAACAATTCCCTGTCGAGGAGATCGATGATTCCTCCTGACATGGACGGTAGGTATGACATTGACCGTATTATAGATGAAGATGTATTTAGAACTGGAAGAAGAGGTCATCCGAAGAAACAGTATAAAGTCGGATTTGCGTATCAAGAACCGGAGAACGACCGCTGGTTTACCCGAACGGAACTTCTAGAGACTGATCCCGACATGAGAGAGAAAGGTAAAGGTCCTATCTTGGACTGAAATATTCTCGGAGGACCTCAAATTTAGGTTGGTGGGAGTAAAACGGTTTTTACCTTTACGGTAGCAGATGCAGATCCCAGGGCTCGATCCCTAGACCTTGCCCTCACCCGTGTACAGTATCAAGTCGACCCCTGTGTGTTTGAACCCGCGACCTGTGTCTTGGTAGTCACTTGTTGTCTGTTGTAGGCTAGTGTGGTCGTCGGGTCTTTATCTGCAGGTCTGTCAAGTAGGGGATTTAGCTGTGTGAAAGTTGTAGCTGCTACAGTCCTGAAAGGTCAAGGGCGTAGCTGCTACAGTCACGAAAGGCCATGTCTACAGACTTCCGGAAGGTCTGGAAGTGGCCTTTTGAAGTGTTCTGAAGGTCGGTCTAGAGGCAAGTGGGCAAGTGGGTAGTCCAACCTTGCCTAGTCAGTGGTACCCAGTCCCAGTCGCACTTTGTCTAGTTAGCAAGTACCATGTGGGACTGTGCGCCCTGGGCCCAGTGGAAAAGAGCAGACCAGGGGCCATTCGAAGTATAAATCAAGAGGCAGCGTCCAGTCATTCATTCATTCTGCCTGTGAGCCGTGTGGAAGTGCTGCCTGAGCGTCTTGTGCAAGGTGGTTGGCAGGTGCCCGAAGGAGAAGTGGGCTTCGAGGGAGATGAAGCGGCCATAGCCGCTAGTAGCTAGGAGGTAGAAGGCAGCCATAGCTGCCATAGGTTAGAGGTAGGCTGTAGCGTGTATGTGTGGGAAGTGCTGTGTTGAAGTGCGTGTGTGTGGGACATCCAGGGAGATCCAGAGTAGCGTGCGTGTGAACAGTTGCTGGGGATACAGTGTTGGCTGGGTGGTATGTGGGCGCACAGGCCCCATAGCTATTGGAAGCAAGTTTGAATCTGAACTGTGTTCTTGGCCACGATATCTCTGAGCTTTGTGTGTGCGCCTGGCGCCAGTGTGATTACCATCTGTTTTCATGCATGCTGAGTAAGGAAGAAGACGAGTCTGGTTGCACTTTTTCTCTTTCTTTTTCATTATGAGCGGAGGTCAGCTGTGGCTATGCCACGGGTTAGAGGGTAGAAAGAGCTGTGTGTGGGGGGGTCGGCGTACAGCAATTGCTGTGTCAGTCATCAGGATTTCAAGTCGTGAGCAGTTTTTCAAGAGCTACATGTGTACCAGTGAGGATCTGAATTCATGTCCTGTTCATCAGCAGGTACAAGTCATGCCCTGTTTATGAGCAAGGACGTGTGGCCCATTCCAGATTCGCAGACATGCCCTGTTTATCAATAGCTACATCACTGTACCACCCATTCAGGATTTGAAACACCAAATCTTTCCCAAAACCACCTGCCATCAGCCGTGGGCGGTCCACCAGGTGAGTTGTTCTCATCCAAAGGCCAGCATAGCGTGACACACACAGCATCAACAACATCAACAACATCAACAACATCAACAACATCAACAACATCAACAACATCAACAACATCAACAACATCAACATCGGCAACACGAGCAACATCGACAATAACAACACCAACACGAACAATAGTGACATCACCAATTACTCCACTCTGTGTCCAGCAACAGCAGCCAGTTGCTCATGCGTGTGAAGAATTGGGTGATGATCACATGGTGTCAGCATCATTCGAGGACTATCAGCCTCGGTCTGTTGTAGTGAACAATGGAGATTCGACGGACGTGGGAGCAGCGATCCGGGCGCCTGCTACTGTTTTTTTTTTGAGTTCCGTTTCACTATCTTGCCAACAGTCTGCTGAAGATCAAACGGCATCATCATCATTGCTTGATGCTACAGGGAGCAACGGGGCTTCGCCGAAGGTAGGTGATGCGGTTTCCCCGCTTGGTCTGGAAGTTTTTTTTTTAATTGATTTGTCATCTACCCAGCCGTCTGATGCTGGCAACGACACCATGTGTGATGAATTACCATACCATGGGGACGAGGACACGGCTTTTTTTGATGCTACAAAAGTGGAGCATCCTCCCCCAGAGGTTAAAATCAATGAGCTTCGGCACGGTACAACCACGGGGAATGAAAACGGCGGTCAGAAGCATGCCCAAAGCTTTGCCATGGTCGGGGCGAGCGGTAGTTTCCCCTTTGCACCGTGGTCAGGATACAAGAGGGGAGCACTGGAGCTCGATTCTTTTCATATGAATGGCATGCACCACTTCATAACGGGGGCTCAGGCAGTTGACCGGGGGGAAGGGTGGGTTCGGTGGGTTTGGGATGTGTTTTGATTGCTTCACTCTTGAGTAAACATTACCTGCCTGGGCCTCTCCTTCATCTGTAGTTTCCCCCTGTTTTCGCTCTCTGTTGCCTGCCTCGCCTGTCATATTCCGTGGTCTGGCACTGGATGGGTGGCAAGATGGAGATGCGCGAGAGGAAGGCTAGTTGAGTGGGTGGTGGATAGGTGGAGGGTAGGAGATAGGATAGTCAATAGGGGATGCTCAGATCTCTGCTTGGCGAAATGGCACGGGGAAGAGCATGCCAGTTGATCTGATAAATCATGACAGATGATTGACAATAATAATGATATATGTCGGGAGTTTAACCGCTGCCAGAAATTTGACAATAACAATCATATACGAATGTTTTCGCAGGGTGAACAGCTTAGGGTAAGGGAGGGTAGGCAGATGACCTTGTGGAGAATGTAAATCACAGAGCTGAGCAGCAGCCTTATGCAGGGAGGGGGCCTAGGGTTGAAGGATTAGGGGAGATTGGAAGACAGTTTGTCACCCTCTACATGGCGAGACCTTAACACATGCTGTGACCTGGCTGCTAATTAGGCGGACTGTCAATTCCGTCGTGAGAGGGCAGTCAATGCTGTTCTGCCAGGTATACTTTCTCTGATCTTGTCAGTGGGACGCTGGACCCGGTTTCCAGCACGTGATGCTCCCCACCAAAAGATTGGAGCCATCTATAAACTGGGGCTGGCTATTGGAGGATGCTCTTATCGCCTCCAATAGCAGGCTGCCACAGATGTTTTGTCAAAAACAAAAACAAAAAAAAAACAAAAGAGGGACGCTGGACCCGGTTTCCAGTACGTGATGCTCCCCACCAATAGATCGGAGCCATCTATAACCTGGGGCTTGCTATTGGACGATGCTCGTATCACCTCCAATAGCAGGCTGCCACATATGTTTTGTCAAAAAAAAAAAAAAAGAAAGAAANAAAAAAAAAAAAAAAAAAGAGGGACTCAGCCTTCACTGTAAATCACCACTCCCTCAGCCTCCCTTTTAAAGCGGTTTTCCATTTGGTCGATTTGTACGAAGATCCGATGGACACAGGTTCTCTTTCTGTTTCAGGACTCGACCTGATCTGTCAGGAGGTAGTGCAGCTTTAGGGATTAAAGGAGTTCTTTATGATTTGCCCAAAATCTGTTCTTTTGGATCAGCATCAATGATCTACCAATATACACTAGCGTCTATTAGCCCCAATTGAGTCACTATATAGCCCCTACCGCGTCCTCACCCGAACAGAACGCTAGGTCATTATCATTGCATCTAGTCTGAAATTGCCCCAAATATAGGACGCTGGACCCGGTTTCCAGCAGGGGTGGCTCCTTGCCAATAGATTGGAGCAACCAGCGAGGGCAAACTAGAGGGGGGCACTCTTACCACCCTCTCTAGTGAGGTCGAGGATGGTTATTAAACTCTTACCACCCTCTCTAGTGAGATCGAGGCTGGTTATTAAAAAACGGAAAGTCACTGAAGTTATAATGGAGTCACTATATAGCCCCTACCTTGTCCTTGCCCAAAACAGAACTCCAGTTCCAGTTCATTATCGTTGCATCTAGTCTGAAAATTGGCCCAAATACAGCTATAATGACCGGGTGTGGAATTCTGTCCTTCAGTGACAAAGCAACGGCAGCCACGTCGAACTTTCCTATTGTTTTGGTGGACGTAACACACTGAACGAAGGAAATGCGTTGGTGGGTCAACGCGTAATGAAGAAAAGTTGTCAATTTACAATGAGCATCTTTTTACAGGAAAAGAATGCTCATGATGCCCACTGTGATTGTAGCAGTGCTTCTAGTGCGTCCATACGGTTGTAAAGAGCAAATCGCACTTCGTCCTTTGCAATCGGTTTGGAATCGGAAGCGCATGTTCTATCCGAGAATTGAACACAACCAACGGCTTGTCAGGCAAACACCTAAACAATAGGCTGAGTGGGATGGGGTGAGAGTGAAGCCCCAATCGGTTTGGAATCTGAAGTGGCCTGTTTCTTCTTCTTTTCTCTTTTTGCACTGGTGCTTATGCATATAGGGCCTCCTCTTTCTACAGTTCATTCTCT
Organism: Chara braunii; assembly: GCA_003427395.1. Classification (NCBI taxonomy): domain Eukaryota; kingdom Viridiplantae; phylum Streptophyta; class Charophyceae; order Charales; family Characeae; genus Chara; species Chara braunii. The sequence continues at coordinate 1,317,315 of BFEA01000346.1, read as the reverse complement.
TCTCCAGAAGCTGCACTTTTTGAAGGAAGCTGAAGGATAGACAGTTTTATAGGGAGGTGACCCTTACTCACCTAAACGAGCCGCCGGTCTGGGGGACCCTAATTGCCACACCTAAATGTGTAGTGTCCCGGTGATTTGCCCGATCCCTCTGCCAGGCACGGTGTCCTTGTATATCCCCGGACGTTTTGGAGGAGGGGGGTCCTGCTGGTGGGTCAAGGATGGTGCTCTGGCCTTCTTTTTTCGTCTTTTCTTTCCCTTTTTCCTTCGGGGCGCCTGGGGGAGGTGGGGTGTCTGTCATTCTTATTTCTTTATCAAAGCCGTGTGTGTACTGTATGGTTGCATGCTATGAATCTAAGGTTTTGTGCACTATGTGCTTGTTTGTTTGTCACGATCTATGCTGCAGTTGTTATCATTTTTGTCAGCCAGAATGCCGAAACAGAGTATGAGTTGGGAATGCATGAATCACGCTTGTTTACAGCTCTCCCGCTCTTCACAGACTCGATTGAGGTAAGCAACCCTTATGCATGTGATGCAATGCGTTCTTTTTGTTTTGCTTCTCCAGCTTTATTGCTCGGGCGATCATTAGCATTTATTTATTGTATTGCGGACCCCCACGCCTAACCTCTTCACTCGCATATGCCCGATGCTGTCTTTCAGCACCTTCTTTGCCACATTGTTTCCCTGGATGTAGTGTCTGATAGATGGGTGGCACAGTCTGCCTGGTTCCTGCAGCTGTTTATCCTGATACCCTCCCCCATAGTCATGCTTGTCTTTGTGAAAGGGCTTCGCTCTGCCACTTGCTGCTAAATGTTGTGAGTGGCAAGTGTATCCTTCCGTTAGAACTGGAAAAATACAATGAAAAGTTTTCACAGCTGAGTGCATTTGTCCATGAAAACAGGAAAGATACACTCACCCCCATGCCTAACCTCTTCACTCGCATATGCCCGATGCTGTCTCTGTCTCTTATACACATCTAGATGTGTATAAGAGACAGGTTTATCCTGATACCCTCCCCCATAGTCATGCTTGTCTTTGTGAAAGGGCTTCGCTCTGCCACTTGCTGCTAAATGTTGTGAGTGGCAAGTGTATCCTTCCGTTAGAACTGGAAAAATACAATGAAAAGTTTTCACAGCTGAGTGCATTTGTCCATGAAAACAGGAAAGATACACTCACCATTACTTGCATGCAAGTAGCGGAACGAGGTCCAAAGTCTCCGGTTCTGGAAGGGCTTGCTTGGATGGTCGTTGTTATAATCCTTGACAGTGGCCCCTTCTTTCCTTTTTCGGTATACCATGCTGTGTTTCCTATATTTGTTTCCACTCTGCGGCGAGCCTCCAGAGGCTCGCTAGAGGCCTTCGTCCGGTCTTGCAAGAGTCGAGCCTCTTGGGATAAGGTAAGGTATTGTTTTAGACATGTTCTGAACAATGTCGTAGTTCAAACTTGTAGACGCTTTTCAAGCTGCGCCCAACGTGGCAACATTAGCAGCCATTGGAATGATTTTAGGCCATCCAAACCTATTTTGTGGACCTCATTTTCCACCTACACGGGACATTCAGAACTTCACCGGAAGCTGGCTGGAGGCCCTCGAGAGAAACGGCTGGCACCAGGCTCCAACCATCGTGATCGCGGAAAAGAGTGGCTCCAGGCTCCATCTGTCGTGATTCGGATAATGACGGTCAACGCATGCACAGGTGGTAGCATTGCTTGCTTGCCGGTGGACCGGTGGTTCAAAGGGGGTTGGCGCCTAGCATTGTTGCATCCGTATGCAGGATTTGAAGTTTTTTGTGATCTATTAATGAACAATCATGTGTGCGCACCATTCAGCCCAGGCCAGGTTTAACAGCTGGCGGTGGAATCAGGATGAATGGCTGGGACTGGATAAGCTGGTGGCAGAACTGAACAACAATCAACTGATTTGGAAGGACTGGAGAAAAAATGAAGCTCGGTGGAAATGCCGACCACCCATACTCGTCCACGTGCCCCTGTACTGACCAACAATCAACTGATTTGGAAGGACTGCAGAAAAAATGAAGCTCAGTGGAAATACGGACCACCCATGCACGTGCAGGTGCCCCTGTCTGCCCCGCCCCCCTCCTCTTTCATCCTCCTGCTCCCTCATCTATCTATGTGTTGTCTCTGTCTTCCTCATTAGAGTTCCTCCAGTCCCGCGGGCTGCAGGTCACCGCAACCGGACTCTTCCCTCGTTTGAAACCCGTCGCCAGATAAGCAGCGCAGTTTCCAATTTTGACCTGCAGTTTCAAAGAAGGTGAATGGCCGCGCCTCAGACACTGTGGAAGTGCATTTTCCGCTTTTGGTCTACGATGTCGAAGTTGGTGAACGGCCGCCACGGAAATTGCGAAAGGAAAAGCGAGGCAGTTCTGGCACCGGCCGAATTGAACAGCTGCTGGGCAGACTTTGCCCACAACATTCCAAATATACGATCAAAATGTTTCATCAGTTGGGACGTATCTGCATCACGAACGGCCCAGAGACATTTCAAAAATTGTGTAGTGGAGAGAGACTTGGGTCTAGATTCCACTGGTGGGGTGCAACTTGTGGAACTGTGTGCGGAAAGTTGTTTTGAAAGGCAGGCGGGAACTTTTCCAAGACCCAACAGGCAAGCGCTGCCAGCCAGGAGATGAAAGAAAAGGGGTGGTGTTTTGACATTGTTGTCCTCGCAGATGATTGGCTCCAGTATTGGTGGCCAGCTGGAGGGGCAGGGGGGGGAAGGGGGATTGCCATTGGCGCCCTGTGCGGAGTTTCGCAAGGCACCACACAGATGGACCGGTTTCTTCAAGATGCAACTGGTGTGTTTCCTTTCGCTGTAGCGCTGGGAGGTGCTTTCCTCACATGGAAAGTACATCCTCTGGAAAAGCAGAAACTGCTGGGCACTGTTGGATCCTCTTTGCCATCTTCCAGTTCAGGCAATGGGAAATCCCTGCAGGGCGTGGCCGGAAAGCCTTGGAAACTCGGGTGCGTTGACAGCCAGTGCAGAGTGTCGCAAAGGATTACCGGGACGGACCAGTTTCTTCACAATTCAAATGGTTTCTTTCCTTTCGCAGTAGTGCTGGGAGGTGTTTTCTCACAGGGAAAAGCAGAAACTGCCGAGGGCTGTTGGATCCCGTTTGCCATCTTGCCAGTGCAGGCAATGGGAAATCCCCACAGGGCGTGCCTGTGAGGTTTCCAGAGCGCCTGGCAGCGAAATCTCATGCCTATGGCACAACCAGACCTTGCCGAGAAGCTTGCTGCAGTTTGGGCTGAGCTCCGCTGTCCAAAATGAAAACGATAATGCTGAAAGCGCGTTGCCCCTGCTATTTAGAATTGCCACAATCCCAAAACATTGGCGCCCTATGGGCCCCTGTAATGAGCTGGTATTGTAAAACTTGAAATGAAAAAGATGGCCCAACTGAAAGCAGCAGCCGCGGCAATGGGATGGCTGTGCCCAACTGAAGGAAGCAGAAGAGATCGAACTGTCATTTTTTTCATGGGCCCCAAAAAAGTGCGACCCCCTCCCCCCCCCCAAAAAAAGAAAGTGCGACCCTGCCTTTGATTTGATGAACCCATGATTTTTTTGAAATGGGCTGTGTGACGAGCACTGGGTTCGAGGAGGGCGAGGAGGTGTGAGAGGGAGTGAACTCACAACCAGACTCCGATGCAGAAAGACTCGTACGATGACATCCACTAAGAGAAGAGTGCCGGGAGCAACTCGATGTCGAACTCACACTCAATGTCTGAAAACAGAGTACATCACACGGTGTCTCTTCAGTTCGTGAGACATTAAATATACAGGGCCGATCCAGAAGAAATGCTGCCAGAGGAGAACCTTGGGAAAGGATCTATCCTGTCATGAATATCGTACTATTGAAAGATTTGAATTTTTAATCTACAAAATCTAGAGTAATCTGGGATGAATGCATCGTAATCACAATGTTAAAGAACCTGCAAAAGTTCAGACCGTGTTGTAGGGTACTTGCATTTTTAAACCAATCGCGTTGGTGCCACTGTAAATCAGAAAGCCAATTGATCTGCTTGCAGTGGCCAGGAAGACTCACATACGTGGAGTGTCGAAAACTCGTCATAGCTCGAGCTTTGTAGAAGGCAAGCCTGAGCAAAATTCTACAGGCCACAATTGAAGGTCTCTGAAAGCGCTGAGAACTCCAATTGTAATGAACCCAATCACGCCTGTCCAGCAATACAGCAAATCGATAAATAGCAATGTCGTGTGATAATTGCCCCCAAATAATCAATGAGATGGGGACACAATGGAGCACCCAATCTCCTGCTGCCACGTGTACTTTTCCCAATCCAAGAGTGACTAGACGAGACAAGGAATGGGGGAGGATAGACAGATTAGAAGAGAAGGAAGTAATCATATCCCTCTTCTCCACCAGGCTCCTCCACCTCGGACACATCAGCAGTCTGATCACAATCTGACATGTGGAGAATGCAGCCTTATCTTCGGAGAGCGCACTTCTGTCGAAGAACGTCGTCCGCAGCAGCATGAAGTGAGACCAGGTACGTACATGTGACCTCACTCCTCACCCACACTCTCTCTCCCTCTCCTCACCATCTCGCTGTCGTCAATGGCCGCAGTAATGGTCGTCGGCACCTTTCTCTCCTTTCCTACCACACCATCCGTCTGGCGCCCATGAAGCAGAGTGGCGCCAACACTTATCTCTCAAGTCTCACGTGCTGCATTGAAGCTGCGAGCAACTCGCAAGACCGAATGCCCAAGTGGTGGCGAGGTCAACTCTGTATAGCATTGACTCAGGGTCACCAAGGCCCGCTTCAGTCACAGTAGGGCCTGGGTCATCCAGATGTCGTCGGTCCAAATGCAGTTTGTCCCAGTTCCTGGCTAGACTTCATGAGGCCTGAATCTTCTGGAATCTGCAGACCACTGTTAGACCATTCGCAATTGATGGCTAGAAAATCTTATGTGTTGACTTTGACATTTTGGATCTGGGTCTGGGTCCATGAGTTGACTGTTGACTTGTCAATCAACTGTCGGTCTGACCTTTTCATTTTGCCCTGTTTGGCCTGCTTCTGGGCCTGGTCATAGGTGCTAGCCTGGAGCGTGGCTGATGCCTGTCGAGTTTTGTCGCAGACATTTAGAATTCAGGCACTATCTTTTCTCAAACTTCTCTCATATGCAGAAATGATGTCGGGGTAGTAGGTAAGAACTCTCTTTTCCTAAACCAGCGAGCTTCAGTCAATGGTTGGTTAGAAAGTTTTACCTTGTATTGCTTCTGAGGCTGTCCTTTGCCTTCAATGGAGAAGAACCCATGTTCAACTATTTCTCTACCTGGTACCCACCATCCATTGAAGGCGGAAATGAAGATGGTCTGTTGGGGAATTCTTGTCCTTCAACGTTGGGTAACAACTTAGAGGCGTGAAAGACTGGGTAAGTCTTCAGGTGAGGGGGTACGTGAGTTCGGTATGATGGTCCATCGACATCCCTTATCACTTTGAGAACATCCCAGGGTCCATAACAGACAGGTAGCAGTTTCTGCGAGACATTCTCCTCCAGCGATAATTTATTAGATTTAACCCATACCATATCTCCTTCTTTGAATTGTGCAAGACTTCTATGTTTGTTTGTTTGTTCAATCATTTTCTGTTGGGCTTTTCTTATATTCTCTTTTGCATTTTCAATGTCTTGCTCATAGAGAACTGCAAATTCTCGGGTTCCTGGGGGCAGCCTTTGGATTTCATCGCGCGTAAGGGAGTCAATCGGTCTCAGAGGTTGCCAACCTTTCTGCAGTGCATTTGGGTGTTCGTCCTCTAGCAGTGTGTACACTGTTATTATATGCACTTGCAATCTTGGGTAGGTTCTCATCGCAGTCAATCTGGTCTGGTCACACATACACGCATAGGGGCTGTTGGCACAACGTGTTCATTTGTTCAGTTTGGCCGTTGGTCTCAGAATGTCATCCTGATGACATTATTAATCTGGTGCCATAAGCTTGCATCAGTTTTCTGCCATTGCTCCCCAGTGAATCTCACATCTCTATCAGATACAATGGTTGTGAGAAACCCGTATTCAGAAACCCATCACATCGGAATTTTTTGGCACGATCTATCGAAGTAAGGCTTAGCCTTCGGCCCTTCTTTTCAAAGACGCTCATAACTCGACGAGCTAAAGGCTCCCACGGGCCGAAACTAAAAGTCGTCTGCTGGACGAAATTCCACAGGTCGTATCACCCTTTTCCATAGAGGCTCCCACGCAAAACGATTGCAGCGAAGAATTGACTTTCAACGTAACACTTCGTTGACGGGTTTCAAAGGGCTCGCAAGAGCCGGGTCCCCGACCGAAGGCGCCGAAGGCGTCGTTTGAGTCTCTATATAGATAGGCCGAAGGCGCCCGTATCTATTAACTGAGTTAACTCAATGATACTACTTCGCTGCCTAACCTCTGCGCTCCTGTCCTTCTATTCTTGCTTCAGACGGCAAGGGCACAAACATCGTGTACTTAGAGAATCGGTCCACGATCACCATTACCTGATTGTTTCCATTTCCACTCTTCGTTATGCTCGTGAAGTCGATAGAAATAGACTCACCTGGTCTTTAAGGAAGCGGTAGCGGTCTCAATTGTCCCAAGGGACTCTCGTGGGATGGCTTGTTGCGCTGGCACGCAAGGCAAGTTCTCACGTACGTGAGTGTGCCGTTGCCAAACAAAGTGTTCTTGAACATTGGCCAAAGTTTTTTTAAACCCAAAGTGTCACTCTGTGTTATGACATTCACCAAGAATCAGACTCTTTGTAGGTTCATTATGCGAAACACAAATTCTTTGTTTATTTCCATCAATGAAGAAGAGTATAATATTTGCCATCCGGTAATCAGGAAAATGCTCAAGATTAGATTCCAAGTTATCTATAATAGGTTGCCAAATATGATCAGCGGCGTATCTTTCAGGTTGTTTCCAATGTCTAGGTAGGTAACAATTGTTCCAAACAAGTCACTCCTGTATGAGAGAGCGTCAACTACCACATTGTATGTACCCTTTATGCTTTTTAACTCAAAATCATAAGTGTCAATAATAGCTGACCACCTGACAAGCTTGTCATTAAGACGAGGTTGCGCCTTAAGGCACTTTAGAGTCTCATGGTTTGAGTAAACTTTGAAATGCCTACCTAGGAGGTAGTGCTTCCATGCCAGTAAAGCGTGCAATAGTGCAGACAATTCCCTCTCGTAATGACTTGCTTTAGTGGTCATAACAAAAGGCAAGGATGGGTCTGCAATTTTCAGAACAAGATAGTGAGTAAGCGCGTATTGTAACTTTCTAAATGCGGACTCACAGTCTTTGTCCCAAAGCCACATGGTCTCGTTCTTCAAGAGTCTCCTCATAGGGGCAACTATGGAGGAGAAGTTAGTAACAAACGTCCTATGATAGCTGGCCAGTCCAAGAAAGGAGCGCAGTTCAGTTAGAGTTTTTGACTGAGGCCAATCTCTTATAGCAGCAATTTTCTTTTCCTCCGGCCTCAACCCATCTTCATTCACAACATGACCTAGGTATAAAACTTCAGACTTTGCGAATTCAGACTTCTCAGGATTCATTTTGAAATTACCTTCTCTTAATTTTTGTAGGACCAAACACATATGCTTTTCATGGTCTTCCAGTGTCTTACCGAAGACCAGGATGCCATCAAGGTATACCACTACGAATTGGTCCAACCATTCTCTGAACAACTCATTCATTGACGTTTGGAAGGTAACAACTGCGTTAGTCAACCCAAACGTCACTACGAATAGTGACCATACCTTGTTCTGGAGGCCGCCTTGTGTTGATCTTCAGGGGTTACCTCAACCTGGTGGTAGTTGGACCAATTCAATTTTGCTGAAGTACTTGCATCCTTGTAGTCGGTCAAGAAGGTTGTCAATCCGAGAGAGGGTTTCAGGATTTTAACGGTGACCGCAATCAACGCTCGGTAGTCAATACAAAGTCGTAACTCGCCTTCCTTTTTGGTAACAAACAGAGCAAGAGCCCATAAGGAGAAAAGCTAGGTTTGATCATCCATCCTTGGTTAGCAAGTTCCGGCAATTGTTTTCTTAACTCGTCAAGTTCCTTAGGGGACATACGATAGATTGTTCCTCTGGGAATTTTACTTCGGGAATAATCTCAATGGTGTGTTCAATGTAGAGTTCGAACCTCGTTTCTGTGATACAGTTTAATCAATTTCTGTTCATTATTTTTGTCCTTTATTTTTACGAGTTTCTCCTTATATTTGATCTCGGGGCTTCCTCATGCCAATTGATTCCCAAGATCAAGTCAAATGGCAGATTTTTCTCAATCAGGAATGATACTTCGTACAGGATACACTTACCTTCCTGTGTCCTGAAGTAGCATTTCACGTTTTCCACACACTGGGAAACCGTGATGGTACTTTGATATGCCAACATGGAGAGAATAGGGTTTGCTAAATTCTTTACTCGCATACCCAAGTGCATTTTCTTTACAGCGCCTTTGGATATGTAGAATCTAGTTGAGCCTATGTCTAGCAGAGCACCTGCCTCATTGCCAAGCTCATTAAGCCACCAGTACCTTCTGAAGCACTCCTCCGGACCTTTCTCTTTTCGGGCTACCTAAGCTCTTTGTTTCGGTAGGAGGCAGCTGATGAAAAACAGTGATACAGCGGGCGACCAGTCCTTCATCGTCGGGCGACTGGTATGTTGAGTTTTTTTTTTTTTTTGCCCCTTCCCTTCTTCTTTTCTTTTCTTTTTTTTCTCTTTGTTTATGCCCTGCGCGAGGGAGAACGTGTAGGAGGAAAGAAACGAAAGGAAAGAAAAAAGGAAACAAATATGTGGCCGTGATAGCGGTCAGATACATGCTGGGAAAGTGCTAGTGTGAAAATGCCCTCGGTTAGGGCCTTTCTCGTGAATGTGGAATGCGCTCTACCTAGCTGGCTAGGCACTAACGAAAAAAAAAAGAAAAGGATTTGGCCGTGATTGTGGTCCGGTACATTCTGGACAATCCTAGTGCGAGTATGCCCTCAGTGAGGGCTTTTCTTGTGAACGTGGAATGCGCACTACCTAGCTGGCTAGGCCATACAAAAGAAAAAAGATTTGGCGGTGATTGCCGTCAGATACATTCTGGTAAGTGGTAGTGTGAGTATGCCCCCAGTCAGACCTTCCTCGACCATCACTTCGGAAACAGCTTGTCTGTGAAGTATCTCTGGTTTGATACGGCCGAATTGCGTAGTGCTCATTCGTAAGAAGTGAAGTTGGCCCAAATCCGGGAAGCCTGCCTTGTCAGAGTAAGGGTACGTGTAGTAGCGACAAAAATGAGGTGAGTGGCTTTTTTCCTTTTTTTTTTTTTTTGTGAACCGCGTTCTCGATTTATGTGTGTCTTCCCAGCACAGGGCCACGTGGTCTTCGCTATATAGTATATTTAGCGACGTTCTAGAGGAAGGTCCATTATTGTTTCAAACACGAGATACATATTCTCGATTCAAACGGGATACCTTTTTAAGACAAATCTTTTTTTTTTTTTTTGCTTTTCTGTTTTATTTTTTGTCTTGAGGAATTTTGATATTGTTCACTGGTCGTTCATTCTCGTTTTCAAAACGAACGACCTCCGCACCTCTACCCAGGCTCTACCCAGCCTCTACCGACCTGGCCAAGGTCCATGAATTCAGGAAGAGCAAAAACTTCAGCTGGGTGGGATACTGGTGGTTGAAGGGTCTTGCTCAGAGGGATTCTGCACATCACAGGTTCTGGGTGATCTGAGTGAAGGGCCAAGGAAGAGGCATCCTTAGGATCTGAAGCGTGGAAAGGGGTTTCCGGTGTCGACTCTACGTCTTCACCCTTCATCTCAGTAGGAGCAGATGGTACTCCTACTGGCTGCTCTCTTTTGGGTTCCGGATCAAAGGGCACCATGCTACAATGTGCCCCACAGTGCCGCACTTCAGGCACTGATGGTTACCCATCCTGTCCTGCCATGTGTCTTGGGAAATGCCCATGTTCTCCCAGGATGACCTGAAAAGAAACGCGCCCTCCTCCGACATCCATTTCCAGTGTTGTTGCCACCCTTGCTGACAACTGCGGCGGTGACATCACCCTTACACGATTCTCCGCCCGCACTCGTTTGTCCCTCGCTTCCTTCGAGAGGCCGCCTCTTTGTGGTCTCATCATAAAAACTGACAAGGGTTTGGTCTTGTCGTTTCTGTCTCCACAGGATTTGTTTCCCTTGTCCACTCCCCTTGCCCTGACTTGGTAACCCTAACGTAGGTGTTCTTCACTTGCGACGTCATCTGTTCTCGCTATAGAGCTAGATCCTGGAACTGCCTGTACGTATGTTTACCCGATTTCGATTCGGCAAGGGCTTGTGAGTAGATATAGAGGACCTGATCATCATTGACCTTCAGTCTTGGTACCTGCATTAGATGATCCACTTCACAAGAGAGTGTCAACAGATGTCTATTGTCGCTGGTGGTCGCGGTAAGCTGGTCGTCAAATGCTTTCTCTGTTGTGGTCTTGTCCAAAAATCTTTCTTTGATCTTTTTCAGAAATTCCCTAAAGTTCAAGGCCTTTGCCCAATCCCCAATAAACTCAAATCCGGCGGCGTTCACTTTCGACAATACCCATGCCTTTGCGTCTTCGCCAAGACATGAGGTGGTGAACGCCACCTGGCTATCTTCATCTACTGGGTTCGTAGTACAGTAGGTATGGACTGCGACAATCCACAACAATAGGTTTTCTCCTTTCTTTCCGTTAACTGTGAATGGGAGCTTCATTTTCACCTTCTCCCTCTCCACTTCTTCCTTTGGAGTTTCGTCTTTGGGGGTGGGCTTCATTGCATGTCCCATCAGATTCTTCATTGGCTCAGGCTTTGGTTCTTCCCCGGTCTTTTCCTGCTCTTCTCTAGTCATAGGTTGCTTCTGCTTGACCGAATTGGTCAGCGTTGCCAGCTGGGCAGAAAGCAGGTCTCTGTCCGCAATGACTCGGTCTAACTTCGTCTCGAGATGAACCAGGTTAGACAACATATTCTGAATAAGAGTTGCAACATCACTTCCTTCTTCCATCCGGACTCTACTTTTTTTTTTTTTTTTTTAAACCACTAGTACCTCGCAGCCTGCTTTTGCCAACCCTGAATTTCACTGCGCACCGAAAGTTGCTGAGCCTGGGTCCCATTGTGTTTTCTTTTATGCTTCTCTTCGGAAATCGAGAAAAAAAAAGAACAAAAAAAATAAAATAAAAAAAATCAACTACGCTAGGGACGTGAAAGCAGCCGGATGCAGATTCTGGGGTACATGTGAGAGTATGCACCTTCAACGGGCGTTACAGCTCTGCTGAAATCACGGCAGCAGGAACAAACAAAAGAAAAAAAGCAAAAATTCAGCGGCAACTCTTTGGACGCGAAAGAGCTAGATACAAAATCTGGAGTACCTGTGACAGTATGCCCTCCCAACGGCCATTGCAGCCCTGCTGTAATCACGACAGCAGAAAAAAAAGAAAGAAAAAGAGAACAAAAAAGCAACAACACTTTGAACGTGAAAGCAGCTGGATACAGAATCTGGAGTAAGAGTGAGAATGCGCCCCCCGTTGCAAAGTGTCAGCTGCTCGTGGAATGCGCCTTGCCTCTCGTTGGCAGGGCACTAAACGCGGATCACCAAAAAAGAAAGCAAAACACATACAAAAAACGAAACTGGCTATGTTTCTGGGTAGATCCGTTGCAAAGTGTCAGCTGCCCGTGGAGTAAGAGTTCTGATGTGAGCACATCTCCTTCATGGCCTTCCCCGACGTCCTTCCTTTCTTTCTTTTCTTCTCTTTTTTCTTTCTTTCGGTAATGGGAAATACAACTGATGCCAAGCCTGTGGTACCTCCACACTCTTCGGGGGAAATGGGAAAACGTCCACTTTTCCCTAATTTCCCAACACTGGTGGAGGTACTAGTGGTTTAACAGGTCCTTATGGCCCTGGCTCCATATCCATTCTTGGGAGCGTCAGTCCGGTTCCTACATATCCATTCTGGGGAGCGGCAGTCCGGCTCCTATTCCCCCAGCAAGTCAAAAGAATACATAGTTTTACCCACTCAACGCGTCCTTCCATCTGGGCGAAGGAACCCTGACCAGCGTTGATTACTCCTTCTAAGGAGGCTTGACTGTCAGCTTGCCCTGACCACTAGTTGCTCTCAGACTTCTATTCAGAGCCTGTTGAATGAGTCCTTGCAATGCGAGAAGAGTGGGGGGGTCCACTCAATGTTCTATTGCTCATCCTTGCCCTTAATTGTGAGTCCGGTTTGCCTTGTTGCTGATCCTCCTTCGGGGTCTTCTTAGCCTTCTGCCAGGGCACCCGGCATGAGACCTTAACGACTTCATGATTGTGCCTGGTGCCAATTCTTCCACCTCAACCTATTGTCAACTATCGTCGCGACCTTGCCCTTTAACAGCCAGTTCCTCATGAAGGTTTGTTTCTTGGTTGCTTGTCCTTCTGGTTTGTGTCTTATTGAGTTGACTATTCTCCGCCATCTGCTTCTGATTTTCGTCTCTGCCATGCTCAAGAGTAGTGACCACATTTCTTCCCTAGCCACCTCTGCACCCTCGATTGTCTGAGTGCATTTGCGTTTCCATATCACCCACAGTGCCAGCTTCCTGAGCAGGGTGAACAATACTTCCCTTCTGCCTTTATGTTGCTGGGGATGTTAGTTAGGATTAGGATAGAGAGAGGGGGAATGTCAGGGCGGCGAAGCGAACAGGATCGACCACAGCTCGCGGACCTTCTTCCATACCCATGTCGCTTTTGGGTAGAAGAGGAGGCAGTGTGGGATGTCTTCGGGAAAGTTGTTGCTGCACATTGAGCAGCAGTCCGAGCTATTAGGGTCGAAATGCTTCCTTCTAGTATGAAGCCATTGGTTGACGGGAAGGGCTGCATGTGTTGACAGCCATTGCAAGCTGCAAATTCTGATTGGTCTGATGAGAAGGTATTTGGTCCATGGGATGGTGATGGGGATCGTGTCATCTAGCTTCAGTATGCTTCTCCATTTCTCTGTCAGCCTTAGATTTTGGTCCCTGGTTTGTAGTCCGAGGTTATACCCGAACTTTACGTCATATTTTGTTATCGTCCTCGATTTTCCGGTGGTGCCCAAGTCCCACATCCATTCTTTTGGGTCGAATTCCAGCTCCTTAATGCCGAGTTCCGGTTGGAAGACGATCCAAGGTTTCCTGTGAGAGACTCGTAACCTTCCTGAGAAGGTAGGTTTCTATTTGTTCGTTCTGTGGTGCTCTGTTTAGGACCTCTAGTTCGTATATGCTGTGTTTGATGATGGGGTAGGATATGAACTTGGCCTGGTAGTTAGTCGGGTCCAGTTTGGTCACAAAGCGGTAGGCTCTTGTTGGTGGGGTCTGTGTGGTGAGCAGTGCCCAGTCTCGAGGTTTCCACGTGTGTGGTTCCTTAAGGAGGGTCGTCCATGGGGGGGGATCACTTTGAAGGATTTTTGACAGGTTGGTGTTCAGTAGGTGTGTGGAGGTCCTGTTCGGTTAACCAGTCTTGTCGGTCCTCAGACCACAGATGTTTGACCTGCCATACTCCTCTCTCCACCCAAGACAGCCATCTGTGGCCTTTGGCTCGGAGCGTCCATGGACTGCCCTCTGTGTCTTTAATCCAGGGATTGCAGAACAGGGGTTGTCTTAAGAATTCCTTCTTGTTGCTCGGGGACCCTTTCATTTTTGGCATCAGGCGGCGCCAGGCTTTCAGGATCGGTGACCAGTAGGGGATGGGCGTAGTGGGGGGTTGATTGGGGTCAGGGGGTTGGTTCTCCTAGCTGGTCTTCCGGATTTGATTGTGCATTCCTTTGCCATGATCCAGAACAGGCCACTCATGTTCGGTGGGGACGCTACCGCTGCCAAATTCCTTAAGCTGTCCACCGCCATCTTGGTTCATGAGAGGGCTTGTTTGGTGAGGATTTTGATTATCCATTTTATTTGGAGGGCGATCGCTTCCAATTTAGTGTCAATTATACCTAGCCCGCCTTCGTGTGGTTTCCTGATGACAGTTTGCCAAACCACTTTGTTTATGCAGGTGGTTCTGTTGGGATCACATGTCTACAGGTAAACCCTGGCTCTTGCCTTCAGCTTCTTCATGTCGTCATCGGGAGGGGACCATATGGAGGCCATGTACCATAGAGTGGAGAATACTGCTGGGTTGATGATCAGGGCTCTCCCTAGCAGGGAGGCCTGGGCTTTGTTGCAGGTGGCAAGACAGGTTATTGCTCTGGCTATTAAGGTCTCTCCCATACCTTGCCAGATGCCATCTTTGTTAACCATAATACCCAAGTATCGGAGTGCTTGATCGCCTGTGGTCCATGACATTGGGGTGGATGAGTCTGGAGGTTGGGGGTGTGTGCCTTCTGGTAGCCACCATCCTTCCATTTTTGACCAGTTTACCTTCATTTATGAGGTGAGTCTGAACGCTTCCATAGCGCGGGCCAGGGCCTGGAAGGAGGAATTACTAGCGCGAATGAGGAGTGTGAGATCATTTGTGAACATATGTGCGGTGGGGAGAATGAAGTCGTGGAGGGGGTTGTGGTTTTGTTCAGCTAGGCGGTCTATGGATGGATCCTTGCGGAGGAAAGATGCAATGGCTTCCATTATGAACATGAATATTGGGGTTGCAAGGAGGGTCGCCTTCATGGACCGATCTCGATATCGGATAGGTTTCTGACAATATTCTGTTTATCTGCACCCTGCTCGTGGCATCCCCATAGAGCACTTTTACCAACTCTTTGAAGTTTGGGCCGATTCCCATCTTCTTCATACAATTGTGTAGGAAGTCACAATTGACTTGATCGTTGGGGGTCTGTGCCTTCTGCTAGCCACCATCCTTCCATTTTTGACCAGTTTACCTTCATTTCTAAGGCGAGTCTGAAGGCTTCCATAGATCATTTGCGAACATCTGTGCGGTGGGAAGAATGAAGTCATGGAGGGGGTTGTGGTTTTGTTCAGCCCGATGGTCTATGGATGGATCCTTGCGGTGGAAAGATGCAATGGCTTCCATTATGAGCAAGAATATTGGGGGTGCAAGGGGGTCGCCTTGACGGACCGATCTCGATATTGGATAAGTTTCTGACAATATTTTGTTTATCTGCACCTTGGCCGTGGCATCCCCATAGAGCACTCTTACCCACTCTTTGAAGTTCGGGCTGACTCCCATCTTCTCCATACAACTGTGCAGAAAGTCAAAATTGACTTGATCGTAGGCCTTTTTGAAATCGAAGAATAGGATCGCCGCTTGCATCCGTTTTTATGTGATCTTCTTTGCAGCCACGTTTAGAGCCATCACATTATCTAGAATGTATCGACTTGGAATGAATCCTGCTTGGTCGATATGAAAGCATTTGTCTGTTAGTTTTATGATTCAGTTTGCTAGAGCCTTCGCTAGGATTTGTAGAGCGTTGTGAGAAGTGAGATTGGTCTGTAGTTCTTCAGGTCCTCCTTGTAGCCTTTCTTGTAAATTAGTGAGACTATGCTGGTGCTTAGAGATTGACCTAGGGCTGCTTTTTCCCTGCTGTTCAAATGTTGCACACACCGACCGTCGGCGACCCTTGACTGGTCGGCTGCCAACCCGCCGACCGGTCGGCTGGTCGGCACTTACCGGTCGGGGGTCGTCGACGGTCGGCGTGTGCAACATTGAACAGAAAAAAAAAAAAGAAAAAAAAAAAGGGGTCCAAAACCCCTAATAACCCCACGAACACCCCCATACCCACCCCAAATACCCCCATACACCCCCCCAACACTCAGAAACCGGCCCCCAACACCCTCATACTTCCCCCCAGTACACCCTATATCCCCCTATACACCCCTCCCCCACCCCCCCCATCCCCAACAACCCCCCCATCCCCAAAAGTTTCTCAGCGGATTTGGGCTGTACTCAGCAAGCGCAGTACAACTTGCAACTCAGATCTGAAAAAAAATTAGTGGATGGTTGTTTTGTGACTGGTCGGTAGACCGCCGACCGGTTGGCCCTACTAGTCGGCTGCAATACGGTCGGCAGTCGGGGTCGGCGGTCGGTAGGGATGCAACCATGCTGCTGTCATTAATAAAGTTAAGGAGGTCATTTCCCAGTACAGGCCAGAACTAGATCCATAATTCTTTGGATAGGCCATCGATTCTTGGTGCTTTGTCATTTCCCATTTGGGACAAGGCTGCGTGTAGTTCCCCTAGGGTGATTGGTTTGTTCAGGTCCTGCATTTGTTGCTGGGTGATCGTTCTCTCTAGGTAGTTCATCATGTGCTGACGGGCATTGATGTTCGTTGACTGGCGGGGGAGGTAGTTTTGGACTCGTAGAGGTCGGAGTAGAAAGATCTGGCTATTCTTACCATGTCTGTGCTGGCTGACTTTGTTTTCCCCAGGTCTGATGGGTCCTTCAGTCTCTCCATCATGTTGTTCCTTGCATTGGCCTTAATTTTTGAGAAGAAGAATTTTGACATGGATTCATTCAGGGTGTCGTCATTCATTCAGGCGCGTAGGCCCTGAGTTCCCATCTTGTCCATTCATTTAATTCATCCTTGGTAGATTGGAGTAGGTCGTGGTAGGAGTTGGAGGATCTGATACGAGGTTGGTTTTAGCGATGTCGAGAGCAATTTGCAATTCTTCCTTCATGATCTTGCGTTCTGCTGCTATGCTTCTGGACTCTACTGAGACCGTATGAGATACGTCCGTTTAGCTGTCCATGAACCACTTGTGCCTGTTTTGGCGTTTCAACTCGTCCTGTCGTAAGGAAGCCCAGTTCCATCTGAGTGCCTCTGTCATGCGATCTGTGGAGAGAAGTGAGTAGTTTAGTCTAAAAAAAACTTGCCCTTTTTCTACCGGAGAGTTTAGGTTGAGGAGCAGGTCGGTCGGTTTGTGATCGAGCCCCTTGAAGGCTGCTGCTGGTAGGATATCGACCTCCTTGATTGCTCCCTGCAACATGTTGGAAATTAGGAAGAAGTTGACCCGTGATAGTGATGTATGGTTAGATTGGTTCCTTTTGACTAGGGAGAAGGCTTTCTTGCGTGGGTGGAGGATTCAAAAAGGGTCTACCAGGTCGAACTCCGTCATGATGTTTCTCAAGTGTGTGCTTGCTCGTGTGGGTCCCAACAACGTTGCTCGGGAAATGCGGTCCAGGTTGGGATCCAAAGTGGTGTTCCAGCTGCCTGCTATGATTAACGGTAGGGGGTTCGAGAAGATTGATTTGATGTGGTCAAAGAAAGCAAGGCGTTCAGTTTCCGTGTTGGGGGCGTATATGTTCAGGATCCTGATCTCTTCCTCTTGCCATGTGATTTGATGCTTTGGTCCGCTTTGTTGGACCACAGTGTGAAAGGGCATCCCCCTAGGCTTTGTTCCACGGTCCTCTTGACTCTGGTGTGGTTGGTGAGGTTGGATAGATGAGTTTCTTGTAGAAGGATGACGTCGGGTTTGGGCTTTCTTTTGTCTGTGAGAACGAGTCTGATGTCTCGTACTTTGTCGTCTTCAGTGAGAATGTTGCCCAGGCCGTTGACGTTCCAGCTATGGATCGTCAGTTCTTGGCTTGCCAGTTTACTCTCACTGTCCCAGACTGATTCTCGTTGCAGTCCATTAGATTTCGTTTGACGGGGTGTTGTGTTCGTTTTTTTTTTTTCCCCGCTTGATTGGGGTGGACGTTTGTTGGGCAGAGTTGATAGTTGGAGGTTCGATATATCTAGTCCACGGCAGCTGAGGTTTTGGGGCTGCCCATCTCAGAGTCCTCGCCGTTCTCGCTGCGCTCGCTGATCTCTTTCCCCGGAACGGAGCTCAGGCTGTATGCCCCCACGCTACCTTCGGGTAACGTCGTGGCTCCAGTCTCTGCTCCTTCCGGGGAAATCCCGTCGGCCATCCCGTAGTCTTCGTCGTCGGCCAAACTTCCCTCGTCGTCATCGGGCTCCACGTGGAGCGCCTTGGCTTCGTCTTGCAGGGAGTGTTCTGAGATGAGAATATGGGACTTGATAATGGAGGCTAAGGACACCGCCATGACCTCTGTTCGGCACATCTTGCCTGCAAGAGTGCTGTACGGCAGCACTGTCACAGTGTTCCATGCTCTCCATATCAGTCCTTCGTGTAATCTGGCTTTCTTGTCCAGTTTCACTATGATTGGCTCGAAGGACTTGGTTGTGTCGGGGTCCTGCCCTGTTTCGTCTGCCTTCCCTGCCTCGGCTGCTGGGACTTCATAAACGCCCGCAGGGAATTCATCTGAGATCCCTTCTTTGATAGTTCTCGCCAGAAACCGCTGGTCTCCCAGTGTCGGGATAGTGAAGGAAACATCGGTGGCTAGCTGCCACTCACCGAGTTTCCTCCTGTACCGGACGGGGACTGGAGGTCTGACGACTTTGATTGTTTTGCAGTCTGATGCTGCTTTTTGAGTAACGTGGGGAACCCTGTTCTCTGCTGCATTTCGGATTGTGTGGTACTCTTTGTAGTATTTCTGGCGGTACTCCTCGTTCTGATCGAACAGGCACTTTGTCTGAGCAACGACAATGCTATAATCTCCCGTTTGATGGACCGCTGCTTGCTGCCCTTTACCGATGTATCAGCCTGAGATTTCCTGGGCCTCTTGTCGTTACCCTTTGAAGGGTTTCATTTTTTTGGTACCATGTCCCTGATTGGGTCCTTGTGGGACTACGTGTCGGCGTTGGATTCCGCTTTAGAGTCTGAAGCTTCTCTTTCCCTCTTCTTCTCGTGGTAGCGGAAAGCACTGAACTCCGATAGCTCGCTTTGTTGTCTCAGGATGTCGTATGAGTTCTTCGTAGTGTGGATCCCTGCTACAGTAGTCTTGTTGTTTCTGTCTGTCTTCTCTTGATGTTTCATGCATGCCACACGGATGTCGAATTCTTTTTCTCTCTAGTTTTTGGCTCTTTCGAGATATTCTTGCAGCCACGGGATAGGAAAGTCTCCCTTTCCTCTTGGTTTCTCTGCCTCCTCTTTTTTGGTGGGTGATATGTCCATTCCTTGCTGGGTCAGATCCTGGTCTGAGTGATCTGGGCCCGTTAAGGAGTCCTGAGGGTTCCGGTTCTCAGAGGATTCGCTACCCTCTGCCGGCGTACTACCCTTCCTTTTTTTCTTCCCGCTTGGTTCGTCGTTGTTGGCCTTTTGGGGTGAGGCCTGTCTCTTGAGGGAGGGGTCGGCCTGTGGGCTTTGTCCCTCGACGTTTGGCTATGTCCAAGATGTTGTCATAGTCCTCTGGATTGGAGATGGCAGCCGTCTGCTGTCTGATGGACTCGAGATCCCACATCAAGTCCTCATGCTTCTTTTCTTCCTTGATCACTTGGGAGTCAATCACAGAGTCCGGGTGGATTTTCCCTGGGATTCTGGTAATCTTCCTTGCCCCCACATGGTGCCATTTGCTGTCCGATGGAGGGAAGATGTCTGGTTGTTTGATCGTCGGGGTGGTGTTAGTATAGATCCAAATCCATTTGGGGTCTGGGATGTTATCGTCGAAGACCCAGCCGTCGTAGTCTGATTCCTTTAGCTTCTGCCACCTCTACTAACATGTCCTGCCTCAACTTTTTCAGTTTAGTAGAGCGCGGGCATTTGGGATCCGTTCCCAGGTGACCTCCGGCTTTGCATCCAAA
Organism: Chara braunii; assembly: GCA_003427395.1. Lineage (NCBI taxonomy): Eukaryota > Viridiplantae > Streptophyta > Charophyceae > Charales > Characeae > Chara > Chara braunii. The sequence goes on along the minus strand of BFEA01000346.1, from coordinate 1,297,761 downwards.
ACAGATTGGGGACACTTTGGTTGAGACTGTTACCGCTGTGACTCTGTCTCCAATCAGACATTGCCGCTCTTCTGGGAAGATCGGAGGGTCATCGGTGAGTACCTCCAAGATAGCTGTGACTGAGTCGCAGCGGGGAGAAGTCGGGCGTGGGGAGGACCCACTTCAGTACCCTATTGGCTGGATATTCCACTTCTAGGAGGTCTTTGATAAGGGGGTGTCCTCTGGTGGGGATGTTGTCAAATTGTACCCAGAACTGTTCCCTCATCAATCGCTGTTTGTAGGAGGCGGCTGGCGAGATTTCAGCTCGCTATGCTGTTTCCGCTTTCCAGCGTGACAGGGTGCAGACAGAGCCATTACAGTTCAAAGTTTCGCATTTTTCCAGCAAGTGTGTGGCTTGAGTGGCGTCTTTGAACACCACCATCATCATGGTTCTGCCCAATCCGAGCAGGGAGAACTTGTCGGCATCAGTTTTGATGTTCTCCCATTCCATAATGGTTTTCATTATCCACTTCCTCTTCTCAACGGGTGAGAGCCTTGCTCCGGCGTTGGAGAAGGAGAAAATGAGCGCATGCTTCTCGTAGGTCGCATACGTGTCAGCTATCTTGTCTTTCGGGTATGCCCGTGCTGTCACTTCTTCATCGGTGTTGTCCTTGGTATTTCTGACTTTGAGTGGTGACTTTCTCTCCTCTGATTTGCTGGGCTTCCAAGAGGAAGCGCAGCGTCTCATGGTCCAGATTGGAAGCATTATGGGGGGTAGGCCTTGAGGTGGCTGTTTTAGTTGCTGCTACCGCGCTCGAGCGGTGCTGGTAAGTCTGAGCCATGTCTTTATCTGCTGAGACTGATCTACTTGAATTGGTTAGATTTTCCTGGTTTTGGGTTGAGTGATCTATGATGGAATCTATGCCTCACTTCTGGCTGTCTCTTATACACATCTAGATGTGTATAAGAGACAGGCCCTATGCTGCCGGGATACCTACTTGATTATCCCTGTGGTTTCAGGTGGGATGGCCGGGTTTTTGGTTGTATGCTAAGCTTCAATCGAGGGCCTTCGTGCGAGCCCGAGCATGAGTTATTACATGTGGTGGGGTGGGGKGGGGKGGGGGGGGGKGGGGGGGGGGGGGGGCRGGGCGGGAAGGGATGAGTGGGAGGGGGCTTGGTTTATCATGGAAGACGAGCTGGTGGCCAAGTGCTGAGTGGTGGTGATTGGCTAGTATAGTGTGTACGAGTTCGCTCAGTCCGTCTTGTGCGGACGTTGGCTGAGGGAGTTTGGGTGAGGCCGGTTGTTTTTACCGGACTTTTCGACAGTAGTGAGCTCGGCGTCGGGTGAGAGGTGTGGGTGAGTCCTGTTATGGTGAGTGGATGATGGAGGAATGTGTGTAAGTTAAGTTGGGGATGATGAGATATGGTCGAGGGGATTGGGGGGTTAAACGATCAAGGTGAGTCGAATGCCAGGACGGGGAGGGGAAGGGGGGGGAGAGCGGCGTAGGAGGACTGAGGGATGGGAGGGTAAGGGATGTAGGAGGGCCAGTTATCGGAGGTGAGTTGAAGGCGCATTGAGGGGGGCGGGGAGGGGTTGGGCACGCGAAGAGGAATGATCCGATCTTGGAGTTGAGAGGGAGGAGTAGGGTGGAGATTGAATGAGAGGAGGAGCTCATCTTCGGAAGCGAGAGGGAGGAGGAGAGAGGAAAGGGAGGATCCGGGCCACTATATCGTTTTGTTTTGTTTGTTTGTTTGTTTGCTTGTTTTTTTTTTTGTTTTTTTTTTTTAATTCTTTTTCCACGTGTTTGAGGTTATTGCTCGCTCTGCATTGGGCGGGGTGAGCTTGGGTTGCTAATTGGGACTTCGGGCTGAATAGGAGTGGACACTGTTGTTGGCTGCGAGGGGTGAGTTGCGTTGGGTAGGGAGAATGTTAGTAAGCAAGGGTGGGGGGGAAGATTGGGGGGGGTTACAAATGGTTACAAATTATTGTGCTTTTCTCCGTTGCTTCTTCTGCATGGCTTGTTGCTGACCCGTCGACTCGTGTCGAGGGGACCCGTCCTGACTGCCAGCTGGTCCCTGCTGCCCTCTGTTCTGTGTCTTGTTCGTGATGCGTGTTGACGTCTCTAATGGCTGCGGTTTGTGGAGGTTGCTTCTCCTCCTGGGGTGTTGGCTGGAGGGCTTCTCGGTTTGTCGGCGGCTTCACGATCGGGACGACAACCGATGGCACCGTGATGATGCTGGTGGCCTTCCTCTTGACCTGGGCGTGTCTTTACACCTCCGTGACGACGCTCATGTGGGAGGAAAAGAAGATTGGGGATGGCTCCTCCTCAGTGGGAGGAGCGCTGGCGATGGCTGGCTTGGGCGTCCCTTTCAAAATTCAAAGGCGGCTTCGCGACCGTGGGTGGTCGGGAACGAACGGCGCGACGCGCGCGGGCGGGCGGGCGGGTTCCTGTGGGCTAGGACTTGGGGGCCTCGGCGTTCCCCGGTAGAGAAAATAGCGCACCGGTGCGTTAGACGGGTGGCGCTTACCGAACGGCGCCGGCATCTCTTTTTCCTTTGCTGTTCCATGGCTTCCTTACTTCTTCTTCTCTGCCTGCATTGCTTCATCTAGTCTGATAATTTGATCGAGTACATCTTCATTTATTTCTTGTCTATTTCCCTCACTTGTTTCCTCTTCATTACCTTTGTTCTTTTCTTTTAAGGTGCTGGGTATTTCAAGCCATCATTTCTGCTACAGATTGGTCTAGACTGTGACGGGCCCTGGCTATGACCAGGTTCAATTCTCCGGCCACGCAGAGAAGATCGAGTCCCGTCTCAGCCTTGTCCAATTGCTCTTCAAACTGCACAGGTCGAACTGGCTCCGGACATGATTTTCTGCTTCCGGCCAAGCCTCATTGATTTCTGTCAGGACCTGCTGAACTTTCAGCTTCTGCTGATCTCTGCGGCATTTAATTGCCCACGTGTATGCAGTTCTTATCCGGTGTACATGGTCAATGAGACCGGATGGAAAAACAAGGGAATAAACTTTGTCATACCAGACAGCGGCAGGCTGTTCCACATGGATGCCATCCTTGGAGTTACTGCACAATCAGACTATGCAATTATCTGTTCCATGGTCTCGTCAAAAATTTGTAACAGCAAGAGACAGCGGTTGACTAGGGAACCCAACCAAACGTCAGACAGCTAACTCCCCCACAACAACAAACAGGAAACAACAGCACCACAGGGAACAGCAAGGAATAGATTGACAAAACAGGACAAACAGCCTAGGATGCAGAGTCGATCCATGGAAGCCGGCTCACTACAAGATAACAATATCACGCAAGCCAAAGGACTCAAAATAATCAGCTGGAACGTCAATGGGCTGGGTAATGTATTGACAAAGGAAGATAAGTCAAGGGATATCCGACTAGGCCTCTACGAAAGGAACAGATCCAGACCAGATTTGGTGCTACTCCAAGAAGCGCACCTGTCCAATCTCCCAAACCACGGGAAATAAAAAGGGCAATAGAAAAAAGCTTGGGGGCCTGTGCTTTTGCATTATGGTCCAACCTCGAAGGGCTCAACAACTCGTTCCCAACGCTTCCAAGCTATGGTCAGAAGGTCAGATTCTCAGCAACGAGGGAGACAACGCAGAGGGTAGATGGTCATGGATAGACGTCAGATGGGGAGAAGAGGAACTGAGAATTCTTAACATATACGCCCCCCCAACCCAGAAAACGAACGCCTTGACTTCTTTAGCAACATCCAGTCCCTCATACCGAATCCCCAACCAGTGATCATCGCAGGTGACTGGAACACGACCCTGGATCCAAACCTAGAACGCATCTCTCGCTCTCAAGTGATAGGCCCAACAAGAGAAGGAAACCATATAAGAAACATATGACAAAATTTGACCTCATCGACCCCTTCAGAACGCTGCACCCAAAGGAAAAGGCCTTCTCACTGATTAAAAAGAACCAGGCCAACCGGACGTCATTGTCCCGGATCGACTTCTTCTTAATCTCCAAGCACGTCCAAGGCACAATTAAACAGGCCGAGATCCGCCCACCAGCGGCCTCCCGGGGTCTAGACCACAAACCAGTAGAATTGCTCCTGAACTTTGACTCCCCCACGGAAAGAGGCCGGGCCTTCTTCAGAATTAACAACTCCCTCTTAGCCACCGAAAGACTAACCGAGGCAGTGAGATGGAATTGGTTCTTCATGAGACAGAACAGTGCCAGACGAGACAACAGACACAAGTGGTTCACAGACAGCTACACAGACCTCACCCAGACAGTCTCAGCGGAATCCCAGAGCATCGCAGGAGAACGAAAGATCAGAAAAGAAGAACTCCAACTCGCCATATCCGTCGTCGAGGACAACCTTGCCACAAACCGCTCAAACACTTTCTATAGCCAACTACTCGATTCAGCAAGAGAGGAATTAAATGACTGGAGGAGATGGGAACTGAGAGGCCTACAGATTCGAGCCGGGATGACCGATCACACCCTAAATGAATCTATGACAAAACACTTCATCGCAAAAATTAAAGCCAATACCAGGAATAACAACATTGAAGGGTTTAAGGACTTGGACAATCAAAACAGGGTTGAAAAATCGGGATTGGGAATGTTGAAAATCGCCAGAATGTTCTACGCACAGCTTTACGAGTCCAAAACACCTTCCCCCCTCCCTTCTGCCAACTCAGCAGCACGACAACCAATGATGGCCTGCCTAGAGAAGACAATCACACCAGAACAAACCGAGGGGCTGGACAGACCACTCTCGTTGGGGGAATTATACACAGCGCTGACTCAGATGGGTAACGATAAAGCCCCTAGCAGCGACGGACTTTCGAAGGAATTTTGGGTCCACTTCTAGCCCACACTAGGCGAGGACCTGCTCAATTTCTTCAATGACAGCAAAGATCGAGGAGGGCTAGGTGGGTCAAAGTGTTGTACGTTGACGAAACAGGCAGAGTGCAGATCAATTGGATACTCTCGGAAACGCACCCCATCTCTAGGTCCGTACGACAAGGTGACCCCTTAGCTCCACCCATCTTTCTCTTCATTATGGAAGCTATAGCTTTCTTCCTCCGCAAAGACCCGTCCATCAACCGGCTTACCGAACGAAACTTCAACCCTCTTCACGACTTCGCCTACCCACCGCTCTGATGTTCGCAGACGGTTTCAAAGTCCTAAACCGCGCCAACAACAGTTCCTTCCAAGCCCTCGCAAGGGCTATGGAGGCTTTTCGTCTTGCGTTCGAAATGAAGGTCAATTGGAGCAAGACCGAAGGATGGTGGCTTGCAGACGAGACGCCCCCCAACCCGAGGGCACAACTATACCCATGGCGTGGTCCACAGGCGAACAAGCACTCAGATACCTGGGCATCATGGTCAATAGGGACGGGGTGTGGCCGGGGATGGGCCACGGCTTAATTGCCAAAGCCATAACCCGCCTGGTCCCGTGCAAGAATGCACTGGCATCGTTGTTCGGGAGGGTATTAATTATAAACACAACCATCTTTTCCACACTGTGGTACGTCACATTCATCTGGTCCCCCCCGGACGCCAACTTCCAAATCATAAAGGCCAGATCAAGATGCTATCTATGGACAGGGGACCCCAGCCGGACCTCATGCATCAACCCCCTCTAGTCTTAAGTTGGTGGTGGGTTAGAATGAACAACTTTGGCAGCGTATCTCATCATGTCAAAACGGAGGTTGTTCGACTACTTTGTCGGCTGCATCTATTTTATTGTCGGAAGCCAACTCCTCGTTGGCTCAGTATGATATTTTGTTTCATCAAGTCTGACTCGAGGTGGTCGGATTTTATTTTGATATTGTGTTATTGGAAGTATCTAATGCCGAGTTTGATTCCTTCGGTTATCATTTCAGATTGGATATATATTCACGTTGATTACGGTGACTCTTTTTTATGTAGCTATGTGTTGTTATTATAGCTTTCTTTTGACTGGGGTCTAAAGGGACTAGGATTGAGTTAGGGGTTTCATGCTTGGTTGAGACCGTCCTAATCGACCGGCGTACGCTTCATACTTAGGAGATTAACGGCCTAAGGAACGAACGACGTTCGGGTTCAAGGCGTTTTAACCATGCATACCTGTACTACAGCGAGTGAGCAAACGCCCTCGGCTGACCCACCTCTGCAATTGCATTTAAAAACTTTCGCACGTGGGTCGGTAGCTCGGTAGGGATACACCCCTAAGGGTGGTGACAGCCCCTTAGGGAAGGAAAGCTTATGCCCTGCGGGAACCTATCCTGTCGTAGAGGACCGCGGGAAGTACAGCTGGCGCACCCGGCTAGAGAGGCGAAGGAACCGCGTGACCACGTCCGTCTCGACGGCTCGTGGGATTATTTAGGCGTCGTCTCCAAGTTGTCTTTACAGTTTTTGTTTAACTTCTGCGTGACACGGTCGGGAGGGCTCCCGCCCTTTCGCGAGAAAAGGCGGGGGCCGATGCGCTCGACACCGGGATACGGAAACAAAGCTTGAGAATAGAGCATATATCAAATAGACTCTTGGACACAGACAACACAACAAGACGCAGCAAATCAGACCAATAGACAACAATGTCACAAAAAATGCGGAAATCTCAGACTGGAACTGTGTGACTCATTGCATTTTCGTCTTTCCTATTTCTCCTTTTTTGTTGCTTTTCTATTTTAATTTGGAGCATTCCTCTACCTCTTTCTTGTCTCCATGTGTTTCCTCTTTGTCACTCGTCCTGGTGCTTTCTCTTTCTTTTTGTGTTAATTAATTTGAATGCAAGGAATATGAGCGAGCGTGATAGACAAATCCAAGTTGCAAAATCATGAAGAAGCTCAGATAGTCATGAACCAAGCAGAGAGTGCAATGCGTTAAGATACCGTCCAAATAAGAGCAATACATTGAACTCAAATGTCAATGTCGCCACTCTCTGGTCATACCAACACTGTATCCAATGTCACACCTACTGTTTGGTGCCCAACGCCCAACCTATCCTACTTAGCCAATCTAGCCTATCGACGTTCTTGCAACCGGATCACTCTGAAGTTGAACACCAAGTACCTGACGTCAACACCAATGCCGACCACCAGCATACACAACAGATAAGTTCTCTCTCCTCCCCTCATCACCCCGCGTCTTCCCACAGCATATGCCTCCTACCCAAAGACCACCTTTGCCATCACCCACCTTGCGCCCCTACAGCCCGGCTATGGCTGTTGTGCGCCCTTTGCCCTTGCAGCGCCCCTCACCTCAGCGCCCGTGTGAGCGTCCGACCAGAAGCGCCCATGCAGACACTGTGCAGCAACGCAGCAGTGTGTCTGCATTGCCTGCCTAGGCCAGAATGCCACTGCCAAGGGCTCACACTTTCCTTTATGGAAAGTGTGTCGCTGCTGGCTGTCCTGGCCAGGCGTGTGGGTGCCCAATAGCTTCAGTTGGGCCCCAAGAGTCTGCGCCCAGGCGCAGTTTCCGTAACTGGTCTGGGCATCGTGCAGTTAGGCACATTCAGGCAGCCACCCAGCCTCCATGTGTTTGCAGCATTCTCATTGGCTCGCGACACGTGTGACAACAATGCTGCTTCCTCATTGGCCCGTAACCAGTCCGTGATGTGTCGGCCCCACACAGCGTGTGCCCAGGGCGCGCAACCGGCTGAGCCTTGGGCTCAATTGTACAACGCAGCTCCTTTGTTTTTGGAAAGAGCCTGGGGGCTCATGTTGTGGTGTAACCAACTGGCGTGCTACAACTGTCTGAGTACCCACATATGGAAAAATTGTCGAGAATGGGCTCATGTGGATATTTAGGCCCGCCTTCACTTAGGGAGGGCACGAGGCTTGTTGGGGGCCTCACCCAGAACACGTATGCCTGATAAGGGCATTGCGAGGCTCATTCCTCACATTCCATCCCCCTTAGCCTCGAAAGTCCGTTGAGATGCTTCTACGCAGGTGCCTTCCCCTATAGTCTTCGTTCATACTCAACCACGATCTGAGGTGTTGTCTTGACAAGCTCCTATCTTGTGAACCAACAATCTTCTTTCGGAGTTGTATGATGCCTGAACCTGACCCGATATTCCCTCATAGGTTTGGGCGGCCTTCCTCTGCAAATGGGCGTGGAACAGGTAAGTCTCAATGTTCGAAGATGTCATCGACGTCCATGTGGCCATCCATGGTTGGGGGCAACATTGACCTTCTTGATGGGAAGTGTTCTGTCTCAGCGAAAGGTGCAAGCTTGCAAGTGTGAAGTGCAAGGTAAGTGCGCAGATGACCAGGGATTCTTATGACGTATGAGGGACCATCCAGATCACTACGCATGATATCCAAGACTTCCCAAGGACCGAAATACCGCCGCATTAGTTTTCGAGAGATGCCAAATTCCTGTCCCAGTTCGCTAGCCTTTACCCAGACGCGTTCCCCCCCTACCTGAAATGTGGACCGTCGTCTATGCTTATTCTCAGAGGCAATCATTGCCTCTTGAGATTTTTTGGTGTGCTCGACAACCTGCTGCAACAGTTTCTCATACAGGACACCAAATTCAATGGTTCCTGGAGTTGCAATCGGTTGGTTTTCTACTAGGAGGAAGTCCAGAGAAGATTCAGGCTTCCATCCCAAATGCAGTTCATTGGGACTGACGCCTGTGGTGCTGTGTACAGTGTTATTGTACAAACTGGCAATGAGAGGAAGTTTCTCATCCCAGTGATCTTGGCTGGGCTTTATGTAATGCCTCAACAAATGTTGCACCACACAGTTTATTTATTTCACTTGACCATTTGGTTCAGGATGATTCCCAGAGGTCCTCTGGAGTTGACTACCCATCTGTTTAGTAGCCTTCTTCCACATTTCGCTTGTGAAACGGACATCTCTGTCACTAACGATGGTCTTAGGTAGTCCAAAATCACGCACCCAGTTATCCATGAATAACTTGATGACATGTTCAGTCCGTGCTGTTTCCGGTATGGCTATTAGTCTAGCATACTCGGTGAACCTGTCCACTATGACGAAGATGTGCCTCTTGCCACTCTTGCTGGTCACGAGGGTATCCATGAAAGGAGACACTACTCCCGGACCCGCAAGAATGGGTTAGGGCTTGCGTAACCCAAGTGGTGCTTGAATACGTGGCTTGTCCCACTTACAGTCTTGACAAGTCTGTACATACTTCTTTGCGTCGTCAAGCATACTAGGCCACCAGAAATGTTGCACTAAGTTAGCACTAGTCTTCTTGTATCCGAAATGCCCAGTCACATCATGACATTCACCTAGAAACAAACTACGCAAAATCTCACTAGATGGAACAACTAATCTTTTGAACCTTACCTTTCCAAGAAAGAGTAACCCATCCACCATCACAAACTCATCTGATGTGGCCTTGTCTTGAGCTTGAAGTTTGCGCATGATGTCCATCGTGACGGGGTCTTCCTTGTAGGCTTCCATCGTTGAAGGATTTGCATCGTCAGACACAACTCGGTAGTCTTCCTTATAAGATAGTGCATCAACAACCTTGTTCTACTCTCCCTTTACATAGTCTAGTTTAAAGTCGTACTGATCAATGACTTGAATCCAGTGTTTGAGTGCGTCGGAGAGAACGGGTTGTGTCTTGATCCACTTCAGTTTCTGATGGTCAGTCCTCGAGTAGAAGAACCTTCCCAACAAATAGTATCTCCAATGGACAAGGGCTTTCTAGAGGGCGCGAAGTTCCCTTTCGTAGGTGGACTTCACCAACTTCTTTGATTGCATCTTCTTGCTCATGTACTCTATCGGCCTCAACTTTTTCCCTTCCTATGCCGGTGCCATATTAGCTTGCGTCAGTGGCCACAACGAATGGCCTCTCGGAGGATCAGGGACCATAAGAATCTCATGATGTGTGAGGGCGTACTTCAACCTCTTGAAAGCAGCCTCACATCCTTTTGTCCGTTCCCATGGCATGTCAAGGCGTGTTAGATCAGTCAAAGGGGAGGCCACCGTACTATAATTCTTCACGAAATTGCAGTAGTAGTCACACATCCCTAAGAAAGATCTGACCTCAACTTACAGACTGGGGTGGTGGCTAGTCACAAATGCTAGCACCTTAGCATTTTCAGGCCTTATCCCTTCCGGGGATGTCTCATGACCCAAATACAAGATTTTAGTGCGATCGAACTCGCATTTCTCTAAATTGACGTTATACTTGTGTTGTCGCAGGAGTGCAAGTACTTTTTCTAAATGATGGGCATGCGCCTCGATTGTTCTACTAAAGATAAGACCGTCGTCGAGGTACACGACCATGAACTTATCCAAGTAGTCGTGAAAAATCCTATTCATGGTGTGCTGGTATGTGCCCGACGTATTGCAAAGGCCAAAGGGCATCACCACAAACTCGTACAGATTGTATCTGGTTTGAAATGAGGTTTTGTGTTGGTCCTCTGGTCTAATTGCAATTTGATGGTAACCGGACTTTAAATCTATCTTTGTGAAGTATTTACATCCCTGCACCCTATCCAAAAGGTCGTCGATGCGTGGTAGAGGCTTTGCGTTTTTAACGGTGACGGCAATGAGGCCTCTATAATCAATGCACATACTCATTGTCCCCCCCTTCTTCAGGAGAAATAAAATTGGTGAGCCAGAGGGGGAGGTACGAGGCCGAATCCAACCCTTTTTTGTAAGCTCCTTCAGCTGCCGACGAAGCTCGTCCAACTCGGTCGGAGCAATGCTATGGATTCTCCCTTTTGGTGTCTTGCTACCCCGGATGATTTTTATGGCATGAACCACCTCCCTGTCAACAACTCCTGAAGGCTCCTTGAACAAATCAGGGTACTTAACAACGACAACTTCTATCTCTCAGCGTGATTTAACGGCCTCCCCTTTCTTAGAGCGAAAGACTAAGTACACACCCACCTCTTGGTTTTGCAATTGTAGAATGTCGATGCACACATGCAAACGTAAGTGTCTATGAGACTGCTAGCCTTATACTTCGCAAGTCTGACTGTCCTCCCTTCCGTTAATACATGCTTAAGCACCTTTTGGTCCCAGTCGAATTGGGGCTTTGCAACCTCGAATGGTAAGTCATTGCTTAATAGGAACGAAATCTTATGATTTAGTTTCGCACCTCCATAAGAGAGGGTGCAGACTATGTTCTTGACGTAGTCATGCACAACCATGCGCTCTTTGTTGGCTAGAGTAGATGCTACAGATCTACCCAAGTGCTGCACCCGGTCCCCTAGGCACAACCTCTAAATGCAGTCGCGACTAATGAAATTTTGCGTGGAGCCAATGTCTACGAAGGCGCCACACTTGCGGCCACCTGTTCCCCTCTAGGACCTCTCGACAATGCAATCCAAGACTCACGAGGGTGCCTTGCCGACCACTCCGTTTCTAAATCTTCTAAGGCTTCAGTCACATCCAACAAACAAAGTGTCGTTTGGTCAGAACGTGCGGGATGACAAGTGAGTTACTAGCTTTGACCAACTCCTGAAGTGGTGAGGGTACATCAACCATTTCAACATGAGTAGAAGCAACTACAACTTCTACTGGCCGGATGTGTTTCCCTGATCGGTGCTCGTAGAAGCACCACTCTAGGCAAAAGATCCCCCAAAACCATCTTTGGGAGGAATCTTTTGAGAGACTTTTGCGTTTTTGCATTTGAACTGTTGATGGCCATATTTGCCGCAGTTAATGCAAGGTCCTCGCAAATACTGGTCTCATTCTGGTCCAGGCCCGCCCTCATCGGAGTCTTGTTCGAGTTTTGGGCCTGCCCCTGACTCTTTTGCTGACCACCCTTGCCGCGGCCACCTGCCTTTTCTTTGGTTATGGTGGCAAGGTTGCTACCCTCTGCACTCTCCTCACCATCCATCTCTGTTTCCTCCGCAATATCAGAGAGATCATCGATCTCGGTTTGATTCCCATCGGAATCAACCATCATCAACCGATTACCCTTCTTTTTCCATTCTTGCGGGGGCTTCTTCTTCCTATTGTCCGTGGCAGGTTGCTGTGCTCCTCCTAGCGTGGGCTCTAAATCTAGGGCATTCTTGCTAAAGGAGTCAAGAGTGTGATAATCGATGCTTGCCTCGCTAACCATCAGGTTCTTGATGTTTGTGGGAAGACATCTCAGATACATGGTTAGCAAGACTTGTGGATCATAGCGGACTCTCGGGACGACTATGAGTTTCTCCACGATGGCGGTGAGGTCACACGTGAACTTGTACCTTCTGGTATCAAGCTGGGCCAACGCATCAATATGGCCTGCTGGGCCTGGTGTGGGTTGTGCCATCGCGTTTACCCAACGCCACGAAGCTCTGTAGTGTGTTGGTCTTTGCCCAATCACTCATCCTCCAGCCGAACCCTTCGGATGCCACTATTCCATCTAGCCATCTCTTTGCCGATCCCTCAAGATATGAGGCGGCAGTGATCACCTCTTCTTCTAGCAACGTCCTCTTCGCCCTAACCCATACTGGAACTGTCCTCAACCATGTGTCTAAGTGCTTCGTCCTTCTGATCTCCTGAGAAAGACGGGGGTGGTTTCAGTGGAGTCTTGGGGTACCAAGCCTGCTCTCATCCCAATTATGGAACTGGCTGCTGCCCCGTAGCGGCAGCAGCTAGACCTGAAGATGAAGAGGCAGCAGTCTGTGCTGCTGCTGCTGACGTACCACTTCGTGCGGTACCAAATTGAGGGGGAAATGGGCCTACCATTGCCGGTGTTACTACTGGTGATGGAAACCCTGCCTGCGGCCGGACATCGGGCCCACCAGCTAAGGAGGGATGTGTCCTCCTCTTGTCTGCATGACATTCAGTATCTGGTCAAGGGTGTCCTGGATTGCGTCCATGTACACGTACATGCGCAGCATACCCGCCTTGAGGATTTTACTAGTGTCATCAAGGGTCGAGTCAACTAACCCTTCTATTGCAGCCTTGTCTTCCCTTCCGCTCTCCAATCTGGCTTTCCTATTTCTAATCTCAGTTCCTCTTTCGGTAGCTTACCTAAGTTCCTTCTCTAGCCGTAAGCGGATTAACTCTACTTGCTGGAGTTCTATGGCTTCTCTAGTGCGTGGAGGTGGCGAGGTGTACTGCGAGCCCGCCATCTTACTTGTGGAAGGTCCTGGACTCATCCCGCTGGATGAGGCGGAGGAACTAAGGTTCCTGACGACTGCTGACCTTGAGAGGTTGCTGCAGATGTATCCATCGCTACTTCGCTAGCTGCTGCTGCTGCTAACACTTGTTTCGCAGGTGCTGCTGCCTCCCTAGCAGTCTGTAAATGTCGGGCCCTTGCTCCGGCCCAGAACCTTCTCTCGTCCCCTGGCAGGAGAACCTGAAACACTACCGGAATCCTTTGTGTATCCCGCCGTGTTTGCCTCCTATCGTCAGCTGTCCCTTCACCACTATCTGCACCACTCATCAGTTAAGCAGATCATTGTCTGCACTATTGCCCTCACTGGAGCCTGCCACAGCATATGTCTGACCGAGTTGAAAAATAATAAAAAAATAAAAATAAATACTCGGCAAGTCACTCAGGCTACCGATCAAGCGGTGTCAACAGTTTATACACAGACTGAGCAATTGATTTACTCCTACTTCGATTAGTCCTCCTTCAGCAGCATCACATAGAACTGGCAATGGTAGACTACTACAGTTCTTAATTAATGTTGTCTGTTAGGTGTTAGCAGTCTGTCACACCTTATAACTAATTAGAATAAAAATAGATCAAGTGCACAGATGTATGCGGTAATGGAAAGAAAATGTGTTTGTGCTCGAGCACCAATTGGAACCTTCCCTTCCCCTGTCTTCAACGATCCTGACTTGCATCATCAAGCAGCAGTGTCTGTCGTGTGCACAACGGCTCACCCCTGTGCCCAGGAACCTACTTATGAGCAGTACTGGCCGTTATTTATCCTCACGTGCAACGAGCCTTAAATCCGACTGATCTGGCTGATCAAGAGGCAGTTTAAGGACAGCCCCCAAGGTTCTCAGGAATTATTTAACGTCGCAGACAGGACGATGATCACATCCAGTATTCAGATCAGATCCTGCCAGAAATAATTTACAGACGGTCTGGTAGACGTCTTGGATAGGACTGGTCAGTCCACGTTCTCTCCATAGCGCAGCAAGAGCTTAAAGGATAAAGCGGCAAAGCATGCGTGCTCTTCTCCCATGGGTTGGCATGGTTACTGTGACCCGTGCTTCGACCAGTGCCATTCAGAGGCACAACCCTCTCCTTCCAGACGCGCCACCAGGAAGAATGTCGACTGCCAAGGTAGAGCGCTCACGACTCCTGAACCAGAAGAGGACACTCAAGTTGAACTCACTTCGTCACGGTAAGAAGAGATTGAGATGGGAAGATAAGGTAAGGGAACAACGTACCTGAAGACAGCTGCCCCCAACCACAGATTTCTCACCAATTTGGCCGATGTGCATTTTGATGACGGGTCATAGATCGGTACGACCCACAATGCAATGCAGTGCCACCTCAGCCAAAATGAATGTCAGCATACTCTCATCATCCCACATACACCTGCTGTCGCCACAACTCCCACGCTGTCGTCACAGTCTTCCTGCCAGCCTCCCATCTACACGGGAGTGGTAAATCATGCCAGCACCAAAGTATCCTCACTGCGTAGAAGCTTCGTCAGCACCAAGTAACAATGTCGCCAGTGCCGGTAACGGCGATCTCGGACCAGCCCCGCTATCAAATTGCAAGGAATATGAGCGAGAGCGATAGACAGAAATCCAAGTTGCAAAATCACGAAGAAGCTCAGATAGTCATGAACCAAGCGGAGAGTGCAATGCACCAAGATACCGTCCAAATAAGAGCAATACAATGAACTCAAATGTCAATGTTGCCACTCTCTGGTCACACCAACACTGTATCCAATGTCGCACTTACTGTCTGGCGCCCAGCGCCCAGCCTATCCTACTCAGCCTGTCTGGCCTATCTACATTCTTGCAACCGGATCACTCTGAAGTCGAAGACCAATGTACGTGACGTCAACACCAATGCCAACCACCAGCATACACCAGGTAAAATCTCTCCTTCCCTCATCATCCCTCGTCTTCCCACAGCATGCGTCTCCTACCCGAAGACCACCTTTGCCTTCACCTGCCTTGCGCCCTGCAGCCCGGCTATGGCTGCTGTGCGCCCGTTGCCCTTGCAGCGCCCCTCACCTCAGCGCCCGTGCGCGCGTCCGACCAGCAATGCCCATGCAGACACTTGCGCAGCAACGCAGCAGTATGACTGCCTTCCCTGCCTAGGTCAGAATGCCACTGCCAGGGGCTCACATTTTTATGGAAAGTGTGTCGCTGCTGTCTGTCCTGGCCAGGCGTGTGGGGGCCCAGTAGCTTCAGTTGGGCCCCAAGTGTCTGCGCCCAGGCCCAGTTCCCGTAACTGGTCTGACCCTCTCGCAGTTAAGCACGTTCAGGCAGCCACCCAGCCTCCATGTGTTTGCAGCATTCTCATTGGCTCGCGGCACACGTGTGACGACAATGCTACTTCCTCATTGACCCGTAACCAGTCCGTGATGTGTTGGCCTCACACAGAGTGTGCCCAGGGTGCGCAACCGGCTGAGCCCTGGGCTCAACTGTACAGCGCAGCCTTTTTGTTTTTGGAAAGAGCCTGGAGGCTCATATTGTGCTGTAACCAGCTGGCGTGCTACAACTGTCTGAGTACCCACATATGGAAAAAATGTTGAGAACAGGCCTCATGTGGATATTCAAGCCCGCCTTCACTTCGGGCAGGCACGAGGCTTGCTGGGGGCCACAGCCCAGAACACTTGTATGTCTGATAAGGGCTCTGCGAGGCTCATTCCTCGCACGAACCACTCTTGATTTGTTTTGTGCCCAGGCACAGTTTCCGTAACTGGTCTGGGCCTCTTGCAGTTAGGCACGTTCAGGCAGCTACCCAGCCTTCATGTGTTTGCAGCATTCTCATTGGCTCGCGGCACATGTGTGATGACAATGCTGCTTCCTCGTTGGCCCGTAACCCGTCCGTGATGTGTTGGCCTCACACAGCGTGTGCCCAGGGAGCGCAACCCGTTTGTTTTTGGAAAGAGCCTGGAGGCTCATGTTGTGCTGTAACTAACTGGCGTGCTACAACTGTCTGAGTACCCACATATGGAAAAAATGTTGAGAACAGGCCTCGCATGGATATTCAGGCCCGCCTTCACTTAGGGCGGGCACGAGGCTTGCTGGGGGCCACAGCCCAGAACACTTGTATGTCTGATAAGGGCTCTGCGAGGGTCATTCCTCACACGAACCACTCTTGATTTGTTTGTGCCAGTCATTGGTTTGAAAATTTCAAGTTAATCAGTTTGATCAGAGATCATGGAGCGGGTATAGATGATAGTGAGGATGTGGTGCAGATTTTCAGCAATATTATGGCTGTTGTTAATGATATGGTGATACTTTGTGCAGGTGAAAAAAGCGGGACGAATAAGAAGTGCCGCTGGTGTTATGGTGTATGGACTGAAGAAGGAGCCAAAGTTGAAGAGAGCAAAGCCATGGCATGCAGATCTGAAAGATATTGTTGTTCTCCCAAATCAGTATAGGGTAAGACACAAAAGAGTGGCACTTTGGCTGACTGATTGTGTGTAGGACGTAACAGCTCTTGGTGAACGTGTGATGGTAGGAAAGGGGCTGGAGGATTGTGCACGACAGGTTTCTTTGACGAGGTCTCATCCGAATGCCAAGTGTCCAAATTTCTCCAAAACCTCTCGATATGGTTTCACTGGCTTAAGAAGTGTCAAAGAGGTTAGAAGTCAGAAGGAAAGGGGCTGGAGGATTGTGCGTGACAAGTTTCTTTGATGAGGTCTCATCCGAATGCCAAGTGTCCAAAACCTCTCAATATGGTTTCATTGGCTTAAGAAGTATCAAAGAGGTTAGAAGTCAGAAGGTTTATGGGATGAATTGTGGAGTGGTTTGTGTGTGTGTGTGTGTGTGTGTGTGTGTGTGTGTGTGTGTGTGCGTGTGCGTGCGCGAGCGCGCGCGTTTCTGTTTGTGTACATATGCGTCCATGCGTGTGTGTGTGGTATGTGCTTGCACATGCAGTTGTGTTCATGCATTATGTGTGTTTAGGGTTTCCTTTCTGCACAAGGAACATGTCTGACTATGTGACTGAAACTGGTGAAATAGATTTGCTCCATTACACGAGAATTCTTATTCTTAAACCACCACTTCGGCTGATCTTATGCTGCTGAACAAGATTTTGCCCTGATCCTGGCCTTCCCAGCCTGATGGCAGGGGGCCTACCAGTTCGCAACGAGTAGGGGCAAGCATGTACAATCACTTCGTGCCTTTTTTCTTGTGTGCAATCTTTTCAATTTTTTTTTTTTTTTAACAAAGCAGATTGTCCGAAGCTAAGTCGGGCTCTTACGAGTGTATGTGGTAAGAGCATGCTGCTCTGGGCCTGGGTCGGCAGTCGCATGTGGAGGCCACTAAGAAACGGCACAGTTGGAGGCTCTGGAGCCTCGGAGGGTTATTTTGTAAAAATACGCTTGGGTGAACTGTTGTTTTAAAGAATGGTTTGCCAAATGAGATGTGAGGCCGAAAAAGCACGTTTCGGTGCTGAGGGCCTGTAAGCCCTCTTTCAGCTGCCTATGCGTTGCCATGGCCCGGGCCATTCGGAAGGCCAGGCCAGGCTGGCTGGGGGTTAGGGTGGCCAAGTATGGGTGGAACAACTGGTAGGCATTGTTGATCCTTCCCTATACCGCCCAGAGCAGTCCAGCATGGACCTTGGCCTCAGTCCATGTGATAGACTGGGCAGTTTGGGCTGGCTGTTGCTGTCCGCCCAATGGTGCTACTGCATAAAATGTTCCGGGAAAGGCAGTGCCTGGCAACAGTTCAGTGCCAGCCATAGCTGGTGGTAGTAAGTGAGAGTCAAAGAGAGAAAAGGTTGGTGCATGAGGAAGGAGGGAAATGTGAAGAGAGAGAAGGAAGGATAAGTACCTGATTGGTCTTCGTCGTGATAGCTCCAGTAACGCACAGATGTTGATTGGGCGGTGCTGGGAGCAGCATTGTGATGTAATGGCATTGGACATCAAGCAGGCATTGGTAGAGTAGGCTCCTGTGGGTCAGTGATAGGGCTAGTGATCACATTCAGTGGTGGGTGGAAGAAGGGAGCCAAATTGCACATCATTACACATACAAATGCTCCTATTTTGTTTGTGTGTGTACCAACTCCACATCTGGGCCCTCTGCTGTTTCATTGTGTGATGGCCTGGGTGCAATTCTTATGGTTCTCCAGTCTGATCAACAAGCAATCTTGGCTGCCAGAATTGCGGAACTCATTGATGAGGGGAAAAGAACCTTGAGCATGGGACTGTTAGCTTGGGGACATTAGGTGCTTGGGAGTTGCATCAGTCATTCAGAATTCCTTTGTGGCACGGGCCACACACGGCTAGCGTTTCTTTGAGACCGCTATTGGTGCAGACATGCCAGTCACAAGATGCAGAGGGGTCTCGTGGCACTAGGAGGACCATTAACTTGGGGACATCAGTCACTTGGATGTTGCAACTGTTTTTCAGAATTCTGCTGCGGGATGCGCGTGCGCCGCACACGGCTAGGTTCTCTTTCAGAGCACCACGGGTCCACACATGCCAGTCACAAAATTTCAGACAAGGATAGGTGTACTTCGAAAGTGACATGGGTGCAGATGTGCCAGTCACAAGCTGCAGACGGCCCTTGTGGCAGTATAACAACGTACGGTCATTATAGCCGTATTTGGGGCTTCTTTCAGTCTAAATACAGCTATAATGACTGTACGTCAGGGCTGAGCCGGCAACCGGCCGGTTCACCTCCCCCGGTCCACCCAGATCCGGACCAGTCCAAGGGGGCTAAACTGGAAAACCAGTTAAAAAAAAAAGCCCGAATTGTTCTCTTTTGTTTAATTATGTGTCAGTGGATTCCAACTGTGCTCTTCGAGATCTGTCCAAATCCGCAACAAAACTTGAAAGGTGCGATTTTTTTTTGGGGGGGGGGGTTCCCATGTGTGKGTTGTGGGGGGGCGGGGGGGGGGGGGGGGGTTATTCTGGTGTGGCTTCAGGGAGGTTGGCCTTTAGGTGGAGGTGTTATGATCCTGGCCAATTTCGAAATACACATTCATCGGAAAGTACAATGCCGTCCCATTGCAAAAAGAAATGAATTAACTTGAAAGGAGAGAGAGGGTAAGAAGAAGAAGAAGATGACGTACACCAGCATAGTCAAATGATAATGCTCTTCTTTTTCACCAACCACTCTCCTCCTCCTTATCTCCCCCTCTCTTATGTACAAGAAATAATAATAATGATGTTGAATGGCTGAACCAGAATCAATGTCCGGGTCCCTCTTCTACTGCAGGCCGAGGCTATGGCGGACTACTAGGTCCACCATAGCCATGGCCACCCTTCCTCCTCCTTCGTCCAAGGCCGAGGCTATGGCGGACTACTAGGGCCTTGGCCTGATGTCCAAAGGACAACCCAAAGCAGCTATGGCTGCTCTAGCTCAGGCCGCCATGCCTGACTCTGCCTCGAAGCTTCTTGGTGTAGCTCTTCCCCAACTGGGGTCTTCTTGCTGCAGCGCCCACCAAGGTGATGAAGATGGCAACCACCATAGGCAGGTAAGTACCTCTGGCGCTCCTCCCTCCTAGTCCTGGCCTTCTTCCTCCTCCTGTCCTTGCTCCTCCCCAGCAGCACGGCTCCTTGCTAGCACTGCTGCAGCCAGCGGTCCAACCAGTGTGTCGCCAAACTTGCACACCGACAATGAGGCTGAGCTCCTGGCTCAGCCCGAAGATATAGCGGCCTACTTGCCTCTTGGGTGGTGGCTTCCAGGCCGCTCGGCCTCCCAAGCAACCAGTACCTCCTCCCTTTCAGAGGGAAACATCATTGCAGACTCTGATATTGCCTGTACAGGCCCCAGACTCAGACTGGTTGGACTGGTACCTGCCTAGACCTAGCCTACAACTACTGGGCCTCTAAGAATGCCAACTTTTGTCTTCTTCTGCTCGGCCTCGAGTACCCGGCACATCTACCTCTAAATGGTGTGGTACCGGCCTACCTGCTACTTGAGTGTTTCCCGCTGCTTCAAGTGTCGCAGGCCTCTTTCCCTGCCACTTGAGTGTTTTCTCCCGTTGCAATCCTCAACGCTACGGCCAGAGGTAAGTACCAGCCCTTCGGGCACAATGAACGAACAAGTGCCCTTGCGGGTCACACACGCACTCAAGCCGACAGGCACTCAGACAGACATGCAGACCAGCAAGCGTGCATACACACAGACTTAGAGAACTCAGTAGCAAGTGGGAACGCACCAAGGCATTCAGTCCATGAGCAAAACTCAGAAATCAGCTGTGTGAATCAGTCCGTGTTTGGTCAGGTCATTAAAGAGGGGTCAAGTAAACTGCTTTATTTGTCCAACCCCCCATGGCCTTTAAATTTCAATTCGGCCCCATACTGCGTCATGGTCTGTGCCATCAGATGTTGGCACCGAAGAGGCAGAACGACATTATGCTGTTGGGAGGTGTTTGCCCAAAATTATAGCTCTTCCAGATACCGCGCTCTAAAGCAAAAAAGTTACGGGCTCAGGTTTCAGCTCGTGCAGGCAGAGAGCTTTCCAATTGTTTTTTTTTCTATATGCAAGATGCGTGCCATAACTAACAATATAACCAAGCATCTCGTAGGTCTCGTGGTAAAAAAACTAACTGCCAATGTAGTCTAACTGTCTCCAATGTAAACATGGTGCGCCAATCTTTCTACACACTACATCATGACGAGTACAAATAACCTAAGGAAAACTGAGTCACTACGGCGCAAAGTAAGGCACAGGTCCCTATGACTGCCTGGCACAACACCCACGATGGCGACCCACACCTCTCCCTGCCGATCGTAGACCGTGTGTAGCCGATTATCTTGCCTGGTGGGCTCCAGATACATGTAGTGGAGCGAGGCCCATTCTTGGGCTTGCACCTCGAACTGCCACTCTGATTTCACAAGTGGAAACCTAATCCCATATTTTTTCCCCCAGAGCGTAGGGATGTCTGAGAAGCATATAAACACAGCAAATCCTCTGCTCTTGTCTCACATTGGCTGACCGCTCAATGCCAATCTGAAACTGGTCGCATTTCCATTTTGGAAATGTGGCCGATTTTGACCGCTGATCTGCAGATCAAAGGCTAAGTGTTACATGCCGAAAGCCTACACACGGGCCCCTCACGGGACCCGAGGTTGGAATAGGGCCCCCAGGTCGCGTCACCGCATTCTGAAGGCCCTATGGCATTTTTACTTGGGCCTGCATCAGAAAAACGCCAGCTTTAGATTATTTTATAGTCTTTTATTTATTTATTTGCTGCTGTTTTTCTAACGTGTGTACTGTTGTCCGTTTTGTGGCCAGGTACACGTTTTAGGGCCAGGGCCAGATTCAGGCCCAGAGGTTGTACCTCTAAAAACGTTTGGACCTTTTTTTTCATTTTCGGACAGACTTTTTGACCGTTCAGACCTGGACCGACGTTCAGGCCCAATGCATTCGCACAGGCCCTGAATTGGACCAGGTACCGAACAGGCCCAGTCCTGGGCAGGGCCTGGACGTCCGGTAGGGACCCAGGCAGGTCGTTTTAGGCCAAGGACTGAACCAGTTTCGAAGCCTGCGATCTGGACCGTGGATCGGAGTTTCGATCTGCATGGTCCAGAACGAAGGCCGTGGACACAATGGGTCCGGCCCAGCACTACTTAAGCTGGGCCAGCGCCCAGTTCGAGACAGAAGGTACCAGGAGAAATCCAGCGTTACGCTGGTTCAGGACTTCGCTGGCTGCGCTATGTGGAGACTTCCGGCTGCGCTATTTTGAGACAGCAGCTGTGCTGTTCATCGGCAATGAGGAGGAGTCCAGCGCCGAGGAGAGTAGCGGAGTTCAGAGAGAGAGAGAGAGAGAGAGAGAGAGAGAGAGAGAGAGAGAGATGGAAGAGGAGCTTACCTGTTGCGACCTACCAGCGCCATAGCTGGGCTCTCCTGCAGTCCCCAGGTAAGTGCAGAAAGCGCCTAGCTTTCTTCTTCTTCTCCTCCCCTTCTTCTTCTCCTACTCCTCCAAGTTCTTCTTCTTCTTCTTTCTTCTCCTCCTCTCCTCTTCTCCTCCTCTCCTCTTCTCCTCCTACTCCTCTGAAGTTCTTCTTCTTCTTCTTCCTTCTCCTCGTCTCCTCTTCTCCTCCTACTCCTCCGAAGTTCTTCTTCTTCTTCTTCTTCTTCTTCTTCTTTATCAGAGTAGAGATAGAGGTAACTGCAGACATTGTTTGGACACGGCATTCTGCCTTATTGGACGCGACATTCAGATCGGACTTACACTCTACATTGGGATTGAACTGTGTACGACATTCGGAGATCGGACTTGGGTTGGACTTGGTTATCTCCTATGTCTCTCCCCTTTGCTCTCCCGCATGTCTATGGATCTCTCCCCATGTGTGTGAGCGGAAGGGCAATCTTTCTGATGTCCTGCCCTTCCGAAGTCTCCCTCTTTCATGTTTGTCTGTCCTCGTGTCTATTTGGTTACGAAGACTTCCGCTGTGCTGCTTCCCAGCCCATGATGATGATACAAATGTGTTGTTGCTGATTTCTCGTTGGTTTACTCGTTGCATTGTGCACATTGACATCTTGTGAATGTTGCATCTATGCTGCCAGTTGTTGCCATTTTCATCATTGTTAGATCTTAGGCTCTCGGTGCATTTCACTTCCTGATATGCTACACTAAGTCTGCTCCATTTTCAAATTGATAAACTGGGGCCTGTTGAACCCCATGACTTGAAGAGAAAACATGGAAGTGGGTTCCAAAAGGTTTCTTTTTGTTTTTTTTAAGGGAGCAGTAGTGCGAGGTTTGAGCCCTCACGGGGCCCTTACAGACATGCAAGTGTTCTAGGCTGTGGCCCCCAGCAAGCCTTGTGCCCGCCCTAAGTGAAGGCGGGCCTGAATACCCACGGGAGGCCTACTTCTGACATTTTCCATATGTGGGGTACGCCAGTTGGTTACCGAGCAACATGAGCCTCTCCTGGCTCTTTCCAGAAGAAGCAGCTGCGACGTGCAGTTGAGCCCAGGGCTCAAGTGGTTGCACCCTGGGCACACGCAGTGTGAGGCCGATACATCACGCACTGGCCGCGAGCCAATGAGAAAGCAGCATTGTCATCACACAGGCACCACGAGCCAACGAGAATGCGGCAAACACTTCGAGCCTGGAGGGCAGCCTGCATGTGCCCAACTGCAAACGGCCCAGGCCCATAACAGCAAAGGTGGGCCTGGGCGCAGACACTGGGGTCCGACCGGGAGCTCCTGGAAACTCGTCCAGCCAGGCCCATGCAGCCCAACACAGGATCGCACCTTCCATAGAGGAAGGTGGCCTGCCCAGGCAGAGGCATTCTGGCCTGAGCAGGTGATGCGGCCACGCTGCTGATACGCCATGAGAAACTGCGCTATGTGGCCAGGCCAGGGCGCATGCGGGCGCAAGAGGTAAGAGGGCACTGCGGTGGCAATTGGCGCATGGCGACCATAGCCGGGCTGAGCGTGCGGGTGTAGGTGATGGCGATGGTGGTCTTTGGGTCAGAGGCGCATGCAAAGGGAATCAAGGGGTGATGGGGGGAGAAGAGAGAACGCACCTGGTGTATGCTGGCAGTCGGCATTGGTGATGACGTCACATATGTTGGTTTTCAACTCCGATGTGATCCAGTCGCACGAACGTAGATAGGATAGATAGGCTGAGTAGTGTAGGCTGGGCAATGGGCGCCAGACAGTAGGGGCGATATTTGATACAGTGTTGGTGTGACCAGAGAGCGTCGACATTGGCCCCCGAGTTCAATGTATTGCTCTTATTCGGATGGTATCTGGACTACTTCATGGTTTTGCAACCTGGTTTTCTGTCTATCGCCCTCGCTCATATTCCTTGCATTTTGGTATCGAAGTCGGTTTGATATTGCCGTTACCAGCGCCGGCGATTGTGTTACTTGGTGCGCTGACGAAGCCTCTACGCAGTAAGGATACATGGACACTGCCTTGTGAAGTCACTCCCAAGTAGAGGGGAGTCTGGCAGGAAGGCTGTGGCGACAGCGTGGGAGCTGTGGCGACAGCAGGTGTACGTGGGATGATGAGAACATGGTGATATTGCATTTTGGCTGAGGTGGCACACCATCTCATTTTGTGTGGTACCGAGGCTATGACCGGTCATCAAAATGCCCGTTGGCTCAATTGGTGAGAAATCTGTGGTTGGGGGCAGCTATCTTCAGGTACGTTGTTCCCTTACCTTATCTGCCCATCACAATCTACCGTGAGGAAGCGAGTCCAACTTGAGAGTCCCTTACCTTATCTGCCCATCACAATCTAGCGGGATGAGTGCAGGCACTTCTTCCAGTGAGATGGCGGGCTTGCAGTACAGCCAGCCACCTTCACGCAGTAGGGAAGCAATAGAACTCCAATAGGTGAAGTTGATTCGCTTGCGGTTAGAGAAGGAACTTAGAGAAGCTACCGAAAGAGAAAAGAAGAGGAGAAATAGGAAAGCCAGGTTAGAAAACAGAAGGGCAGACAAAGCTGCATTAGAAGGGTTAGATAACTCGACCCTTGACGACACGAGTAAGATCCTCAAGGCGGGTATGTTGAGCATGTATGCGTACATGGACAGCAAACTGGATGATATCCAGGACACCCTTGACCAGATACAGAGTGCCATGCTGGGGAAGGGAAGAACAGTCCCACGGGCGGGCCTAGTATCAAGCCAGCAGCTGCTTTTCCATCGCCACCTCCATTACTGACGAGGACAGGCCCGTTTGTCCCTTAATTTGGCTTCCCACCAAGTGATACATGAGCAGCAGCAACACAGACTGCTGCTTCTTCATCCTCACGTCCGGCTGCTGCAAGTACCGGCATCCGTTCCCACAGATGGGACCACAACAGCCTTGGCACCCGAAAACTCCATTGAAACTGCCTCAGACCTTCTCTGGTGATAAGAAGGATGAGGTGTTGAGAGCGGTTGCAGTGTGGGTAAGGGTGAAGAGGACGTTGGGCGAGGAGGAGGTGATCATTGCCGCTTCATATCTAGGATTCGGCAGCGAGATGGCTAGATGGACTAGTGGCATCCAAGGGTTTTGGCCGGCGTATGATTGATTGGGCACATACCCATACCTTGGAGAGTTTCATGGAGTTGGTCGAGACACAATGGGACAAGGCTCAACAGGCCCAGCAGGCCACTGATGCATTGGCCCGACTTGATACTAGAAAGTACAAGTCGGCACGAGAGCTCACATTGCTGACCATGTTCTTGGGATGTCTTCCCACAGGCATCAAAAACTTAAACCACAAGTACCTACCGGTTGTTAAGGCCCGACCCTCATTTTTGCCTGCGCGCCAAGGGCTGCCGAGCCTGGAGGGGGTGGGAACCAACTTGGGATACATTGTGGACTGGCACTTGTACCGCCCGTCGTTTTCACTCGTGCAGCACCCTAGGCATGGCCACAAGTGCAGTCAGATACATTATGGAGAGAGCAGTCCTTGTGAAAACAAAAGGAAAGAAAGAGCATTTCTGTAGAAAACCGTCAAACGACAGTTTTCAGTTGACTGCTCCCCGTCTCTCACGGGAAGTCACGTCAGAAACGGCGAAGATAGTTCTTCCTGAAATTTAAAAAAAAACTAAGAAAAGGAAAAGTGTGGGCGCTGCTTCGCCACTCTCCAAATATGGCAATGTATCCTCCTCTAGAACATGGAAAGATACATCGCCATGACATTCTGTGTTTTGTGCATGTCGAGACTAGTGGAGCCAAGGCCAAAGAAGAAGGATTCGTCGGGCTGTGCTCTCCACATGTACAAAGGCATGTATCTGTCCATATTCCGGTGGAAGATTCAGTTTTGTCGTTTTGCATATTTTGAGAGTTGTGGAGCATGGCCTGTAACTACCACGTGAGGGCCGTTTTTTTTGCCTGCCAAGTGGCGGGTACTTTCTTTTTTTTCCCCTTGTTTTCATTTTTTTCTTTCTATTCTCTTGGTTGTACTGTGTGCGTGCATGTGGAAACATGCTCGCCATAAACAACGCGGATAGCCTATAGTCCTTTTGCCCCTTTTCCTTGGGCCCGACAACTTCTTCTCCATCACACTACCAAGCCTAAAGTCGCGGCGCGTTAACGGCCGCGACTTTTTTTTTGGCTGGCCGAGGTACTGGTGGTTTAATGGTCAGTGAGGCAAGCATCGATTATCATACTCTTGACTCCTTCAGAAAGAAGGCCTTAAATTTCGAGGCTAAGCTAGGAGCCCAAGAACTTGCAACAGACGATAGGAAAAAGAAACCCCCACAAGAATCGAAAAAAAAACGTAGTTGATTGATGATGGTTGATTCCAATAGGAATCAAACCGAGATCGATGATCTTTCCGATTTTGTGGAAGAGACAGAGATAGGTAGCAAGGACAATGCAGAGGGTGGCAACCTCTCTGCTATAACCAAAGGAAAGGCAACTGGGCTCGACAAGGGTGGTTAGCAAAAGAGTGATGGGCAGGTCCAGAACTCGAACAAGACTTCGACTTGGGTTAGGGCTGGCCTGGATCATGATGTATGGAGGGACTAATATTCCCGAGGAGCTTGCATCAACTGTGGCAAGTACAACCATCAACAGTTCAGATGCAAGAATGCGAAGGTCTTTCAGAAGGTACCCCCCGAAGGTGGTTTTGGAGGGACTTTCGCCCAAGGAGGAGCTTCTACGAGCTCCACCTCGAGAAACACATCTGGCTAGTAGAAGTTGTAGCTGATGTACCCTCACCACTTCAGGAGTTGGTCGAAGCGATTGACTCGTTAATCACCCACAGCCACATCTAGACCAAGCGCCACTCTGTTCGTTGGATGTGTCTGAAGCCTTAGAAGACTTAGAAACCGAGTGGTCGGCAAGGGACCCTCGTGAGTCTTGGTGGTTTTGTCAAGAGGTCCTACAGGGGAGCATTTCGTTGTGGAAGTCAATGTAGGTGGCCGAAAGTGTGGTGCCTTCGTAGCTATGTTGCACGCTGGCCGCGACCGAGTTCGGCCCGGGCCGCGGTCGGCCCGACCGAGTTTTTTCGGCCGTGGTGTCGGCCGATCTGGGGGGCGGTTTTGGGAGCGGGGTGCGGGTTTGGGATGGGGAGGTGGGGGGGCACCCCTTCAAAGTGACAGGCCGTCAAAAAAAAAAAAACCGGGGGGGTCCTGCACTAGACCCTGGAAGGGTGGCCCGCAAAAAATCCAGCGGCCCCCGTGTGCAGGTTCGTCGATGCGGGGTCGCAGGGAGGAGGGTCTGGAACAGTGGAAAAATTAAAAAAAAATATTTGACCCCTGCGGGGGCGGCTCAACGTGGGTTGGATGAGGGCCTGGTTGGGGCGGGCCGTGCGGCCAGTCCGGGTCGAAGCTAGACGGGGCTTCAGATGGCAGACCCCAGGCGGATCAGGGCCTCACGCACTGAAAGGTAGGCGTCGGTTTCATTAATGAGGGCGATGACAGTTCGTCGCTTATCTTAAAACAACACATTCATGGCAATCATAAGTCAGACCCTGTTTGGCATACCAAAGTGAAAACACATTGCAAATCAATCTCAGTGCGGCGAACCACAAGTTTCAAACAATGATAGCAGGCAAGTGTGTCATAGTGTGTGTTCACTCATGAGACTGATGGACATTGATTAGCACATCATTTATGTAAGAACACATTAATTAGCACATCATCCCTATGTCGCATCTGAAATTAACAGCACATTCATAATGGAGGCATCCATGACATGCAAGTGCGTGGCATCGGAGAAGCACATAATTTCCAACATTCACGACAACAGAGCAGAAAACATTCACCAAACAACAGCGACTCGGATGCAAGACCAATGTTGGCGGAGGAACAAGAACAAGAGCAAATATATGGCAAAGCATTTTAATGGAAATGCTTATGTACAAGGCTGAAGCCAAAAACTGGACCCGTAGTCTCAACTCTACAACCGAGTAGCAAAAAAAAACTGGACCCATCGTCTCTGCTACACAACAGAGTTAAAAA
Organism: Chara braunii; assembly: GCA_003427395.1. Classification (NCBI taxonomy): domain Eukaryota; kingdom Viridiplantae; phylum Streptophyta; class Charophyceae; order Charales; family Characeae; genus Chara; species Chara braunii. Next base: position 1,269,866 of record BFEA01000346.1, on the reverse strand, counting down.
AAACTGGACCCATCGTCTCTGCTACACAACAGAGTACGAAAAAAAAAAACAAACTAATGTCCACATACTATTGTCGTCTCCATGCAACAACATTGACATAAATATGCCACAACCCTGCCGACAGAGCGTCCAGGCTGTACAACCAAGGGGAAAGAAAAAGAAAAACTAATGAAAAAAAAAAAACACCACGGACGTCGTCATCTCCCACCAGAGCGCGCGTGGCCTCTCCCACCAGAGCGCGCGCGGCCATGCGATCCTCCCTGGCGCCCTCCTCTCCCTCTGGCACCTGTGCCCCGTGCCCCACTAACGTATGCCGCATGTGTTGCATCGGCTGCCGCGGCCACCTGTGCCCTGTGTCTGCGGGCCGCAGTCTCGATCGGCTCGGACTCAGTGTCTGCGTCCTCGTCCTCCTCCGCCTGTGCATCAATCTCCCTCTCTCTCTCCGTCTGAATCGCGTCCAATGCTGCCTGCCCAACGGCGACCCCTGCAGCGAGTCGAGCCTCAACCTCTGAGAGGCCATGCTGTCGTCTCGTCCTGGGACGCATCAACAACCCCTCCTCGCCCGATGTGAACTGCTCTCCCCGCGGCCTGTCCGTGGATGTCCCTGGGGCCTCGAGGACCAATGTCCTCCTCGTCTCCGCTCGTGACAAACCAAGCATGCGGCCTGCCATCTGCAGGCTCGGACGCCGGGACCCGCCCTCCACAGCCTGCGGCTGAGCAGGCGCACGTCGCGTGAAGACGCCCCTCCCGATGTCGTAATCCGCCCGCAACCGGTCCCCGACCCGACGGACAGCTGACCATCCGTCACCAACACCTCCTCGGACTGGCGGCTGGGAACCGCTACTGTGCGCAACTCCGGGTGCCACCGTCCGGTCCCCGATGTCGACCCTGCCCTCCGGAGTCCGTGCGGGCGGTGGACGCATTGATCCTGGACTATCTCTGTCGCCGTCGCTGCGTCTGCCGGACCCCACCTCACCCGCACCGGACTCCCTCCCTCTAATGCCGCTGAGTGACGAACCAGACCAGTGAGGGCTCTGCACTGTGAACGGCGGCGGTGAGTATACCCTCCCAGGGGCCTGCTGCTTGCCGCGGCCCATGTGTGCGAAAGGGTCATCCGTCAACGCATGCGCCAAAGCGTCGACGTCGAAGAAAGTGTGCGCTGTGCCGTCAGGGCGCATGGGAGGCACTGTGGGGTCCCTCAACACCAAGGCGAGCCTATCTGGATCGTCCTCCGAACGGTGGTTGTCGTCATCGTCGCCCTCCGGTCCATCGTTTCCACCGTCACCCGCGGTATCCCCATCTCCACCGGGTCCACCCTCTCCTCTGTCGCACGCTGCGGCACCCTGTCCCTCATCACCCGCGGTCTCGCTGTCGCCACGGCCCCCACTAGGGGACCCACCGCCCATGACAACATCTTGCCCCTCAGGGACACCCGCGGCGGCATCCTGCCCCTCATCATCGAACTCGCCCTGAACCGCCTCCTCAGGGACACCCAAGTCGTCGACGTTACGACTCCCCTCCCCTCCTGTCTCCAAGTCCCTCTGTCGACGCTGCTCGTCGAGATACGCGAACCGACCCTCCCACCGTGGCAAACTCCTCAGCCGCTCCTCCTCCTCTCGGTCCAAACGGGCATGCCTTTCCTCCTCAGTCTCAACAGGGCCCCGCTCAACGTCCGCGTTTGTGCGCACATCCTGCGGTGAGGCACGTCGACGTCCCTCGACACTCAAATCTGCCAAGCTCCCACCAAGCCCTATGTCCTTGAAGTCCTGTGTGCGGAGCACCGACGGTGAGTGGGGGCGGATACATGCATCGGAAGGAGTCCTCTCTCCCCCACGATCCTCGCCGTCACGTGTCCGGTCTCTGCCTGCTGCCGACGCCAACCTCTCCGAACGCCTAAGTGGCTCCCCCTCGGGCTGTGCAGAGATCGGATGATGGGAGGGAGAGAAGCGATGATTGCGAAGGTGCACCTCCTCATCCTCGGCCTCCCCCTCCGCCTCGCTGTCGCTCCTAACCTCCCAACGCCTGCCTGTTTGCCGAAGACCTCCCCGTGGCTGCTGCTCCTCCGAGTCGTCCACGCGAACCTCCGGATGCAAACGTCCTCCATGACCACCGCCGGCTCTGCTGCTGCCACTTGCCGCCGCGGTCGACGGCACAACACCAGTGATAACTGATGTGAATGAATCTGTGTCGTCACGACCCCCACCATAAGTGAAGTACACTCGCTGAGCCGTCAGGTCGCGAGTCAGCGGCGTGTCATCATCGTCAGTCCAGTCGTCGTCGCTGTAGTCGTCTGCCGCAGCAGCGTCCACATCATCCCCACCCTCCGGCCACGGTCAGAGCTCCGTCGCTCTGCTGCCGAACACGTCCCGAACCGAACGGGCTCTGGACGGTCGGCTGTCACGGAAAGCGACAATCTGCCGGTGGATCTCCTGCTCAGGAACATTGCCATCAGGTCGCGCTCCCCACACCCCGGGCTCCACATCTCCCTCCTCATCCTCCTCCTCTGCTGTCGTCCCCCCCCGACCGCTCCCCATAACCCATGGCAACACGTAGCCACCACCCTGCCGTGCGCACGACGCCAGTTTGAGATTGGTGGCAATCTCAACCAGTTGTGCAAGCTTGGCGAACCCAAGCTTGCAGCGCCTCGCCGTGCTGACGCGCTCGTGCTCCGCCCAGTTCCTTTCCGCTGGAGAGGCAGACGTCCACAAGTGCATGACACGGATGGCGATGGTGCGCAACTCCGGGTGGGCACGTCCATGCTCGAACCACCACGCTGCACACCGCTCGGTCTCGCTGTACCCCCTGCAATCTGCCGCCTCGGCATCGGAAAGCTCAGGATCTCCCCAATCCCCTCGCCTCGAGTGGAACGCCCTCATCTGGTCCCTCAAGGTCCTGTACAATAACCCGACCGGATCGCCGCCGGTCTGCGCCAGGAGAAATCTGTCGCACTCCTCGACCACAAGGCGGTCCTCGGCGGTCGTCTGCAGCGAATGGTAATACGTGAGGGACCGTCGTCGAGGGTTGAGGAGGTGGGCCACGGCATGTGCGGGCTCTAGCATGTGGAGGTTGCGGATGGCAACCTCACCCACGCACGGATCGATCATGTCCTCAGGCACGTCGACCCTCCTCATCAACTGCAGCAGATGCTGACTCCACTCGTAAACAACGGACATCATCATCCCACCTCTATCCATCCTGCGCAACAGCTGGTGGACGGGCGACATGACTAGGATGGCGTAATGGACACGCTGCCAAAACTCCGCGTCCCGGATCTGTTGCTGCACCCACTGCGCCTGAGATACGTGGGCGTGATCCCATGGGATGCGTGCCCAAGCATCCCCGTGCAACATGCTCTCCAACGTGTCTCGTCGGCCTTTGAGACACGTCAGCATCAGGAAAACCGATGCAAACCGTGTCTCAACGGGCTCGACGAGCTGAACGCGAGGGCTCACCTTCCTAAAGAGGGCGTGAGCAGCGTCGTGCGATTTAATAAATCGCACAAGCGCTCGAGCGCGGATGATGGTCTCCTTGACCCACACCACTCGCGTCCCGATATCTGACAACATCAAGTTGCAGACATGGGTGGAGCAGGGGAGCCAAGTGATCCTCTTGAGTTCAGGCTCGGGGTCTGTGGCGAACCTGCGCGCTGTCGCCGTATAGTTACTGGCGGAGTCTGTGGAGAAGCCGATCACGTCCTTTGCAGGAAAGGACAAGATGATGGCCCGCCACCTATGGTACACGACGTCCGCTGTGTCTCGAACCGACCCATCACGTGCGACGGTGGCGTACAGCAGGGCGCCATTGGCGCCCCTTGCCAGGAAGTTCACGGGCGGCTTGCCGCTGCGCGACTTCCTCCCGTCGGAAAGGATAGTGGCACCGCTGTGCCGGAAAGTGGTGCGCACCTCGCTCACCATCGTCGCCACCTTCGCCCTCTGCGAAGGGATACCGGCCCCCGCTGTAACACTGAAGGAGGGAAACCGGAACTGGATAGAGCGAGGCACTCTCTCTGCTGCCTGCCGCACCCTCTGGAACTCCGGACCACGGAAGGCGTTGAATGGCAACTTCTTCACGTAGATCCACTGAAGCCACGCGTCATGGAACTCGGCCAACTTCTCCCTGGCGTACATCTCGACAATCATGGTCTGCCGAGCCCTCTTCTCCCTGCCGTGTCTGGCACCTCGACGCCAGCCTGCCCCAATGTCCTCTTCTCCCTCCTCGCGCGATCCACCTCACCTCGCGGCGCCCTAGTAGCAGGACCCGCTCCAGCGACGCCTCTCGACGTCATCACCACCTCCTCCCCTGGCAGGTTAGGCTCTCCGACTGCCTCGTCTGCCTCGTCCGCAACCGCCCTCTCCCTGGCCCTACCCTCGCGGCCCTCCTCATCGAGGGCGTCCTGAATGTCGTCCCTCTCTGCGTCGTCCATTCGCTGTCTCTGGCCACCCTCGGGCGCTCTCGTGTCCCGTATGCCCTCGTCTGCCATCCACCTCTGCACCCGCTGAGCAGTGGACGACACAAACGTGTAGTCCGTGCCGTTCCAGAGCTCCGCGAGAACTCTCATCCCCCCAGCCTTGCAAAACTTTGACTGAGTGAAATGACGCGCGGCCTTCGACGACCCCCCCTGAAACAAGTGGCTGCATAAGTTGCAATGCAACTTTCGGTCCCCGTGCATCTTCGACTGGTCCCGACGTACTGGCCCGCAGTGACAATGTTCCCTCGCCTCAACTTCGCCATCTCTTTGTCGGACACCGGGTTGAATTGGGCACCCCCAGACCCCCCCTCACCGCTGGTCCCTGCACCCCCCGTCATCGCCCCCCCCACCAGGATCTTCGATGTCGTCTGACCGTGCCACACCGTCGATGTAGCGCCCCCTCGATGTGGCTGCACCCCGACCGTGTCCCCCTACTGCCACTCCGGGCTACAGCCCACTAGCACCCCAGCCGGCCGCACTCAACAGGCCCTTCGAGGCGGGTAGCGCCGCCCGGCCGCCGTCGACCTCGCTCGGCCTCGCTTGGCCTTGCTCGGCCGTGTTCGGCCACGGCCGGGGACTAAAAACGCCGAGCGCTTGGAACGGCCGCGCGCGGCGATGGCGACGGCCGTGCGGCGGCCGCAAGGCAGCGCGGGGCCGCTGTCCTGCGTGCTCGCGTGGCACGCGCCGCTGCAGGGTGTGCACAAAGAAGAAGAAGAAGAAGAAGATCTCTCTCTCTCTTTCTTTCTCTCTCTCTCTCTCTCAAGAGCCTCTCTCTCTCTCTCTCTCTCTCTCTCTCTCTCTCTCAAGAGTCTCTCTCTCTCTCTCAAGAGCCTCTCTCTCTCTCTCTCAAGAGTCTCTCTCTCTCTCTCTCTCT
>BFEA01000346.1:1245479-1264219 GCA_003427395.1 Chara braunii | reverse complement strand
CTCTCTCTCTCTCTCACACACACACACACACACACACAGAGTGGTGAGCAGGCATTTGGACAGCATAATGGCCACAGCAACAACTGTTGCCGTTTCAGATAATTGCCATTTATCTGAAACGGCAACAATTTTGCCGTGGCCTGGGCCTGGACCCGCCGCCCTCCCCGCACTGCCGACTGCCCACATGGTGCCCCTCACTCGCTGGCACCAAAACAGGGCCAAAATGGCCCACCGGGCCTTTTATTTATTTATTTTTTTTGGTTTTGTTTTTATTTTTCTGCGCTGCGCCGAAGGTCGGGCACCCAAAAAAAAAATATGGGCGTGTAGGGCTTTTCCAGCCCTACACGCCCATATTTGTTTTTTTTTTTTTTACACGTAAAAAATGGGAAAAAAAAATACTGCACCGAACTCGGCAGGTCGGCCTAGGCCGAACCGGGCCGATTCGGTCATCGGCCTAGGCGGCGGCCGACTTGGACCCCCCGGTCACGGCCGGGCGTCCAACATTGCTTCGTAGACATCAGCTCCACGCGGAACTTCATAAGTCGCGACTGCGTTGAAAGACTGCACATAGGGGACCGGGTGCAGAGCTTGATTAGGCCTATAGCAGCTACTGTAGCCAACAAAGAGTGCATGATGGTAAAGGACTACGTTAGGGACGTGGTCTACACCTTCTCTTATGGACGTGGGGAACTTCATCAGATTTCGTTCTTGCTACCTCGAGGTTGCGAAACCCTAGTTTGATTGGGTCCGAAAAGTGCTCAAACATGCGTCGCCTGATGGGAGGACCATTAGATTTGCAGGTTAGTTGACTCCTACGGGCGAGTGTGTGCATCTTCTTTCTATAATTTTTATAAATAGAACCAAGAGGAGGGTATGTAATTAGTCTTTGTCTCAGAAAGGGGAGGTCGTTAAATCACCCCTAGAGATAGAAGTTGTTGTTGCTAAGTACCCAATATGTTTGAGGAGCCTTCAGGAGTCGTAGACGGGGAGGTCGCCCATGCCACAGAGATCATCCCAGGTAGCAAGACACCAAAGGGGAGAATCTACGGGATGGCTCCGACTGAGTTGGGCGATCTTCGTCGGCAACTGTTTGAGCTCATAAAGAAGGGTTGGATTCGGCCTAGTACCTCCCCCTTCAGCTCACCAGTTCTATTTGTTCCGAAGAAGGGGGGGCCACTAAGGATGTGCATTGATTATAGAGGCCTCAATGCCATCACCGCTAAAAACACAGGGCCTCTACCTGGCATCGACGACCTATTGGATAGGGTGGAGGGATCCAAGTACTTCACAAAGATAGACTTGAAGTTCGACTACCAGGCCCGAGGACCAACACAAATCCGCATTCCCGCATGTGGTGATGCCCTTTGGCCTTTGCAATGCATCGGGAACATTCCAGCATGCCATGAACATGTGTTTTATGACCACTTGGATACGTTTATTGCCGTGTACCTCGACGATATTCTTATCTTCAGTAGAACAGTCAAGGAGCATACTCATCATGTAGAAACAACACTTGTACTTGGGTCATGAGATATCTGCGGTCGCACAAAAATCTTTTGCTTGGGTCATGAGATATGCGAGAACACAAGTATAAGATTAATCTAAGGAAATGCGAATTCGGACGCACTAAAATCTTGTACTTGGGTCATGAGATATCCGTGGAAGCGATAAGGCTCGAAGATGCGAAAGTGGTTAGTATTCCTGACTGGCCACGACCTCATTCTGTTACCGAGGTCAGATCTTTCTTAGGGATGACCGACTACAACTGTAACTTCGTAAAGAACTACAGCACAGTGGTCGCCCCTTTGATTGATCTAACATGCCTTGACACGTCATTGGAATGGACGGACCAATGTGAGGCAACCTTCAAAAGGTTGAAGTATGCTCTCACAAATCATGAGATTCTCATGGTCCCCAATTCGGAGAGGCCATTTGTCGTGACCGCTGATGCAAGCCAATACGACATAGGCGCACATTGGCTCGACAGGAGGGGAAGAAGTTTTAAGGCCATAGAGTATATGAGTAAGAAGATGCCATCAAAGAAGTGGGCGAACTCCGCCTATGAGAGAGAACTCTACGCCCTTTACAAGGCCCTTGTCCACTGGAGACACTATCTGTTGGGAAGGTTCTTCTACTTGAGGACCAGCGATCAGACACTCAAGTGGATCAAGACACAACCTGTTCTCTCCGATGCACTCAAACGCTGGATCCAAGTCGTAGATCAACATGACTTCAAGCTTGACTATGTGAAGGGAGAGTACAACAAGGTTGCTGATGCGTTGTCACGTAGGGCAGACTACTTAGGTGCGTCAATTACTGAGTTTGGGCTATCTGGTGAAGTAACTCGATTGATGGTGGACGCCTACAAGGAAGATCCCGTCATGATGGACATCAGCCGCAGACAAGAGGCTCAAAATAAGGCCGCATCAGATGAGTTTGTGATGGTGGATGGGTTACTCTTTTTTTAGAAGGTAGGGTTTAAGAGATTGTGTGTTCCGTCTAGTGAGATTCTGCGTAGTTTATTTTGGATATAAGAAGACTAGTGCTAACCTAGTACATCGTTTCTGGTGGCCTAGTATGCTTGACGATGCGAAAAAGTACTTTCAGACTTGCCAAGTCTGTCAACAGAATAAGCTGCGAACTCAAGCAACACTTGGGTTATTGAAGGCATTACCTATTCCGGCGGGTCCGGGACATAGTGTTTCCATGAACTTCATGGATACTCTTGTGACCAGCAAGAGTGGCAAGCGGCACATCTTCGTCGTAGTGGACAGGTTCACTCAGTACTCTAGACTAATTGACATGCCAGAAACCGCAAGGACTGAACACGCCATCAAGTTATTCATGGATAACTGTGTGCGTGATTTTGGACTGCCGAAGTCTATTGTTAGTGACAGAGATGTCCGGTTCACGAGTGAAATGTGGAAGAAGGCTGCTGAACGGATGGGCAGTCAACTCCAAACGACTTTGGGGAAACATCCCGAAGTCAGCGGCCAAGCCGAACAGATGAAAAATGCGGTGCAACACTTGCCGAGGCATTACATTTTTATCATATTAATCATATCATATATTTATATATGATATAATTGCAAGGAAGATGAGCAATAGCGAACTTCAGCAATCAAACAACATCATGTACACAAGACCAGATAGTCGTGATCTCGAACCAACAACAAATTGCATCACGAGTTTCACCAAACAAGAACACACCAAGAGCTCATAATTGACAATGCTGGTAAAGTCTCATCATCATCGTCAACGAAGAACCAATGTTGATATCCTATCTGGCGCTTGGCGCCTAGACTACAGATGGCAGATCCTATCTAGCCTGAACTACAATGCCGAAGATGACGTCAACAACTTTCCCGAAGTACGAGCATACAACGACCAATGTCGCACGCTTCCAGCACCAGGTATGTCTCTCGCCTCACTGACAACCTCGTTCCTCAACGCACAGATGCCACTTGCACCCAAGGACCACCCTGCGCCACACCTAGCTTACAGCAACGCAACTCGGCTTTGGCTGCCCGGTCCTTCCTGCTCGCCCGTGAGCGTGTGAGCGCTAGCCAACAAATAGTGCAGCAGCAGCGCTTGCGCAACATGCAGCCAGCACCCGAATGCCCGATCTGGAGGCAGGCCCTTTGCTATATCAAAGTGGCCTGCCTGCGTTTTTCCCAGGAAGCTTCCAGAAGGCCCCAATAGCCCGAGGCCCAGCACGAACGAGAACAAGCCTTGGGCCTGAGGTGGTTGCATGCACCCAACTGCCTTTGGTCTGTATTTGACCCAGTACCCGTATCCAGCCCACGACCTGCTTTCCATTCATTCACACAGGCGGCCCAGGGCCTGGGTTCTCTCAACCAACTGGCGCTGCACAACTGCTTGAATTTCCTTAGTTGCAAAGTGGCCGAAAATAGGGCCTTGAGGGCCTCGTCGAGCCTGCCTTCACTTAGGACGGCCGACTTGCTCCAAAATGGGGCCGAATGGGGCTCATAGAGGTAGTGGCCTCGCATTCCCTCCTCCTTAGCTTCTACAGTCCTCTAAGAAGCTCAGTCTTGAAACACTGGGCGCTTTCCCTTCTGTAGAGATTTTTCGTAGTGGGCTACAACTTGCGGAGCGGTCTGCATGAGTTCCTCCCGTGTGAACCAGCGGTCCTCCTTCGGATCAGTGTGATGCCGGAACCGAACGAGGAACTACAGCTTCGGTTTCGGAGGACGTCCCCTGCCTTGTTGACCTTGACACTGGCAGCTCCCTGTGGTCCACGAGATCATCGATATCCACCTCTCCGTCCATGGTTGGGGGCAGCATTGAGCGACGACAGGGGAACCGATCAGTTTCTTTAAAAGGTGCAAGTTTGGAGGCGTGAAGACGGGGTAAGTACGAAGATGACCAAGGATCCAGACTACGTAAGAAGGTCCATCCGGATCAGTCTCAACAATATCTAAGACTTCTCATGGTCCAAAGTATTGTGGCATGAGCTTGCGGGAGATCCCGTGCTCCTGTCCTAGTTCTGAGGACTTAACCCAGACTCTGTCCCCAACCTGAAATGAAGACTCATTGCGATGTTTGTTCTCAAATTCTATCATAGCCGCCTGTGCCTTCTGCATCTGTTCTACAGCCTGCTGCATCTTCTGTTCGTACCGGTAAGCAAATTCTAAGGTACCCGGAGCAGCAGCTACCTGTTTCTCAGGAAGGAGGAAATCCAAGGGTAGTCTAGGCTTAAAAGTCAGTAATAAGCTGTTTGGGCTCACCCCGGTAGCGTTGTGTATCGCGTTGTTGTACATGTTGGCGATGAGAGCAAGCTTCTTATCCCTGTCCACCTGGTTGGGCTTGATGTAATGCCTCAACAGGTGTTGGACAGCGCGGTTCAGTTGCTCGGCTTGGCCATTGGCCTCTGGGCGATTCCCAGAAGTCATTTGCAACTGTGTTCCCTGTTCCGCAGCGGCGGCCTTCCACAACTCGCTGGTGAATCGGACATCCCTGTCACTTATGATAGACTTCGGTAAACCAAAATCCCTGACCCATTTCTCTTTGAACATTCTAATCACATACTCCGTTTTTGCTGTTTCCGTCATCGCTACTAACCTAGCATACTTACTAAATCTATCCACAATAACGAAGATGTGTCTCATCCCACTCTTGCTGGTGACCAGTGTATCCATGAAGTCCATGGACAAGCTTTCACCAGGCCTTTCCGGAATCGGAAGGGGCTTCAGGAGCCCAAGAGGAGCCCGAGTACGTGGCTTGTCTCTTTGACAGACCTGACAAGTCTCCACGTACAATTTCGCATCTCTCATCATCGCGGGCCACCAAAATCGCTGCAACAGATTGGCTGCAGTCTTCTTAAAGTCAAAATGTCCGGTGGCATCATGACTTTCTCCTAAAAACAAACTACGCAAAGACTCCCTATTAGGAACACACAAACGTTTATTCCCGGCCTTGTCAAGGAACAGCAAGCCGTTGACCAACTCAAACTCGACAGAAGTGACTTTCTCCTTCGCCTCGAGTCTGCGGATGATCTCCGACATGAACGGATCCTCGCGATAGGCTTCCACCATGGACTGAGTAGCATTGTCCACAAGCCCAAACTCAGTGATCAGCGCACCTGAGAAACCAGGTCTACGCGACAAGGCATCAGCAACCTTGTTGTACTCGCCCTTGATGTACTGGGGTTCGAAGTCATACTGCTCTATGACTTCGATCCAACGCTTGAGAGCGTAAGAGAGTACCAGCTGAGTTCTCATCCATCTCAAGGTCTGATGGTCAGTCCTGAGGATGAAGAACCTCCCGAGGAGATAGTGTCTCCAATGGGTCAGAGCCTTGTACACAACATAGAGCTCCTTCTCATAGGTGGACTTTGCCAACTTATGAGATGACATCTTTTTGGACATGTACTCGATAGGCCTCAACTTTTTCCCCTCCTGTTGTGCAAGTACGGCGCCTATGCCATATTGGCTAGCATTCGTAGTCATTATAAATGGCTTGTCAGGATCATGAAGTTTTAAGACTTATTAATGCGTCAACGCATGCTTCAAATGTCTAAAAGCAGCCTCGCATCTCTCAGTCCACTCCCATGGGGTGTCAAGGCGGGTCAGATGAGTCAAAGGGGCGGCAACTATGCTATAGTTCTTCACGAAGTTGCGATAGTAGCCGGTCATCCCTAAGAAAGATCTCATCTCAGTCACAGACTGAGGACGCGGCCAATCACGAATGCTGGCCACCTTCGCGTCATCGGGCTTCAACCCTTCCGCGGAAATCTCATGACCCAAGTACAAGACACGGGTGCGGCCAAACTCGCGCTTCTCACCGTTGATCTTGAACGTGTGCTGTCTTAGGAGACTGAGGACTTTGTCCAAGTGAGCAACGTGCTCCTCGACAATCTTACTAAAAATAAGTATGTCATCGAGGTACACGATGACAAACTTATCCAAGTAGTCACGGAATATCCGATTCATAGCGTGCTGAAAGGTGCCAGGAGCATTGCAAAGACCGAAAGGCATCACCACAAACTTGTACAGACCGTACCTGGTCTGAAATGCGGTTTTGTGTTGATCCTCGGGCCGGATTGCAATCGGATGGTACCCGGACTTCAGATATATCTTACTAAAGTACCGACACCCTTGCACTCTATCTAGCAAATCGTCGATGTGCGGTAGGGGCTCTCTGTTCTTAACAGTGATGGCATTGAGGCCCCTATAGTCAATGCACATCCTAAGTGCTCCCTCCTCCTTCTTAGGTAAAAATAGTATTGGAGACCCATAAGGAGAGACACTCGGCCGGATCCAACCCTTCTCTACGAGTTCCTTGAGTTGCCGGCGAAGCTCATCGAGCTCGCCTGGAGACATCCGATAGATCCTACCCTTCGGGATGCTAGACCCTGGGATAATCTCTTTCGCGTGGACGACCTCCCTCTCTACAACCCCTGTCGGCTCTTCAAATAGATCAGGGTACTTGGCAACTACTCCCTCTATCTCCGGCGGCATTTTCACCGGCTCGCCTGCAGCAGAGACAAACTAGATACATACCCTCCTCGTGATTTTGCTTATAGTAATAGAACATGGCTGCACACATGCATCCGTGGGACTCAATCAGACTACCAACTTTGAACTTACGCAATCTGGCGGTCCCTCCACACGTCCTTTGTGAGACCCGCTTTCTCCCATGGAGGAGCATTGGGGTCAACTTGACTCCTAGACCGGGAGCCTCCACGGCGTCTACCGGTAGCCTTACCTTTCTGAGCTACGTCAGTGACTACTCCACCCCCTGAAGTTTCTACGCTGCCAGCCTCTGAACCTACTCCCTCCTAGAAGTTGTCATCTAACTCGATGGTTGAACCATTGTTATCGACAAACAGAATGCGCCCCTTCGCCTTCCAGTTGGGAGGTAGTGTCTTTTTCCTATCGTCTGTTGTGGGATTGTGTCCATGCCCTATCTTCGCTTCAAGGTCTAGGGCCTTCTTGCTGAATGAGGGGAAGTTGTGAATATTGATGTTGGCCTCACCTGCCAACTGATTCCTGAGAGGCATAGAAAAGCATCTCAGGTAGGAGGTGAGTAGAACCTGGGGGTCATAGCGCACCCCAGGGACACAGACCAGACGCTCTACAGCGTCAGTGGCCTCCCTTATTGACTTAAACTGCCTCGTGTGCAGTGTCAAGATCGCATCAGTGGCCTTTTGGGCCTCCTGAGGATCATGTCACCTTTCTTCCACCAGCTTAAGGAAGTAATCCAATTGCTGGGTGACCGTCCAAGCGCGGAAGTCATGACCGTACCCCTGTAGTTGCACCAAACCGCTCAACCATCGTGCTGCACTACCCTCTAGATAGGATGCAGCCACAAGCACTTCCTCGTGCGACAAGGTAAGCTTACACTTGACATACACCGGCACTGCCCTCAATAATGTGTCGAGGTCTTTGCCTCTCTTATCCCCTGTGAAGGGTTTAGGAGCGGCGATGGCCGTCTTTGGTACCCACTGAGTTTGCCCCGGTCCCTGCATCACTCGGGTTGTGGACCCTATGACACAGGCTGCTGTGCTAGCTGCTGGGGCTGTGTACCCTGCGGCTGCACAGGTTGCGAGACAGCAGGCTGCAAGGTAACCGCAACCTGCAACCGAGATTGGGTAAACACTGTCTGTACAGGAACCTGCAAACTAGATCTTGTTGATAACCCTCCTTATAGCGGCATGCCCAGGGAAATGACAGCGACCGATGATGGAGCTACATATGGGGATACCCCAGTCACCGGTGGGACAAAAGGAGGAGGCTGTACAACGGGCCAGGCACCAGGCCCGTACATTGGTGACGTTGCCTGCGCTCAGCCAACCATCAGGGCCAGACTTTGCTGAATGTCGTGAAGGATGGCTGTCTGATGGTCCTGCATTTCAACTACATTTAGCAGGACGGACCGTATGGTCCTCACATCGTCAGTCACGTGCATCAGGTCCATCTCCCCTAACTCACTAACGTCCGCTTGTCTCCACTGTATCCCGACTCTTGTTCTAATCATCCTTTCTTTCTCCGGTTTTATCTCTCCTAAATCCTTCTGTAGCTTGTTGTATGGCGATCTCATCGGAAGTTAACACTGTTGGCTGGCTTGCCATCACACCAGTGGACTGACTCTGGGTCTGCGCGACTGTTGACCCTATAGATCCTGAACTACTAGCCTGGGAACTCTGCTGCGCAGAAGTGGCCATGGCTGCTGAAGCTGCAGCTTCACTTACGAACGCCCTGCTTGCCTCTTCGGCCCTGGCTCTCCTCTGCTGCTGCTGCCTCTCCCTACGCTGGCGGAACAGGTATCTGTCACCCTCTGGACCTAATGCCAAATGGGCAACTGGGCGTCTAGCCGATCGCTAGATCCGGTCGTCCTCTCTAGTATCCTCCCTATCGCTCATAAGCTACAGCACTCTACACAATCTGCACTAGTGCACCCTGGATGCCTACCGCAGTGTAGTGCACATACCAGTTTCCAATAAATAATTACTTAATTGGTGGCTATGGCAGAGACTCTTCGGGTCCAACAGGTAAGTCAGATTCCTACAAACGAAACTATGTTTAGTCTGATTAGTCCGCAAACAGAATGCACAATGAACAATGACAGTTCTAATTATGTTGTCTGTCAGATGTCATATGGCTGTACATCTAACTGATCAAGACATAAAAATAGAATCATTTGTGTGGATTGGACTGTGTGGATTTTTTCTCGAACTTATCACCTGAAATCTACCCCTCCCTTAGTTCCCCTGAATGTCACTTGACGTCAGCGTCCCTGAGCAATCCGGAGAGCGTTGCGTGACTAAAAGGTGTGTATTCGGCCCACCCCTGTGCCCCGAGTATCTGCTGAGCAGGGCTGAAGGTGTGTATTCGGCCCACCCCTGTGCCCCGAGTATCTGCTGAGCTGGCCAGCCCTGCACTGGATTATCCTCGCGTGCAGCGAGCCTTACAACCATTGGCTGATCCAGAGGCAATKTAACGACCGCCCCCAAGTGTCATCAGGAATTATTTTACGTCGCAGCAGGACGACGATCACAGCCAATGATTTCCCCTGCCGGTGTTTATTTAAAGACGCCCGGTTCTCATCTCCCACTTGGGCTGGCCTGCCCTTCAGTACCCATCTAACAGCGCAGCAAGCTGAACAAAGGACAAGCAGCAAAGCATGCGTGCTCTACTCCCGGTGGGTTGGCATGGTGACCGTGACCCAGTGCTGCGTCCAGGGCCCTTCAGAAAGCTCCGCCCATCTTCTCCCAGATGCTCCACGTGAACATTGCTGACTCTCAAGGTTGAGCGCACTCGACACCTCACAATGAGAGGACTCTCAAGAAGGAACACACAACCTCACGGTAAGAAGTGTCGAAGAGGGTAGATAAGGTTAAGAGCAACGTACCTCAAATAGCTGCCCCCAACCACAGAGATAATCTCACCAGATGACCTGATGCCGATTGTGATGACCAGTCGTTGCTTCGGCACAACCAGCATTGCACGCCGTTCCACCTCAGCACCAATCGCACATCAGATAGTTCTCATCACACTGTCCAGACCCACATTTACACCACGTAGCCTTCCTGGCGATCCCCTCACCTCCTGGGTAGCCACTCACTCGTCTCGGCCCTCCTCACTACACACCACTTACGGCCCAACTCACCAAGCAGACCGCATGTATGTACCGCATTAGGCAGAAGACAAGCGCCAGATGAGCGCAATCGTACCACAGCTCCGATACCAAATTGCAAGGAAGATGAGCAATAGCGAACTTCAGCAATCAAAMAGCATCATATACACAAGACCAGATAGTCGTGACCTCGAACCAACAGCAGAATTGCATCACGAGTTTCACCAAATAAGAACACACCAAGAGCTCATAATTGACAATGCTGGTAAAGTCTCATCATCATCATCAACGTATCTGGCGCTCGGCGCCCAGACTACAGATGGCAGATCCTATCTAGCCTAAACTACAATGCCGAAGATGACGTCAACAGCTTTCCCGAAGTACGAGCATACAGCGACCAATGTCGAACGCTTCCAGCACCAGGTATGTCTCTCGCCTCACTGACAACCTCGTTCCTCAACACACAGATGCCACTTGCACCCAAGGACCACCCTGCGCCACACCCAGCTTACAGCAGCACAGCTCGGGTATGGCTGCCTGCTCCTTCCTGCTCGCCCGTGAGCGCGTGAGCGCTAGCCAGCAAATAGCGCAGGATGTAGCCAGCACCCAAATGCCCGATCTGGAGGCAGGCCCTTTGCTATATCGAAGTGGCCTGCCTGTGTTCAGTCCCAGGAAGCTTCCAGTAGGCCCCGGTAGCCTGAGGCCCAGCACGAACGAGAACAGGCCTTGGGCCTGAGGTGGTTGCATGCACCCAACTGCCTTTGGCCTGTTTTGACCCAGTACCCGTATCCAGCCCAGGACCTGCTTTCCATTCATTCACACAGACGGCCCAGGGCCTGGATTCTCTCAACCAACTGGCGCTGCGCAACTGCCTGAATTTCCTTAGTTGCACAGTGGCCGAAAATAGGGCCTTGAGGGCCCCGTCGAGCCTGCCTTCACTTAGGGCGGCCGACTTGCTCCAAAATGTGGCCGAATGGGGCACATAGAGGCAGTGGCCTCGCATACTAGATATATAGAAGAATATATAATCACTATTAATATAATTTGATTAATATGATACATATTATTATGATTTCTGATGGAAATAAATAGCAACATAATTCATTTGGATCTGAAAAGAGTTTTTTCTTTTGTTAGTCAATAAACTTTCGAAAACTTGGAAGTCCAAAGATCCAATATTAAATACCCCGTAGGCGGGAGTTCTCTCTATGTCGTAGAATGAAATCTGCGTTGTGCAGATGCATAGACCCCTTCCCGATTACTGATGAGATCGTCGGTGCTTTCCTATCAACCCCAGCCAGGATGACTGGGATCAGAAACTTCCTCTCATTGCCAGTACAACAACGCTGCACACAGCACTCCCGGCGCCAGTCCCAATCAGCTGCATTCAGGGTGGAAGCCTAGATCTGCACTAGACTTCCTCCTTCCTGAAAACCGACGGACTGCATAGAGTTTGGTGTCCAGTATGACCAGCTGTTGCAGCAGGCTGTTGAGCACATTAGAAATTCTCAAGAGGCAATGATCGCCTCTCAGAACGAACACAAACGACAGTCCACATTTCAGGTAGGGGAACATGTCTGGGTAAAGGCAAGTGAATTAGGACAGGAATTCGGAATCTCTCGGAAACTAATGCGGCAGTATTTCAGTCCTTGGGAAGTCTTGGATATTGTGGGTAGTGATTTGGATGGACCCTCGACGTCATCAGAATCCCTGGTCATCTGCGCACATACCCTGTGTTTCACATTTACGAGCTTGCACCTTTTGCTGAGACTGACCGGTTTCCATCAAGGAGATCAATTGCCTCCAACCATGGATGGCCCTCTGGACGTCGACGACATTCTGGAACATAGAGACTTGCCTGTTCCCAAGCCTGTGGGCAAGGGAAGACCGCCCAAACCTATGAGGGAGTAGTGGGTCAGATTCAGGCATCATACAGACCCAAAGGAAGATCATTGGTTCACAAGGGAGGAGCTCGTCAAAACAGCACCTCAGATTGTGGCTGAGTATCAGCGAAGACTGAAGGGGAAAGCACCTGCGTAGAAGCATCTCAGCGGACTTTTGAAGCTCAGGGGGATGGGATTGCGAGGATTGAGCCCTCGCTGGGCCCTTACAGACGCAAAGTGTTCTGGGCTGTGGCCCCCAGCAAGCATTGTGCCCACCCTAAGTGAAGGCGGCTTAGGCGGGTCTGAATATCCACGGGAGGCCTACTTCCGACATTTTCCGTATGTGGGGTATCAGGTAGTTGCAGCACGCCAGTTGGTTCCCAAGCAACATGAGCCTGTCCTGGCTCTTTCTAGAAGAAGCAGCTGCGCCTTGCAGTTGAGCCCAGGGCTCAGGTTGTTGCGCCCTGGGCACACGCAGTGTGAGGCCGACACATCACACACTGGCCGCGAGCCAATGAGAAAGCAGCATTATCATCACACAGGCACTGTGAGCCAACGAGAATGTGGCAAACACTTGGAGCCTGGAGGACAGCCGGCATGTGCCCAACTGTAAAGTGCCCAGGCCCGTAACAGCAAAGGTGGGCCTGGGCACAGACACTGGGGCCCGACTGGAAGTTACTGGAAACTTGTCCAGCCAGGCCCACACAGCCAAACTCGGGGCTGCACTTTCCATAAAGGAAAGTGCCCTGCCCAGGCAGAGGCATTTTGGCCTCAGCAAGGAATGCGGCCACGCTGCTGCGACGCCATGCGAAGCTGCGCTATGCAGCCAGGCCAGGGCGCACGTGGGCACAAGAGGTGAGAGAGCAATGCGGTGGCAGCGGGCGCATGGCGGCTGTAGTTGGGCCGAGCTTGCAGGTGCAGGTGATGTCGATGGTGGTCTTTGGGTAGAAGGTGTATGCAAAGGGAATCAAGGGGTGATGAGGGGAGGAGAGGGAACGCACCTGGTGTCTGCTGGCAGTCGGCATTGGTGATGACGCCACATACATGGTCTTCAACTTCTATGTGATCCAGTCGCAAGAACGTAGATAGGATAGATAGGCCGAGTAGTGTAGGCTGGGCGCTGGGCCCAGACAGTAGGGGCGACAATGGATACAGTGTTGGTGTGACCAGAGAGCGTCGAGATTGGCACTCGAGTCCATTGTATTGCTCTTATTTGAACGGTATCTTGGTGCATCGTGCTCTCTGCTTGGTACATGACTATGTGGACTACTTCGTGATTTTGCAACCTGGTTTTCTGTCTATCGTTCTCGCTCATATTCCTTGCGGTAGGCTCCCTGGGGCTCAGCAATTGCGGGGACAACCGTGGATCTCAGGTTCTGCACCCCCCCAGCGTGATGCGCTGGGTTCGACCGGGGGCTTGCCGGGCCGGTCGACCGCCCGGTGCGATCGGCAGGCTCCCGGTCGGGGGAGGGGCCCCCAGTCCAACCGGGGACCAGCCCTGCCGTACGTTGTATTTGTGGGAAGAAGGTAGCAACATTAACTTGGCGACATGAATTGCTTGGGAGTTCAGCCGTTCATCATTCGTCTGCAGGATGCACATGCCCACATGGCTAGGTTTTCTTTCATACTGCATGGGTGCACGTTTCTACAAATAATTCCAAGTTTCTCATATTGTAAGCATCACGTGTCTTATTTGGATGGACTTGTGAAGGCATGTAAACTTGTGAGGTCATTTCCAGACTAGTAGAGAGACAGAGATGTATGTGAGTGTCTGGTGGCTGTAGCCACCCAAGTGCACACATGCGAGCTGTTGTTTTAGAATTGGGGACTTCTGAGCAATTTCCAAAGTGTTCACAAATTGCGTCAATGTGCACCTTGTGTGATGAACGGCGAACTTGTGATGTTGTGAAGCAGTGTGTGAATTGTGGGATCATTGCAGTAAAGCATACGTGCATCACTTTCTTTCTGTCTTTCAAATTTCAATTGCAGTCGCACCTCATCTTCAATTCGATTTGTGTGTGCAGTCGTGGGCCTACCGCCTTTATGCGAAATCAAAGATCGTTGTTCACTACAGCATTGAAGGCGCAGCTGGGATCACATTTGTTATTCTTAGAGGTAGGTGGTGGCCATGCTTGGCTTCCTGCTTACTCTGTTTGCTGTTTTCTTTTTTCACAAGCTCGTATATGTCCCATCCTTTGTTGGCCATGGTGCCTACACCCTACCGTTGGTGGATGTGAACCATTCTTATTTGCTGGGAGTGAATGGGAGCGCTTGACACTCTTGATTGGCCCCATTCTTGTGAACCAGTACCATCTAATCCCGCATGGTTCTACAGTCCTGCAACATGCTGTTCTGACTCTCGATTGTATATGCTGCCCACCACTGATCCATGTTAGCAGGATGCACCGTGACCCGGATGACTATGAAGCATACTTGCGGCGCATCCCGTGCGCAGGGTCGCGGCACGTGGTGCAGAGCGCACGTGCATGCACGTGCGGGCACGTGATGCGACGCATCACCAAAAATAAAAAAAATAAAAAATTGAAAGGACAGTGGGGTGGCCAAACATGCCCCTTGCTTCTAAAAATCAGAAAGCAAGAGGGAAGAAAGTCAGGGCCACACCATACCCCAAAGCTGTGGGCAGATGTCTGTGCGTGTGGGTGTGCATGTCCTAATTGTGTCCAGTCTCTTTTCCGAAGGGCCCCTACGGCGGATTAGCGAGGAGTCAAGGACCTCACGTGGAGCAGAGATAGACTTTAGACTTCCAGTTTGTATGCGTGGGCCGAGAATATATAGTCTGGATTGGAATTCAGGTCTGTGCATTACGGTTATGGGTCACTAATTCTCTTTTTTCTCGTTTTTCTTTTCTTAGGAATACGTGCAGTCGCCCTAAGGGCATCTACTCCCACATGCACAAAAGACAAAACATATGGTGGCATATTATTCCACGTTCTAGCAGAAGATTCATTCTAATTTTGCACATTTGGTGAGTAGTGCGGCCAAGCCCTGAGAATCACACGCAGAGACCAACAGGGCCTAGCTAAGTGAGCAACCCATAACTGCTGAAACACAGACCTGAATTCGAATCCTGAGTACATATGTGGCCAGCTCGTGCTTCACTTCATATTCACTGCCTGCCTCGATTTTAGCGGAGGGTCTGCGCTAAATTGCTGTGAGGACCCTTCAGATTACCTGTATGGGCCCTCTGATGCGTGTGAAGGGGATCCATTGCTCTCTCTCTCTCTCTATCTGTCTCCCCCTCCCCCCCCCACCCCCCCTCCCCTGTATACACACACACACCCCTGAAAAAAAAATAAAAAAATTGAGCGCATCACTAATTTGCGCATGGCACATGGCGCACGCGCACCGCAGAAGTGCATTGCAGGTATGCTATGAAGTGAGGGCCGATTGAATGTGGGAATGATTGTGCTGGATGCATCCCACAATGTCTTGGTTTATGTCCTGTCCTCTGTCAGAACCTCAGTAGTACTGTGGCAACATATCTTACCGTGCTATCCCTGTGATTTTGCATGACACAGGAAGCTGCTCGGGGTTGCCGCAGTGTGAGGACTTGTCGCACATGCTTGGCTCCTTGCATTTTGAGCTGCTGTCAGACTGTTGTTGTCCACTTTTCACTGCATGCTGTAGTTTGGATGAATGGTGGTTTGTTCAAACAGTGGTTGTTCTGTCCCTGTGATTTTGCATGGTACAGGAAGCTGCTCTGGGTCGCTGCAGTGTGAGGACTTGTTGCACATGCTTGGCTGCATGCATTTTGGAGCTACTGTCAGACCGTCGTCCACTTTTCACTTTATGCTGTCGTTTGGATGAATGCTTGTTTCTTCGAAAAATGGTTAGCCCATTATCTTTTTGTATCGGTATGATTCCAACATGACTAAAGCTCATGATTTGTTGATTAGCAGTTACATGCGTGTACCATTCAGCTGCATGGGCTTAGGTATTCGGCTCAATGGTTAGACCCTTATCTTATTGTATCCATCTGATTACAACAGGATTCAAACTCATGATCTGCTCATTTGCAGTTACATGCCTGTACCATTCAGCCATATTGGCCAAGGTATTTGGCTCAATGTTTATTCATATTCTTGGCTATTGATTGTCTGTGTAGTCTATTTTAGTATTGTGCATTGTGCACACCTGCCAAAGCAGTTCCTGAGTTGGACATGCCCATGGTTCCTGCCGGTTTGTTGCCTGTCAACTTCGGATGCTGCTGCTTTGCTCGAGTATAGTAACATAGCCTTCTCGTTGAGGATGTGCTGATGACCGGAGTCAACTTTGAGGCCTGATCATAGAATTGCAAATCATCTGAGAACATGAAGTGGAGCATCATCTGCAGCTGATCGATTTGGTGCATGGTGCTGTGATTCAGGTGAAGAAGCTCTGCACGACTGGAAGGAGAGTCCATTACGCTACCAGGCATACGAGTATCAGACCTTCCTGCATGGTGAGGAAGGATTCAGGTTGAGGGAGGGGGGGGGGATGGGATGATAGGCATACAGAGAAGGAGTCTTCTTGACACATTTGCAGAAAAACGAATGGTCAGGGAGTACGCACACTGCGACTTACTGGGATGTATCTCACCGTAATTGCCCCCAGATTGACAGAGATCTAGGCTGAGTATGCACTTTGTCCTGGTTCTGTCTTTTATTTGGGATGTAACAGTGTAACAGTGTAACAGTGTAACAGTGTAACAGAACAGTGTAACAGTGTAACAGTGTAACATGTTAGTCTTGGTTTGAACTGTAATTACGCCTCATGCTATTTGCTGTCCTGAGGATGTAATGGTGTCTGGAGGAGCGTTCCTTTCATTCGGGACTGGCACTGCGAGCTTGTGTGCTACAGTTCTGTCTGTGGATTTGTTGTTTTAGTCAATGCTTGTATAGTTGAATGGCTCCCTTTTCTCTGTATCATCCTCGCTCAAGTGTTAATCCATGTTGATTTTTTTGAATTTTTTGAGCTTCTGTCTTTTTTTTTTTTTCCCCTGATCGGGGTTGTAATCCCAAATATTTTTGTGAACGAAGTTCAACAATCTACTTCATAGAATTTGAACCATGGTAACCGGCCGGACGTTCGGAGCGGGATCCAGACGGTCCGGCTGTCTGGGTCTAGGTCTGTGGTCCGGTTTGCACACAACCAGGGATCTACACCCTCATCCTAGCTGCCCGTAAATTTGGGTGGCACCTCCAGCTTGGGTTTTGATATGTGCTCCCCCTCAGTTTTTCTTTTGCAGTCTTCTTGGAGGAAGAAGGTGGTGTGCCTGACCCTGCAGCTTGGCCACAATCATGGCGAAGTTGCTATTGGTGGACATTGTCTCCTTCCTGAATGTGACCGGCTCATCCGCATGAGCAGGTTGCCATGTGGACAGAGCTGCCAAGTAGATTGCAATGTGGAGAGGGCTGCCAATCTATTTCCCACATCGGCGGTCAGCTCTGCTGCAATCCGCTTGGAGTCTGCTATGCCTTTCTTCGTCATGTCTTCTTCCTCTTCCTTTCGCGCCCTCTTCTTTAAGTGCACTCTCTTTGCCTCCAGCCGGCAAGCTTGCCCTTTGCACTTGTTGATTTTTCAGGGGTGGACAACCACTGATGTACTTTGGCCCTCTTTCTTGCCTTTGAGTGTGTGAACATGAACACTGTCCGACTACCTTTCTTCAATTCAACTCATACTTGCGGCGCATCGCGATGCGCTGCACTGCGCACGTGCGCCGCACCGCGCATCCCGCACGACGCGCGCGCACTGCATGCGGCGCACCTAAAAAAATGGGGGTCAAAAAAAAAAAAAAAAGTTGTGAGGGGCGGTAGTAGACCCGGCCCCCTGCTCGCGTAAAATAAGAAACGGGCAGCCAAAATTTTTTTGGAGGCTGCGCATTGGCCTGAAAGTTTTTAGTAACCTGTAGTTCGGGTAACACTCTGTGTGTGTGGTAGGGTATTGCAGTCTGTATGGTAGGGTTCTTGCAGGCCAGATTCAGTCATGATGAGGGTCGCGATTTCTCAAAACGTTCTCTTCTTATTACTTCGGAAGTAGAAAACGACGGAACTGACAGCCGTTTTTCCTGGAATGTTTTTTTTTTTTTTTTTGAAAGGAAGAAAATCCTGAGTATGGATCCGGGCCGCCCGGCCGACCGACGCCTGCCCCGGGGAGGTCCCGGGCGGCCT
Source organism: Chara braunii (assembly GCA_003427395.1). Taxonomy (NCBI): domain Eukaryota; kingdom Viridiplantae; phylum Streptophyta; class Charophyceae; order Charales; family Characeae; genus Chara; species Chara braunii. The sequence goes on along the minus strand of BFEA01000346.1, from coordinate 1,246,068 downwards.
GGCCGGGCGGGCGGCCCGGTTGGGGGCCGGGCCCCCTCAGCACACCTTCACGGCGGGGGGTTTTCGACCCCGAAACGGGTCCAGTTGTTGTTGGCAGGGCCTACCGGGTCCGACCGCGCCAAGAAAGCAGCGCGTCGGGCCCGTGACGACTGCTTTTTTTTTTTGAATTTTTGACGGCCCTCCGGCCGTCGATCCTCCACGATCGATGGCCGGAGGGCCGTTAGTTTTTGGAGGGAAAAGCAAAGTTTTCGGAGGGCCTGAGGCAGTCCGCATCGGCTTTCGAAACGGGGCCTGTCCTCCAGCCGCCTGCCTTCGTCATTGTGTTCGAAGTTCATCGAAGCAGCTGGGAGTCCCATCGCCTGGGAGAGCCGTCGCCCGTAGCCCGTCGCCATCGCCTGGGAGAGCCGTCGCCCGTAGCCCGTCGCCATCGCCATCGTGTTCGCCGTGACCCGTCATGCATCGTCGTGCTGCTCCCTGCCAGCATCCACTGCCGCCCGTCGACGAGGACTGCCGGTCTGATCTTCTTCTTCTTCTTCTTCTTCTTCTTCTTCTTCCTCTTATACCTTCGCCACCTTTCTTTTTTTTTTTT
>BFEA01000346.1:1219048-1244716 GCA_003427395.1 Chara braunii | reverse complement strand
CCCCCCAAACCAAAATTTTATTGCCGATTCGGGGTCCTCTCGCCGAGCACAGTACGACCCTGCCCTCAAAAAAAAAATAAAAAATAATTCTAGGCTGTTTTTTGGCCCGCCCGGTTTGCCCGGGCGACCTGCCTGGGCCCCGCCCGGCCGGGCGGCGTCCGTACTCAGAGAAAATCAGAATTTCTTTGCACGAGTGTCGCCCGGCACGTCCAACCTGTCAGAACCTCAACGGTAATTGTAGTCTGTATGGTTGGGTTCTTGCAGGCCAGACTCAGTCATGATGAGGGTCGCGATCTCTCAAAACGTTCTCTTCGTATTACTTCTGAAGTAGAAAACGACGGAACTGGAAGCCGTTTTTCCTGGATTTTTTTTTTTTTTTAAATAAAAGGAAAAAAACGTAAAGGAAGAACAGCTCTTTGCACGAGTGAAGCCCGGCGCGTCCAACCTGTCAGAACCTCAACGGTAATGTTTACCAACGGGCTCGCTGCACTACTCTCGACATGCACAACAAGACATATATGGCAATGTATCTTTCCATGTTCAAGCGGAGGATTCAGTCTCATTTGTTCAGAGATTCTCCAAAAAAAAAAAAGAAAGGTTCCAGAGATACATTACGTGCTTACCTGATTCATCGGCCCTTCGCTCTCCACCACCCAACGTATGAATGAATCTTCCGCAAAGGTTCCAGAGATACGTTACGTGCTTACCTGATTCATCGGCCCTTCGCTCTCCACCACCCAACGTATGAATGAATCTTCCGCCAGAACATGGAAAGATACACCGCCATATTTTTTGTCCTTTGTACATGTCGCCTCGCTTCCAGATTCATGTTGCCCGTTGATAAGGGCGGTTTCTTCGGTCCGATAGTGTCAGCACACGGTTCTTCTCTCTCTCACACGGTTTCTTCTCTCTCTCTCTCTCTCTCTCTTTCTCTCTCTCTCTCTCTCTCTCTCACACACACACACACACACACACACCCCGTAAATAGGCATCGCGCACAGTGCGCACCTTGCAGTGGTAGCGCGTCCCCATGCGCTGCGCGCACGGCACACCTCGTGCGCGCGCGGTGTCACCGCGCGCATGCCGCACGGCGCAGCGCACCTCACTAATGCGCCGCAAGTATGATTCAACTTCATTGTTCTCTTCTCTTCCTCCACAGTTATTATCCTTGTGATAAACCATGCTAAACAAGGTACAACATCGAGTAGATGCCCACAGGTGGAGGGTAATTGTTGACATTGCACTGCCCGATGCATCAACAATTTCTGATGTGGCAGCTTGGAGTATCCAATCACTTGGCCGACGTTGCCAGCTCCAATACAAGTGTTAGGAATTTGCCAAACTTCAACTTCTTTCCATGCGCAGCTGCACTCAAACAAATTGACGTGAAGACAAAATCTTTCCGATGACAATTGGTAGAAAGCTTTACACCAAGCCTATATTGAACAATCACAAGATTCACAACAGCATCCCTACACATAGAAATTGCTAACGTGAGAATTGGGCAATCCAGGCTGTACATGGTCCTCCCGGCCCGACGATTTCGATCGTCGCATGATCTTAAGACTTTAAGATCGCGCGAGGATCTAGGTTGTCTGCGGTCCTACCGGCCTGACGGTTCAGATCGTTGCTCGACCTTGACACTTTAAGATCACGTGACGATCTGAACCGACGGGCCAGTAGGACCGCAAACGACCTGGATTGCTGTGCCCAGTGAGAAGAGAGGGTTGTCCATGCCCGTGGGGTAAGAAATGCCCTTACCTGTCGGGCATTGGCCCGTTGCAGGGCGGCACCCTTGCCTCAGTGGAGTACAAAGGCCCGCTGGGTTGAAGGTTTGCCTGTACTGCCTTCTTTTGTGGAGGTGTGTATAGCCACCATGACATCGCATGGGCGCACGAATGCACAGACAAGCACACACGCAAGCATGGAAATGCATCGTGGGGAGACTGTTAGGGTTCAACCTCCTGATGAGTGGCTGAAAGTCCGACGAAACAGTCTGGCTCACTCACGTTCTTTTTGTGGAGTTACGCATAGTGCAATCAGACTCGTTTTCAAACACACTTTTCACACATGTAAACAGTAACGCAGCATACTGGCGACATGCGCCCACTCAAACTCAGAGATATTTCACTCCCAATTGGCTATGGCGACCTCAGCGCCCAAACATCTCACTGTTCACATACACGGGATCACCCTGGATATCCCACACGCATCACTCTAACACTCGAGCACACACACACACTCGAGGGGGAAGCTGACGATCCGAAGGTGGAAGCTGGACGTGAGTACGGCGTGGAGCCGAAGGTGCCGGCTGGCCTTGCTGCTTGTGTTCATAACGTGTGAGGACCCCGAGAGCTATGGCCTGGAGTTTCGCACGGGTCAACCAGCGGTCAGCCTTATGGCTACAATAGGAAAAGTGTACCAAGTATTATGTCGGCTTGTTGCCGTAGCGCTGCTGGGAAATGATGTTGCCGACCTCCTGAAAACCATCCATGGAGGGTGGGTCTTGTGATCGTCACCCTGGAAAGTCGTGTTCAATTGAAACGAACAGAGCTAACTTTGAACAATGAAAGAATGGGTGGACGGGCAAGTGGGCGGGCACCTGGATGATAAATGAGGGTCCTTTCGGTGTGTTGCAAGCGGGCGCTACAATGCGCCAAGGCCCCATCCATTTCGGAGGAGCTTGCGAGAGATATCTTTTTCGCGGAATGGACAAGGAAGACGCTGGCGATTGACTTGAAGGCTCATGCGTAGCTGCATCTTCGATATCTGGTCCAGTGCCTTGACAAGGAGCTTTTGCATCCGTCGAATGAAGGTGAGGTGGTCGTTGCTCTCGGTCGTCCGTGGAATGATAGTGTCCAATGGCGATGTGACCGGCGACCCATGCTCGAACTTGAAGGGCGAAATCTCGATAGCGGGATGAATGGACGACTTGTGAGCCAACTCAACGTTCGGCAGCCTCTCAACCCAATCCTTTTGGTCGGGACGGATGAGAGTGCAAAGAAGAACTTGTGCGGTTTGATGCGTCCTCTCTGTTTGGCCAGCGGTTTTCGGTTGGCGAGCCCCATCGTTTGAGGAGACCAATCCAAAAGTCGGACATGAACTGAGTGTTGCGGTCACAAACGATCGCCTTGGGTTAACCCCTGGTGCGAATACCCCGCCACCGGACATTTTGGAGTCAATAGAACGTTTGGTCGATTGTGCGAGCGCTTTTGGTGGCCCAACCTTCTCGGCAACGTCAGATACTATTGCAAGTCATGCGAGGTTTGCGGACGTTGCAAATCTCGCAAACATCGTTCGTACGACGAGTTGCGACCATTACCGGTCCCCTTGCACGGAAGGGAAGCGATTGCCATGGATATCACCGGGCCATTTCCCAAGCACAAGACCGTTGTTGATGGGATTCTCACTGCGGTCGACCGACTCACCAAGTTCGCCATGTTTTTGCCTTGCCGCTATCATGCCAAGGCATCGGAATTGGTCGAGGTTCTTTACGCCGGTGGGATTCGAGCCAAGGGTTACCCCAAGGAAATCGTTTGCGACCGCGACACTCGGTTTATGTCCGATTTTTGGTTGGCGCTCATCAAATGATAGGGCTTATCTCTCAAGTCGAGTTCGGCTCCCAACCTCCAAACCGATGGCCAAATGGAGAGGGTGCATCAGACCGTACATGTTCGCACTCTCATCCGTCCTGACCAAAAGGATTGGGTTGAGCGGCTGCCGGATGTCGAGTTGGCATACGATACAACTCGTCCCTTCATCCGAGTATCGGGATGTCGCCCTTTGAGTTTGAGCATGGCTCGCCGGTCACTTATTCGTTGGACACAATCATCCCACGGGTGGCCGAGAGGGACGACCATCTTCGTTTCTTGCGTCGGATGCAAGAGCTACTTTTCAAGGCATGCAATCAGATGTCAAAGATGCAGCAACGCATGAGCCAACAGGCCAATCGTCGGCGTCTTCGTTGTCATTCCACGTCGGTGACCTCCTATGGGTCTCTACCGCGGAGTTTAGCCTCGAACAAGATCTCTCTCGCAAGCTCCTCACGAAATGGATGGGGCCCTAGCCGATCGTGGCACCCACTGGGGATGCACCCGAAGGACCTTCCTTCGTCATTAAGGTGCCCGCCCACAAGATGACTCTATTCACTCCATCGCAAAATGACCACTTTCCCGGGCGACGATCGCAAGACCCACCCTCTATGGATGGTTTTCAAGAGGTTGGCAACATCAACTCCCAGCGACGCTACGACAACAGGCCGACCGAGTACTTAGTACCCTTTTTGTACTCCAACCATAAAGCGGACGGTTGGTTGACCCATGCAGAACTTCAGGCGACGGCCCGCCGATGTCCTCACGCGCTATGAACGCAAGTTGCAAGGCAAGCTTACACCTTCGGCTCCACGTCGTACTCGTGTCCATGTTCCACCTTCAGACCGTCAGCTTCGCACTCAGCCCGGCTTGACTTCATAAGGAGAGGGGGTGTTACATGCTGCGCCTGCACATGGGCCCCATTCAAGGGGCCCAACGGTTGATGAGGGGCCCCCAGGCCGCATGCCCATCTGACACGCGCCGTGGAGGCCCACGACGGCCTTTAGGCCACAAGTACGATTTGAGGCAGCATTTATTTATTGATTCATTTGCTGTCCTATTTTTGTCTGTTCAGACGTCGTTCGGACTTGCAGTCCCCAAGGCAAGGCCTTGGGCTGGATACACCAGGAGGTAGGGTCGATCGGGGCCAGGCGCACTTCGCGGGCCGTTTCAGGCCACACTGCAGCACTCCCAGCAGGGCCCAGCGTCGTTTATAACTGGGCCACAGCTTGGGCAGAGACACAGTTTGGTAGCTCACTTCTTGAGCGACACACTGCTGGATTAGCGCTGCGCCACTTAGCGCTGTGCTCAAGAGTTAGAGGTAGAGGATAAACAAGTAGAGGGGCAGAGGCCATGCTTGCAGTAGCGGACCTTCTTGGCGCCATAGCCAGGGCTCCGCGTGCGCGCCACCTGCACACGGCGACGACACAGCGACGGTCAAAACGGCGGCGCCTACCTGCAAGTGAGGCAGCGAGGAGGATGACATCTTCTTCTTCTTCGTTCATTCTCCCTCTCGCCTCCCTCCTTCCTCCGTCCTTCTTGAGAGAGAGAGAGAGAGAGAGAGAGAGAGAGAGAGAGAGAGAGAGAGAGAGAGAGAGAGAGAGAGAGAGAGAGAGAGAGAGAGAGAGGGAGATCTGAGCGGACATTTTTGAGGCAGGCATTGATTGGACATTCGGCAAGGGACTATTTTTGAACTTCGTTATCGCGATCTTGGTCTTCTCCCTCGCCCATGTGCGTGTACAAGGAGGGACCTTTCTTCTATGTGCGGTCCCTCCTCTTGTCACATGTGTGGTTTATGATGGGATGTCGCGTCAGTCCCAGTCAGGTCAGGTCTTACCTTTGAGTCTTCCGTTGCGCTACTTTGTGCCCGTTGCGCTACTTTGTGCCATTTTGTATATATCGAGATGTACATTGCTTGTTGATGCTTCACTGATATTACATTGTCCATTTCAGTCCTTTTCATCACTCTGTGGATCCTTGGCTCCATAAACATTGCCCAACTGGGCATGTGTCACCCTTCCCCGGCCCCGCACCCCCGCCCCCACTCCCAACCATTCCTAGCCCCGCAGCCCGCTCCGCCCCGCCCCCGGCCCTGCGCCCAGGGCCACCTCGAGCTCACGAGGGGAGGATGTAGCCCTAGGGGAGGGTCCGAGGTGGGGCCAAAACTGCATTTTCGCAGTTAGTCCCAGGGGGTGGAGGCTTCCACTGCGCACCCCCCAATATACAGCCCCTCGTTTGTTGTCCTCTTCTCTCTCTCTGCCTACGGTTTACCGGGCAGTTCTATTTGTGACGATATATATATATATCGTCAAATAGAACTGCCCGGTAAACCGTAGGCAGAGAGGGAGAAGAGGACATATATATATATAAAGGGTTGCCAGGCCGAACGTACGGAGGCCCCTAAGCTGACCCCCGAACGTTCGGGCGTTTGGGTCCCCGTACGGGGCCCAAACTTGAAGGGGTTCGGACCCCGCAAAAAAATATTTTTGGCACCTAAATATTGTTATATTTTTCTGAAAAGTTGTTTGTGAGTTCTTTGTGATGTAAGGCATCTCCCTCTTAATTTTAAAGCCATTCTGTCCAGCCAAAAAAAATGAAAAATCCTCAAAGATGGTGGTGTCAAAACTTGCTTGCCCACTCACTAATTTGTTTTTTCTCTCTTTTCACTTTTGCAAGGAAAATGAGCAATAGCGAGATGACAATATACAGATTGCACAATCACATTGAAAGCCAGATTGTATCACTGTGTTCAGAAAGCAGCGTTGCACCAATATGACACCAATGGAGAATCGTAGCACTGAAAACCAATCTCAAAGAGAGCTTGCTCTCGCCACCACCAACATATGTATCCAGTTCCTATCTCCCTACTTGGCGCTCGGCGCCTAGGCTACTCCCTACACAGCTAGTGCTAGCCTACTAATTGACAATGCAACTGTTGACGTCAGCAGCCTCTGAAGTACTTGAAGATGTTGCCCATGCAGACCATCGCCAGTACCAGGTATGTGCCCTCACATCATCATCACCATCATCCTTCTCTCTCTCCCTTGTCTCTCTCCCACGTCTTCCCTTGTGTACACCCGAAGACCACCCCTGCGCCTCACTGTTGTCCAAGCCCGCCAGCTATGGTGGCTGGGCTATGGCGCTGCTGAGGGCAGCGCCCTCCTCCTTCACACGACCGCACGTGCCCACGCCTTGCCTCTCAGCGCCTATTGCCTCCTTCACACGACCGCGCTGCGTAGGCCTGCCGAGGACCCAGATCCTCGCATTCCCTCCTCCTGTTCTTCGATAGTCCTCTGAGAAGTCTTTGTGTAACAGGCTGCTTCCCTTTCAGCTTTCTCTCATAACTTGAGATAATTTGAGGAGCAGTCTTCATTAATTCCTCTCTTGTGAACCACCGGTCTTCTTGAGGATCAATGTGATGTCTGAATCGCACTCGGTATTGCATCTGTGGCTTTGGCGGTCGTCCTCTTCCTGGAGGTTTGGGCACAAACATCAGCTTGTGCTCGATGATATCGTCAATGTCCACGTGTCCGTCCATGGTAGGGGGCAGCATTGATCTCCTAGAGGGAAACTGATTTGTGGCAGCGAAAGGTGCCAACTTGGATGCATGGAAAACAGGGTAAGTACGCAAGTGTGCAGGAATGCGAATCACGTATGAAGGCCCATCCGGTTGATCCCCTGCAATGTCTAAGATCTCCCAGGGCCCAAAGTACTGTGACATCAGTTTACGTGAAATCCCCAACTCCTGGCCTAGTTCAGATGACTCTACCCAGACTCTATCACCTACCTGAAAGTTAGAGGGCCGTCTATGTTTATTCTCAGATGCGATCATAGCATCCTGAGACTTTCTAATATGTTCGACGGCCTGCTGCCGCATCCGTTCATAATTAACAGGAAACTCTATGCTGCCAGGTGCTGCAGTGGGTTGCCTTTCTGGTAGCAAAAAGTCAAGTGCAGTTTGGGCTTCCAACCAAGGTGCAACTGGTTGGGAGTCATACCAGTAGTACTGTGCACAACATTGTTGTACAAGCTGGCGACGAGAGGTAACTTCTCATCCCAGTCATCGTGACTTGGCTTAATATAATGCCGAAGCAGGTGTTGTACTACCCGGTTCATCTGTTCTGCCTGGCCATTTGACTCAGGGTGGTTCCCTGACGTCATTTGGAGCTTGGCACCCATCTGTTCAGTTGTCGCCTGCCATTGTTCGCTGGTAAACCTTACATCCCTGTCACTTACTATCGACGTAGGTAGTCCAAAATCCCTGACCCAGTTATCCAGAAACAGTTTGATGACATTTAGCACTTTCTGGCATAACGATAAGTCTTGCATACTTAGTAAAGCGGTCCGCTATCACGAAGATGTGCATTTTTCCAAACTTACTGGTCACAGGAGTATCCATGAAGTCCATGGACACACTCTGACCAGGACCTTCAGGAATCGGCAAGGGCTTGATGAGCCCAAGCGGAGCCTGAGTCCTAGGTTTGTTCCTTCGACAAACCTGGCAAGTTTCAACGTACTTTTTCACATCTTGCATCATAGCAGAGCTAGGCACTGGGCGCCCAGAGCCGCACCCACCCACACCCACCCGACCCACAAGATGATGGGTCGGATCTAGGTCTACATGAGCTGTCTTGGGTGTGCTATGGGCGGGCGCAGCCAGCATGCCTTTCTGGGTGACGGGCAGGTGAAGATTTGACCTGGGTCACCCACTGGGTAGGTGGAAGGCGGGTGATGGCTTGGCCTGGGTCACTTGACCCATAGACCCAGGATTACCCGAAAACTATGCCCCCCCCCCCCCCCTCTCTCTCTCTCTCTCCCCCCCCCCCCCCCTCCCCCCCCCCCCCCCCCCCCCCCCCCCCCCCCCCCCCCCCCCCCCCCCCCCACCCCCCCCCCCCCCCCCCCCCCCCCCCCTCCGTATGTCGGACTTGAGGTTGAGAGCCAAAGAAAAACGTGCCTGATTCAGTTGACGAGGTCCTGATAAAGTAACGCCGGTGCGAAAGAAAAAGCGGCACGCTCCAGCAGTGCAGCTGCCCCTATGCAAAAAAAAAAAATCTTGAAATATTTTCCTTTGCATTGTTGATGTTGCCGTTGTTTTAATAATATAGGATTTTAGATGTCTTTGTTGCAATGCTATGTTGCCGATGAAATCGTGATGGTGTAAGGGACTGGCATGGGCAGGCGCGGGCTGATGCGGGTGGGTGTGGGTGAAGAAAAATTAGGTATTGGACATTGCCGATGAAATCGTGATGGTGTAAGGGACTGGCATGGGAAGGCGCGGGCTGATGCGGGTGGGTGTGGGTGAAGAAAAATTAGGTATTGGACGCGGGCGGGTGATGATACTCTTACGCGTGTGGCCGGGTGTGGGTGAGGGTTTTTTTCAGGTCATGGGCGGATTGGGCGTGGGGCTGAAATTTCAAAAAATATTTTGGGTGGGTGGGGTCGTCTAAAAGTCAAAAATGAAATTCCTGGGCCGGGTGGATGGGGAAAAAAAAAATTGGGCGGGTCGGGTCGAGGGTGAGGAAAAAAAAAATTGCCCACTTTTGCATCATAGTGGGCCACCAAAATTTCTGCACTAAGTTAGCTGAAGTCTTTTTATAACCAAAATGACTAGTTGCATCGTGACATTCCCCTAAAAATAAACTATGCAAAGACTCACTATTGGGAACACACAATCTCTTATTCACTGCCTCTTCAAGAAACAGTAAGCCATCTACCATCGTAAAGTCATCAGAAGTTGTCTTCTCCTTCTCTTTGAACTTACAGATGATCTCAGACATAACTGCATCTTGCTGGTAGGCCTCCACCAACGATCGAGTCAGATCATTAGATATGCTGAATTCAGTTACTAGCGCGCCGAGGTAATCTGCCCGTCGAGATAGTGCATCCGCCACCTTGTTGTACTCTCCTTTGATAGGATCAAGTTGATAGTCATACATGTCTATCACTTGTGTCCATCTCTTGAGTGCATCTGAGAGTACCGGTTGCGTCTTGATCCAGCGCAGGGTCTCATGGTTAGATCTTACATAGAAAAATCGGCCAAGGAGATAATGCCTCCAATGGACCAGCGCTCGGTAAAGGGTATAGAGCTCACACTTGCAGGTAGACCTGGCTAGTTTCTGAGATGGCATCTTCTTACTCATGTACTTGATAGGTCTCAACTTGGCCCCTCCTTTTGCGCAAGGACCGCGCCTATGCCATATTGGCAGGCGTTTTGTGGTCACTACAAATGGCTTATCAGGATCCGAAAGTTTTAGAACCTCATAGTGTGCAAGGGCATACTTCAGCTTCCTAAAGGCCGCCTCTTCAGTCCACTCCCAAGGGGTATCTTCTCGAGTTAGATCTGTTAATGGGGAAGCTGTAGTACCATAGTTCTTTACAAACAGACGATAATAACAGTCTGAGGTCTGGGCCAGTCACGTATGCTGGCCACCTTAGCATCATTTGGCCTCAATCCATCCGTTGAGATTTCATGACCCAAGTACAAGATCTTGGTGCGACCGAACTCGCATTTCTCTAAGTTAACCTTGTACTGGTGCTGTCTTAGGAGACCTAGCACTATTTTCAAGTGCTCAACCTTCTCCTCTATAGTCCTACTAAAGATAAGAATATCGTTGAGGTACACAACGATAAACTTGTCTAAGTAATCATGAAATATCATGTTCATCGCGTGCTGGAATGTACCAGGTGCATTGCATAGGCCAAAGGGCATCACCACAAACTCGTACAGACCGTACCTGGGCTGAAATGCGGTTTTGTGCTGGTCCTCAGGTCTAATGGCAATTTGATGGTATCCGGACTTCAGATCTATCTTGGTGAAGTACCGGCATCTCTGCACTCTATCCAAGAGGTCGTCGATGCGGGGTAGGGGTTCCGCGTTCTTAACGGTGATGGCATTGAGGCCCCTATAGTCAATGCACATCCTCAAGGCACATCCCTTCTTAGGAACAAGTAAGACTGGCACACCGTATATGGAGGTACTAGGTCGAATCCATCCCTTCTCTGTGAGCTCTTTAAGTTGGCGGCAGAGCTCATCCAACTCCGTGGGAGATACCTTACTTCGGGGGACAACCTCTACTGCATGGACCACCTCCCTATCCACCACACCTGTGGGCTCCTCAAAAAGGTTTGGATATTGAGCGACGACTGATTCTATCTCTGGGGGTGATTTTTCGGCCTCCCCTTTCTCAGAGACAAAGACTAGATACATGCCCTCCTCGCGATTCTGCTCATAGTAATTATAGAAAGAGGAGGCACACATGCAGCCGTAGTTTTCCACTAGACTGCTAGCCTTAAACTTTTGCAGTCTAACGGTCCTACCACTGGGCAGCTTGTGTAGCAACACCTTCCTATCCCAATCAAACTGAGGTTGAGCAACCTCGAGGTAGTATATGCCTAGCAACATGTCAAAGGGCAGTTCGTCGCTGACGAGGAATGAGATTTTATGTCTCACTTCCCCTCCTCCATAAGAAATGGTACAGACTACGTCCTTGACATAGTCTTTAACTAACATCTGGTGCTTGTTTGCTAGCTAGAAGTTACAATTTTGCTAAGTCGTTGCACTTGGTCCCCTAAGCGCAGTCTATCCACACAAGCACGACTGATGAAATTTCGTGTAGAGCCTACAAGCACGACTGATGAAATTTCGTGTAGAGCCTATGTCTGCGAAGGCTCCTACCTTGCGGCCACCTACATTGACCTCTACCACGAAATGTTCACCCTTAGGACCTCTACTGATCATCGCCCAAGAGTCTCTGGGGTCCTTCCCTGACCACTCAGTCTCTAACTCTTCTAGGGCCTCAGACACATCTCTCGAACAGAGCGTCGCTGGGTCTGAATGTGTCTGCGGGGCGATACGTGGGTCACTAGCCCTGGCCAACGCCTGAAGTGGGGAAGGCAACGTTACCACTTCAGCGCGAGTAAGAGCGGCTAAAACTCCTACTGGCCCGAGGTGTTTCCTTGCGAAGTGCTCGCAGAAGCACTGTCAAGGTTCGAAGATAGTCCCACCACCGTTGGATAGGTTACCTTCGTTAGGACTTTTCTGCCTCGACACGTTCGGGACGTGTGGCCATAATTGCCACAGTTCATACACGTACCCCTAGCAACTCGGTCCCTCCACACCTCGTACTCTAAACCAAGTTTTACCCATGTGGACGTTCCTTGGTCGCCTTGACCCGTAGACCGGCCTACCTTCTTCTTCCCGGTCTCCCTAGCCTTTTCTTTGATGGGTGCCACGACTCCCCCATGCAAAGTCTGCTGGCCCCATCGTGCTCTGTCTCTTCCCCAAGGTCTGGGAAGTCGTCAATTTTTGTTGCCTGACCATCGTGGTCGACGAACATTAATTGCCCTTTCTTCTTCCAGTCCTGGGGAAGTCTCTTCTTCCTACCATCTCCCTGACTCTGATGCGCGGATCCCAACTTTGCCACTATGTCTAAGGCCTTCTTTCTGAAGGCAGCGAAGTTGTGTTGTTCGACATAGGCCTCATCCACCAGCTTTGTCCTAACCTCTGAAGGCAGACATCTAAGGTAATCCGTGAGGAGTACCTGCTGGTCATAGCGCACACCAGGTACCACGAGCAGACGTTCTACGGTATCCGTAAGCTCTTTAACATTCTTCTACCTTCTGGCACAAAGACTGTTGATTGTGTCTGTGGCCTTTTGAGCCCCTTGAATGTCAATGCCACCTATTGTACATGGACCAAACGAACTCTTCCAATGTTTGGGCCTCGGCCTAGGCATCGAAGTTATGACCGTAGCCCTGCTGCTGCACTAGGCCATTCAACAAGTGGGCTGCTGACCCCTCTAAAAAGGAGGCAATCACTACAACTCCTTGCTCCGTCCTGGTAAGCTTGTGCCTCACATAGGTCGGCACCGTCCTCACCCAGTATCCAAGTCCTCATCCTTCTTCCTGTCGCCAGAGAAGGGTTTAGGACTCAGCAAGGGTATTTTGGGCATCCACTGCATAGGCTGCATTGGCCCAGGGGATTGCTGCAGTTGCTGCATAGGCACCAAAACAGCTGCACACTAACCCGGGCCTGGCTTGACAGTGGGACTGTAGTAACCACTGTCGTCGATGGTACGGCAGAGACTCTAAGGACCGGACCACTGTCGCGACATAACCACCTAGAGGAGGCATGCCAAACATAGGTGAGAATGAGGGCCCAACCGGCGACGACGTCATTGATGTCTTGCAACCGATGGGGGAGCTACAGCAAACTGAGGCTGCCTCATCATTGGACGAGGTGCCTGTAGTGCAGCCAGAATTCATTTCTGGCCTGCCACCAGTTCAGCCAACACCTCGTGCTGAACAACCTGCGTCTCCGCCACACACAGGAGCGAATTCCGCAGTGCTTGCATAGCAGGATCTAATGTGGACTCATCTAGTGCCTCTAGCTTGTCTAGTTCCTGCAATCTACTACCTAGTCTAGTTTTTATCATGATTGCTCTTCTTCTTCTCTCTGCTGCCTCATCCAATTGCCGTTGTAGCTCATCCTGAAGTTCTTCTGCTTGGAGAATGTTGGTTGACTTGCACGCCAACACTCTGGCTAATAGAAGCCTGAGAACCACTCTGACTGACTCCTGACAAAGTGGCCTGTGAAGAGGCCTGCGACATGCTAGAGGAGGTATCCATGGTCGTACCGGTACTAGCTGTAGTTCTAGACCTGGCACTGCCCTCAGCCACCCTCACTCTTCTTGCCGCTGTTCTCTCTTTAGCCTCTCTCCGCAGTCTTCTCTCGTCTCCTGGACCTAACTCGAGGAAAGTCAAGGGTCGACTGAGAGCAGTTCTTCGAGTGACCCTAAGGTCATCCACTAACAACTCCTCCTCACCACTGCTTGCATCACTCATGAGCTACAGTGTGTGTGATCTAAACTAGAATCCACACTGAATCCTACCTCAGCATGACACGCAACCGATTTATGATACACAACTAACTTCGGTCGGCTAGTTAGGTGTCAACCAATGTCAGATCCTACATGGAATATTAAATCTATTTTTAGATTACTCTAATACAGATTGCAATGCAGCAAAGAATATGCTACTCTATCTGCAGTTGTCTGTCAGTTGTTAGTCAAGTTCGTAACAACTAAATAATCAAAAATAAAAATAATGTTCCCTGTAGAGATGTATGTTGAATGGCTGTTTATCTAATTAATGCCACGGCGAACAATTGTCGGAATCCAACCCTTTCCTATATCCCTCTTGAGTGATCGCTTTGTGTCAACGCCCTGACCATCTGGTTGAGCAGCGTGTCGAAAGGTGTGCGATTCGGCCCACCCCTCTGACCCAAGTCAACGCCGAACCTGCGAGCCCCTACACTTTATTTATCCTCGCATGCAATGAGCCTTACACCCGGTTTGATCTGGCTGATCAGGAGGCATTTAAGGGGATCCCTCGTAACTCCTCAGGAATTATTTAACGTCGCAGACAGGACGACGATCACAGCCAGAATCAACACCGAGTCCCCGCCAGAAATATTTAAAGACGGTCTGGTAAGCGTCTGTTCAAAGGGTTGGCATGCCCTGCATGACCTCTATTGTGCAGCAGCAGAACCAAGTACTTGTGGCAAAGCATGCGTGTACTAGTCCCACCGGGTTGGCATGGTGACCGCGACCCGACTGCTTCGTCCAGGGCCCTTCAAAGGCATCGCCCGTCTCCCACCATCTTGCTGCCGAGGAAGAATGTCGACTCTCAAGGTTGAGCGCTCGCGACACCTCACATTGAGAGGACTCTCAAGACATAACTCACTTCCTCACGGTAAGAAGTAATGGAGAGGGCAGATAAGGAAGAGAGCAACGTACCTCATAATGCTGCCCCCAACCACAGATTTCTCACTGGCAACCTGATGTGCATTTATGATGACCGGTCTTTGCCTCGGCACAACCAAAAACAGAATGCATTTCCACCTCGGCTTAAATGCCACATCAGCGCGCTCTCATCATCCAGCGTACACCCCTAGTGTCACCACATAGCTTCCTGGCGCGCCCACATGACCCTGGGCCGCCTTACATTCCTCGCCCAAGCCTTATCACTACCCCACACCTCATGCGAAGCACCGAACAGCTATTGCGAAGAACCAATGAAGCACAGTTCGAACCAGCTCCGTTACCAAATTGCAAGGACAATGAGCAATAGCGAGATGACAATATCCAGCATACACAGTCACATTGAAGGCCAGATAGTATCACTGTATCCCGAAAGCAGGAATGCACCAATATAAAACCAATGAAGAATTGTAACACTGAAAACCAATGTCAATGAGAGCTGGCTCTCGCCACCACCAACATGAGTGTCCAGGCCCTATCTCCTACTTGGCGCTCGGCGCCCAGCCTACTCCCTACACAGCTACAGTCTGCCTACTAGTTGACGATGCAACTGTTGACGTCAGCAGCCCACGAAGTACTTGAAGATGTCGCCCGTAGCAGACCATCGCCAATACCAAGTATGTGCCCTCCCATCATCATCATCATCATCCTCTCTCTCTCCATCGTCTTACACCCACGTCTTCCTCCTGTACACCCGAAGACCACCCCTGCGCTTCACTGTGGTCCAAGCCCGCCAGCTATGGAGGCTAGGCTATGGCGCTGCCCTCAGCAGTGCCCTTTTCCTTCACACGACTACATGTGCCCGCACCTTGCCGCTCAGCACCAGTAGCAGCCCGTGAGCGTCCGCTCCACCAGCGCTGCCGCTAGCATGCGAGTGCGCGAATGCCCATCCAGGCAGCGAGCTCTTTCCTATATGGAAAGAGCCTGCTTGCCCTCGCAGCCTGGCTAGCCTGGGCCTGGGCCCATAAGCTTCCGGTAGGCCCCAGGATGTTGCGCTTCTGTTGCAGCTACTGGGCCTCTTTCGGCTGGGCCACCCAACTGTCGGTGTATGAGGTTGTGATTCTTGCCCAGGGCCTGCATTCTTGGAAAGGCCCAGAAGGCCATGGAATGTCTCGCTGCTTGGCCTGTGTTTTCCCTCAACCAACTAGCGCGACGAAATTGTTTGGACCCAAAATACGAAATTGAGAGCGTAGGGCCTTTCGTGAGTTGTTAGGCCCGCCTTCACTTAGGCGGCACATCAACTGTAAGAGGCCCCTTCGGCCTGCCGAGGACCCATATCCTCGCATGAGGGTCACATCAAGAAAAAAAAAAAAAAAAGAATTCCTCACCGAATTGGACATAAAAAAGAAAATAACAAAATCACATTAAGGCACGCCCCTTAAAACCCCTTAGCCGATTTAAAACAAATTTATACTCCCCTTCCCCCCCCTCGACAACCAACTCCCAAAACATGAAAAAAACCCAGATTTGGGGTCCTCTGTTAGAGCGCAGAAAGGCAAAAAAAAAAGATTTTTTTTTTTTTTTTTTTTTGCACTTTCGGGTGCCCGGCAGGGCATGAGGGTCGAGGCACGTCGCGTGGCGGTCGAGCGCGGCGGCCTGACACCAATGGGTAAGGCGCTAAACCTGAGGTCATCATGCCCAGGGCGTCTTTACCACCCGCGACGACCATAGCTGTGTTTTGCGGCTATGGAGTTTGTCCGATGCAACCGACGTTTGCGTCGGAAGCGGGGGCGGCGTTGTCGGTGCGAATACCCTTACAACTTACAAGGGTATCCGCCCTGTTGTTTGCAGATGACAGGAAATAAGTTTAGTTTAAAGCTTAAATATACCACGCGAGGCGCTGCTGTGTCTGAGGTTTACGATGATTGAATGGCTGACTAGAGTAGAGGGTGCGTGGGCACGCATACCTAAGGCGCATGTGATTTCTTTTGTTTTTGATGATTCTAGAAACTGGCGTTGATCACCGGCCAGATTTTTTTTTAATTGAACTAGGATTAAAAAGACTATTTTGTTGACTTGTGCGTACGTACGGATATCGAGCGACGACGACGCAGGAGTATTGGAGCGGCAAGAGGGAACCCGACGGGTTGAGGGGCCGGCGAGGCCATCCTTGTGGTTCTGCAATTCCCGAGGTTGGGCGACGAGACCAAGGCGGTATTAATGCGCCCCGCATCCTCCTCCTCCTCGCCGGTGCAACTTCTGTTCCGCAATGACTATTTTTATTATTATTATTATTTATCTTCATCCCAAGCGTGGCGCGACACTTTTTTTTTTTTTTTTTTAAGGGTTGTGCGGACCTGCGCATGTTCGAGAAGCTAGCGGAACTCCCCTACCTTGTCCGTTTTAAAACACGGACCGAGGGGGTCCAATGTGCAGGCGAGCCAGTGGGTGTTGCTGCGGGGTCAACGTTCTCCCACTCGCGACAATGTCAGGGTACCCCAATGGTCGAACATAGCGGGGCTAGGCACGCTCTAATAGGGGCATGGAACTGGTACTGGTGTCTGCACTCATAAGCTGTTGAAATACGGGTCTGAATTTGGATAGAACGAAAGAAGTGGGGGGCGACTTGCTTTGAGCAAGGCGGCTGGAGGCATTGCGGAGGCTGCAGCAAATGTTGACTTATAGGCCAGTCATCAGACTCAAATATAGGAGGGCAAAGGGCTATCCGAACCATCCAGGAGCTGGTGCCCTCCGAAGTTTCTCTCAGACAGCTGGAAGTGTAGAAGTCGCTGCCGGTACGAGGCCTACTTGTTGGTTGATTGGCAGTGTATCTCCCACCAATCTCCAAAAGATTCATGCGTCTTTACTCGTCCCTTCGAAAAGAAATAGTATGAAGTGGTCGTAGAGGCGAAGGCTTACCCGCTGCCCTATGTTGTTTTCCGCCCCTTCAAAGGAAGAAAGCGCGTGGACAACCGCGAGGGTTGAAAGCTTACTTAACGACGGTCCGATAGAGTGAGGTCAGCGGCGAGGTTGGAAACTTACCGGTTGACGGGTCTCTGTAAGCTGCGCGTCGGCCGAAATCGCGTTGCGCTGCTGCTCCGCTGCGTTAGTAGTAGGAAGAAACGGGGAGCGAAGTAACGAGCAGGAAAAGGATGGCAGAGGGAGGGAGATAGATGCCGCGCTCGTTCTTGATATAATCGAGCGGGAGGATGTGGTAAGCGGAGGTTTTGGGAGTGAGCGAGCACGAAACTGCAGTCAGTTCTGGTAGAAAGTAAGTTTAGAGTTAGAGAAGAAAAGTGTCGAGCGGAGATGGCGGGCAGTAGAGAAGAAGGAAGGTGGGAAACACATACCTTGTGCGTTTCCGAACGGATTTCAGCAGAGTAAAAGCCGAAGTTATGGTTTTAAGGTAGGGCGAATTCAGTAGGGGTGTTAGTTTTGGAAGAAAGTTACTGAACAAGAAGTTAGTAGAGGTAGGAGAGGTGCTTGGCTATGGTGCGAGAAGGATCAAGCGGGAGTAAAGATTGATTGGCACGACCATTTCTCGACCGTTCGTGGTAAGCAAAGGTAGGATCCCAGAGTTATTGAATAGGGCGACTTCGCGTACGGGGTTAGATTTAAAGAGTAGCAGGCGGATTCGTTAGCATTTGAGAGGACGAGTTGCGCGGGCTCTACGGGAAGGTTGAAGATTTCAACGGATGTATCTTCCCCTATAATAACAAAGGGGTCGTCCAACTTATGGGGGACTTACGCTGTTGAGGCGCTCGTATGAGATCGCGAATGTCACTATCCTTGCGGACATCGAAGTGCGAAAGAAGGAATCGGGTGTTCGTAACTACGCGCCTACCTGCAGTCTGGCTGAAGGCTCGTTTGCGGATTGCTGATGTATCGGCCCTTGTTTTGACAGAAGATTCATCCATATTTTAGCTCATCCCGTCGGTGGAAGCTGTGAGGAAAAGAGCCACGAAGATTTGGAGGCTTACGTGTCGGCTGATACTCGACTCGTTCCACAGGTCGAAGTAATGCGAGGAGGGGTACAGGACGAAAGTTTACCCGTTGGCTGGTGTGGGGCTCATTGAGGGAGTATGAATTCGGAGACAAAATTGGATGCTTACCTGTAGACCCGGCGTCGCTCCATGCGTGGGGGAAGTAGCACCCCTCTATCTCCCTTCGGGTATAGCTAGAGGTAGTACGTACTGTCGCCATAACACGACATGTTTCTTTTGGTTTTGCTCACGCTATCGGTAGAGCCAACAAGAAGACAGGGAGCAGACTAAGGGGGTCAGAGACTGCCTGCTGGCCTAGACACTACTTATCCCAACGCTTTGGAGGGATAGTGGGAGGCGGGCCACGAGCAGCGAACTTACCTGCAAACTGTATGTTGCTACCCCATTGGAACGGTGAGGTGGGGGGAACAGCCGCAAAGCTAAAAAACTTACCTACTGGCTGATGCAAGGCCTGGATCGACGGGTGTGAAATGCAATGGGGAAACTGCAGGTCTGATTGCGAAGGAGCTAAGCTTGTTGAGGGGGGATATCATTGTGACTTGGGAGGTCGTCAGGAGGTCTACGTTTGACTGTTGGGCTTCGGTTTGGTCAAGCTGCTGGGCCCTCAGATGCACCAAGGCCCTCTCCTGAGAGTTGAGTCAGTCCCACTCCTGAGAGTCTGAAACCCCTGCTTCTGCCTTCCTTAAGTCTAATCCTGTTCTAAGAGGAAGGCGGCAGGCGGGATTGCAACCCGTAGGACTACAACAAGACTCTGTGGGGAGTCAGCCCACCGTTTGCGGGAGCTCTGCCGAAACTCAGGAGGAGTTATGGAGGCAGAGAACTGGGAGGTAACCTTTGCTTTCCTTCTATAAGCGTAGTATAACCCCTAACTATATTTCTTGCTATGTTTGACTAAGTATATTGTTCGTCTCCCATCTGGGGGAAGGTCGGGAGGAAGGAAGTTTTGCTTGTGTCTGACTGGATCAATCAAAGGCTGGGCAAGTCTCCATAAGTTTGGGGAGGCCCAGTGCTATGTTTATGTTTGAATTGCCTGGAGGACCAGACATGTTCCATAAGTTTGGGTGGTCTGGTTGCTCTGACTTGCGAGGGCTGTTTGTGACTGACTTTTTAGGGACCAAGCATTGTTCCATAAGTTTAGGTGGCTTGGTTGCCTTGTTTATTTTAGGTTTTCTCAGTTTCTTTTGATTTTGAACGAGGGAGTCTGAGCATGTTCCATAAGTTTGGGTGGCTCAACCCCTTCCTGTTTTATTTAAGGAAACGAATCAGGCAGAGGACCAGACATGTTCCATAAGTTTGGGTGGTCTTGGTCCAATGCCATGCACATGCTGGAACCATAAGGTTATAACTTGACTATATTTTATTACTATTCTACTTATGAACAGGCTACTCAGACATGGTTCCATAAGTTTGGGTGGTCTGACTATAGCTTATCACGAACTAAAGAGAGTATGAATTAAGAATAAACTTGTGGTACGAAGGGGCAAACTGAACCTCGAGCTAAAGATGATCGGTTCAGTTGTATGCTACCTCAAAAGACTAAGTGCAGACAATTATATATAATTGGGCTATCCTAAACAATTCAGGGCGATGACGGCGGCCTAGTCATATGCCCAAGGAAGAGAAAAGTTGTTGTGCCCTTTGTTTGTGTATATTTAATGACTGAGCTAAACATCTTTTTTAGTTTAGGTGGTCTAGCTTTATGCCTTATGTAAGCCGGTCTAAAGGGATAAATCATTGAAAGACTATGAGTTATTGTTTGACAATTTAACTTTGGGCTGGTCAGAGTACTTACCTTTGTGGTTTGTCCTTGCATGTGATTGAGTGAGATTATTACTACTTGGTTTAAGTTTCAGCTTGACAGGTAGTTGCTTTAGATGCTGGCCACGTGCTAGAGTCATAGGAGTTAGTTTCAATTCCTGCATTTTCTGAACTAAGTTTTTTTACTTAAGTCAATTTTTGCATTTTCTGGGATCTTTTATTATACTTGGTTTTGTATAAATCTTGGTAAGCCACTTTTTCTATGGGAAGCCCTGCTGAAATTTCTACAAAACCAAGGAGTTAGTTAAATTTTGTCTTTTCAAACTTGTTTGACTTTTATATACGGCTTAGTAAAAATTTGGAAGTCTCATTTTTTAAAGGAGTGTTGCCCATATTTTTACTCCTTCAAGGCATTCTCTTGAGAGTTGAGTCAGTCCCACTCTTGTATCTCTAGAGTCTGAAACCCCTCCTTCCTTTCTTACTCTTAAGTCCAATCCTGTTCTGAGAGGAAGGCAGCAGACGGGATTGCAACCCGTAGGACCGCAGCAAGACTCTGTGGGGAGTTGGCCCACCGATTGCGGGAACTCGGTCGGTACTCAGGAGGAGTTATGGAGGCAAGGAACTGGGAGGTAACCTTTGCTTTCCTTCTATAAGGCTAGTATAACCCCTAACTATATTTTTTGTTATGTTTGACGAAATATATTGTCTATCTCCCTACTTTGACTTTCAGTTTGACTTCATGACATAAACCAGACTTAATAAAGGAATGATTGTGCAAATTTAGTTTTAGTATTTTTTGTATTGACTGAAAGCAGATTGTGGGATTGCATATGGGGGAAGGTTGGGAGGAAGGCAGTTTTGCTTGTGTCTGACTGGGTTAATCAAAGGCTGGGCAAGTCTCCATAAGCTTGGGGAGGCCCAGTGCTATGTTTATTTTTGAATTGCCTGGAGGACCAGACATGTTCCACAAGTTTTGGTGGTCTTGTTGCTCTGACTTGCGAGGGCTGTTTGTAGCTATTTTTTTAGGGACCAAGCATTGTTCCATAAGTTTGGGTGGCTTGGTTGCCTTGTTTATTTTGGGTTTTCTCGGTTTCTTTTGATTCTGAACGAGGGAGTCTGAGCGTGTTCCATAAGTTTGGGTGGCTTAACCCCCTCCCGTTTTATTTAACGAAACGAATCAGGCAGAGGACCAGACATCTTTCATAAGTTTGGGTGGTTTTGGTCAATGCCATGCACATGCTGGAACCAAAAGGTTATAACTTGACTATATTTTATTTTATTCTACTTATGAACAGGCTACTCAGACAGGGTTCCATAAGTTTGGGTGGTCTGACTATAGCTTATCACGAAATAAAGAGAGTATGAATTAAGAATAAACTTGTGGTACGAAGGGGCAGACTGAACCTCGAGCTAAAGATAATCGGTGCAGTTATATGCTACCTCAAAAGACTAAGTGCAGATAATTATATATAATTGGGCTATCCTAAACAGTTCAGGGCGACTAGGGCGACCGAGTCATATGCCCAAGGAAGAGAAAAATTGTTGTGCCCTTTGTTTCTGTATGTTCAATGACTGAGCTAAACATGTTTCTTAGTTTAGGTAGTCTAGCTTTATGCCTCATGTAAGCTGGGTATAAAGGGATAAATCATTGAAAGACTATGAACTATGGTCTGATAAGTTAACTCTGGGTTGGTGAGAGTACTTACCTTTATGGTTTGGCCTTGCATGTGACTGAGTGTGATTACTACTTGGTTTGAGTTTCAGTTTGACAAGTAGTTGCTTTAGATGCTCGCCACATGCTAGAGCCATAGGAGTTAGTTTCAATTCCTGTATTTTCTGAGTTAAGTTTTTTACTTAGGTCAATTTTTGCATTTTCTGGGATCTTTTATTATACTTGGTTTTGTATAAATCTTGGTAAGCCACTTTCTCTATGGGAAGCGCTGACGAAATTTCTAAAAAACCAAGGAGTTAGTCAGATTTTGTCTTTTCGAAGTTCAGCTTATTGGACTTTTATATATGGCTTAGTAAAAATCTGGAAAGTCTCCTTTTCTAAAGGGAGTGTTGCCCAAATTTTTACTAATTCAGGGGGTTAGACAAAATTGGACCTTGAGAAGTCAAAGTCACTTTAGATTATGGACTTAGCTTTGTATAAATCTTGGTTTATCACTTTTATAAAGGGAGTGTTGCCGAAATTTTTACAAATCTAAGGAGTTAGTTAAATTTTGTGTCAGTTGAACTCAGATTTTGCTCTGGGTTTCATATCTGACTTAGTAGGAATCTGGAAAGTCTTCTTTTCTAAAGGGAGTGCTGCCCAATTTTTACTAATTCAGGGAGTTGGACAAAATTTGACTTTCCCAAATTAGAGATTGTTTTGTTTTCATATTTAAGTTAGTATAAATTTTGAGAAGGCACTTTTCCTATAGGAAGCGCTGTCTAAATTTTCTTAGTTTAAAGAAGTTAGATTATATTTTGAGAGGTGGCAATTATGATAATCCACCCTGAATAGGGGAAGTGTTGTCATAGGTCTACCTTGCATTGGGTATTGGCTTAGAAGTAGACCTAGGCTTAGCTTGTAGAAGGACCTTGGATGAGAATGTGATATTTTCTCCATACACTTATGAGTTTAATTTGGGTATTGGCCTGTCTTGTGTTACAGGTCCTTTTGATCGTTTGGTTCAGGATCAAGAATAAATTCAGCTTGATCCCACGAGGATCATCTTCTGTTATCTCTGATAACAGGTCGATCGCTGATTCGTTGGTTTACGACTCAACTCCAATTCATCCTCGATACCCAACCTAAAAGGTTTTAGCCCTGGTGGTTTCTTCTGTTTTATTAAGGTTTTCACCCGGACTTTTATTGAATGGCCATTTAGCAAAGGTACTGAGTATTTAATTATGGAAGGTTAGACAAAGGTTGGGGCTTGCATGGCTAAAGAAAGGGGTATGTGTATAGAGAATGGTTGAAGTCACTGCGTGTAGTGTGTGGACTTTTGGTTGACTTTTTGATGTGATTGCAGGTATGTTCTGTGGTTCGGACTTTGGATTTGACTGCTTGCGATCACATACATATATATGGCTGTGAGGAGTCCCACTGTGATTGTAAGAAGTGATCGTCACATGCCTATTCCCCAATATATATATATATATATATATATATATATATATATGTGCACACCTAAGGAACCCACGCTTAAGGGTTTTAATTGGGGTCAAGGTTGAGAAAGGAAGGGAAGTTCCCTCCCTTTACGGTTGTTTACTTCTTAAAGATTTATTAGTTGGATGTTGGTCCTGGGCCTGGATTCGAGGTCCTTGTCCAGGACATCCCAGGTCCTAGACTCCACGTGGAAGGGATTACCCCCCGCGCAAAGCCTATTTGCCTTGCCTACGGGGACACTCAGCCTAAAGGTCGGAGGTGCCGTCGAGGCCGCACGACTGTTCCTTCAGCCGTGCAATACACCTTCACGATACTTTGGGTTTGACACTTGAGTGTCATAAGCGGTACTTGAACCCACGAGGGACCGCCTAATTATGGGCACTACATAGTACGCCATCATCGCGACTACTTGCACATTCATACATTGCTAGTCGATATGGGAAGGCCCTGCGTCCGCGCGGTTTTATACCAAGTCTCGCGCGCGTCGCCTATCCGATTTTCGCATCAAAGAGTTATGGGATGGCTACTAAAGGGACTAGGATTGTGTGCATTGTTCTGTTTGTGTCGTTGTGTGTGTGTGTGTGTGTGTGTGTGTGTGTGTGTGTTTTATTTTTTATGTTTTTAGAGTGGTGTGCGCGTGGTGTGTGGGAAGCGTCCTAGTCGACCGACGACGGGTCGCGCTTGGGACCTCAGCCCCCCCAATGCGTCGGTTCGTGTGCGGGTCCGATAGAGGAGTAAAACCGCGCGTACCCCCTATGCTACAACGAACGAGAAACACCCTCGGCTCGTCCACCTCTGCGATTGCAGCTGATTAACTTTCGTACTGTGGACTGGTAACTTAGCGGGGATACGCCCACCGAAGGGATGTGACAACTCTCGTAGGGTGGAGGTAAGTCGTGCCTCGCGTAGGTCCTATCATGTCTTAGGGGCTCGCGAGAGGTATGGCTGGCGCACTCGGCCGGAGCGGTTTGCGGAAGCTCCATGTACATTGCGACAAGGATCAAACCAACTCTTGCGTGACGCGGCTGGGAGGGTCCTGCCCCGTTTTGTGCGGTGCTAGACCGATGCGCTCGACTGCGTGCCATTTATACGCTACTTGTAACCGATTGGTGCGTCTGGTCTTCAGATTTGGAGCATTATCTGTTGTGTTAGCTGCTTTGTTGTGCGAGAGTTACTCATCGATTGGCCAGGGGAGTGAGTTTGTCGGAGTATGACGAAGGCTCTGCCCGCGGTTGGCTTCCCATACATCAGACTGTGATGAGCATTCGTGTCAAGCGTTTGGCTGTTGACAGGTAGGAAAACCTGATTGTTATTTCTTATCATGGGTTTGGAGCATTATCTGTTGTGTTTGCTGCTTTGTTGTGGGAGAGTTATTCATCGATTGGCAAGGGGAGTGAGTTTGTCCGAGTATGACGAAGGCTCTGACTGCGGTTGGCTTCCCGTATGTCAGACTGTGATGGACATTCGTATCAGACTTTTGGCTGCTGATAGGCAGGACAACCTGATTGTTGTTTCTTACCGTGGAGTGAGCCGTGTTTGGCCAATGCTTTCTTCGTTGGATATTGCTGTTTTGGGTCTGTTTTCATCGGTTAGATATTGGTAACTGTGTTAACCCTAATTAGGAATTTATGTGGTCATTACGATTGCAACCGTGATTAGGAATCTTCATTGTGGTGTCTTTGATGGGACATTTTTTTTTTTGGTAACCTTGGCAACCCTAATTAGGAATTTTGTGGGACACTATGATAATATGATTTAGGAATTAATTGAAATCCTAATTAGGATTAGTTCGGTGCAGTTGTTTTGGTTTGTTTTCAGAGTGGGTATTAATTAGGACTGTTGTCATGAGTTTTACGAAACTTGTGGCGCTAGTCGAAACCCTAAGTAGGTTTTTTTGCTGTGGATTTTTTTTTACTTCGTGTTTTTTCAGAGTAGGAATCGGGGATTTGGTAGTGTTTCTTTTTTGGAAGACAGTGGTTTTCTACAGGGGAGGGGCTCCACTCGACGAAGCGGGATTGGAGACCTTGCGACCCCTGAATCTGCAATTCTTTCACGTTGTATTTCTGCCTTGGGCACTGGGCCCTAATAAAACTACTGTTTCTTAAAAAAAAAAAAAAAAAGAGGAAGGGGAAAATCTTCGTAGGTAATTTATTCTAAAGTATTTTCGAATTACAAAAATTTCAAAAAAAAATTAATTAGAAGTATTTTTGAATTTTCAAAAGGAAATTTCAAAAAAGAATTAATTAATTATAAAGTATTTTTGATTTACAAAAAAATCAAAAAACAATTCATTAAACCACCAGTACCTCCGAGCCTGTTTTTGCCGACGCTGATTTTCACTGCGCTCCGAGTATTGCCGAGCCTAGGTCCCACTCCATTTCTTTATGGTACTCTCACAGGAA
>BFEA01000346.1:1143030-1166805 GCA_003427395.1 Chara braunii | reverse complement strand
GGCCTACTTGAGTGTTTTTCCGCTAACCCAAGGGCCTCGGGGCCGCTAGCTTCGCCACTTGAGTGGTTTTCCCTGCTACAACCCTCAATGCCACGACCACAGGTAAGTACCAGCCCTACGGGCCTACCAAACAAGCAAGTACCCTTATGGGTCCCACATACACTCATACCAACAAGCACTCAGACAGGCATGCAGGCCACAAGCATGCACACACAGACAGACTTAGAAACACAGCAGAATGCGGGAATCTCAGCAAGGCATCCATTCCATCGGCAGAACTTCAGAAATCAGCAGTGTTCTCAGTCTGTGTTTTGACGGGTCATTACACTACTCCCCCCTCGAGAGCGAGGTCCCTTCGAGCGAGTAACTCAATCAGAGTCCTTGCATAATGCATCATAAGCGTAGATAGCGAAGAGAGATCKGGTGTGTTCCGTAGGAGTCAGGGTAGCAGTGAATTTTGGTTGCTGTTCAGAACTTATCAATCGCTCATAGGCGTTAACGACACGCGGTGCACTCTGCAGTAAGTCTTTCTTAGCAATCCAGTAGAAATCGTCCAGAGGATGGTACAGGAAATGGACTTTGTACTGTCTGTTTCTTCCCTTCCCACTGTGCTCAACAATTCTATCAACCTCGTGACCGCCATTGATTGCGCGAGGAATCATCGATTCTCGGTATTTGAACGTCTCAGGTGGTTCATACGGAAATAACTTTGATGCGTGGAAGACTGGATACGTGCGCAGATGCGCAGGCACATCAATCGTGTAAGAAGGACCGAAGGAATCATTGCCTACTCGATTCAGCACCTTCCAGGGACCGTAGTACTGAGGAAGAAGTTTCCGTGACACACCTTCTTCTTCAGAAAACTCAGACATCTTGACCCAGACATAACTTCCCACAGTGAAGGGATCAGGCTGGCGTTTCTTGTTCGCATGCTTAATCATAGCACTGCGTCGCCTCTCCATAGCCGCGACAACGACTTTGAGCAAACAATCGTACTTAGCACTGTAGCCTGGCTGGCGAGGTGTTAGGCCAGGTGGCTGTTCCGGGAACAGATATGATAGGGGATTGCGGATTTTCCATCCGAGGTGCAGCCGGTTAGGCGTCATCCCGGTGGAAGAGTGGATGGAGTTGTTGTACAACCCCTGCACAATCGGCAACTCCTCATCCCAAGAGTTCTGGTCAGGCACGATAAGAGCCCTGAGAAGTTGGATCACGGTCTGGTTGATCTCCTCGGCCAGTCCATTGGCTTCGGGATGTCGACCAGATGTCATCTTGAGTTTCATGTCATAGACCTGGGAGGTGAAGTCCTTCCATTCTGCGCTTATGAACCTAGTGTCCCGGTCACTCATTAGAGTTTTCGGGGCCCCACACTGCAAAATGTATCTTTTGTGGAACTCTTTGATAACAAGGTCAGTTGGGGCGTGAGGTGGTAGTGGAATCAGATTCAAAAACTTCGAAAAACGATCGACAATCACCATTACTTGTGAATAACCGTTTCTGCTCTTCTTCCCCATGTCCGTGAAGTCAATGGAAACAGACTCACACGGGCCATCAGGGATAGGAAGAGGGTGCAGCAGCCCATAGGGCTTCTGTCGAGACGGTTTGATGCGTTGACATACTTCACACTCAGCCACAAACCTTTGTGTCATTCTTTTCATTCCAGGCCGCACAAAATTTTCGAACAGATTTCCGTACGTCTTCTCAACACCGAAGTGTCCACTCCAACCATGAGCCAAGTCCAAGAAGTGAGTGATGATTGGCTCATGGTTGGGTACACACAACCGGTTATGCTTCCCATAGCGTCGGAAGAGAAGACCCTTACATTCATGGAAATCAGGCTGACTGCTAGGGTCAGCTCGAATCTGCTCAAGGATGGGACTGAGTTCCGGATCCTTGGCAGTGTGCTCTATGAGTTCCTCCTTCAAATTTTTACGTAGGTCATAGGAACCCACAAGGCAAGTCATGTACTCCGGGTGGCACGACAAAGCATCCGCAACGCGATTGTAACAGCCTTTCTTGTGCTTAATCTCAAAGTCATACACAACAATCTCATGCAGCCAACGGGTCAGCGTAGTTGAGGGATTATTCTGTGTCTGAACCCATTTCAAGGTCTCATGGTCTGAGAACACTTTGAAATGGCGGCCCAAGAGGTAGTGCTTCCAGTGGTCTAGTCCCTCTCTCAAGGCATAGAGTTCTCGCATGTAGGTGGAGGCAGCTACCTTGTGACTGGGCATGCGTTTGCTGTAAAACTCTAGCGGAAGTAGGTCGTCGCCGTCATCTTGTTGCAGCACTGCACCAATCCCATACATACTGGTATCCGTAGTTACTACGAATGTGAGTTTGGGATCTGCAATGCGGAGCACCGGATGACTCACCAAAGCCTCCTTTAATGCTGCGAAGGCTGTCGTGCATTCCCCATCCCATGTATAAGACACATTCTTGCTAGTCAATCTAGTCAGCGGACGGGCGGTGATAGAGAACTTAGGCACAAACTTGCGGTAGTAGGACGCAAGACCAAGAAAAGAACGCAACTCGCGAACATTCGCCGGTTGAGGCCAATTGCGGATGACCTCAACCTTGGTTGCCTCAGGCTCTAGGCCTGCAGCAGACAACCGGTGCCCAAGGTAGATGACGCTGTCCCTCCCAAACTCAGATTTCTCCAAGTTGAGATGGAGTTGCGCTTCCTTGAGGACCTGCAACACTTCCTCAAGATGTCTCATGTGCTCCTCCATTGATTTGCTGAATATTAGTATATCATCCAGATAAACAACAACAAACCGGTTGATTTGATGGCGGAACACTTTGTCCATGAGACTTTGAAAGGTGGCTGGCGCATTCGTGAGACCGAAGGGCATGACGGTGAACTCGTACAGCCCATCGCGAGTTTTGAATGCGATTTTGTGCTGGTCTGCGGGATCGACTTCAATCTGGTGGTAGCCAGACTTGAGATCGACCTTGCTGAAGACTTTGCACCCACCTGCAGCATCAAGCAGATCATCGATACGTGGCAAAGGGTATGCATTCTTCCTTGTGATTCTATTCAATCCGCGGTAGTCAATAGACATCCGCAGTTTGCCTCCCTTCTTAGGTACAAACAACACTGGTGCACCAAACTCAGACTCACTGGGTTTGATCCATCCCTTCTCAATCATCTCATCAATCTGCCTTCGCAACTCCTCCAATTCACCTGAGCCCATTCGATAGACACAACCCTTTGGAGGAGTGCTACCTTCAATCAACTCGATCTTGTGTCGGACCGGACGCACGGGAACTCCATGCGGTTCGACCAAGACCTCAGGAAATCGGTTGAGAAGGTTGCGAATTTCTGGTGGAACTTCACTCTCATATCAGATGTCATAGGTGCAACCAATATGACAGGATTAGAAGTAAGAGTCATTTGGACTAGAAGTAGATTTAGTAGAGGTAGAAGTAGTTGCATCTGAGGTGGAAACAACATGCAAAGTGGACTCGTTATGTAGAGCAAAAATAGAAGGCACATGAGCAGGCCTAACAAAGGCTATATACATTTGCTCATCAGTTTTGCGCCTGCGCCACTTTTTGTGGAACTGCATTGCATTGAGAAAGGTTACTTGGGACTCGCGCGGCTCATCCAAGAGGACTGGGCACTCGATTCCCATGGCATCTTTGACCATGAATTGTGAGTCCTTCCACGTGGTTCTTTCACATTGGGCCTGCAACCAGCCCAAGCCAATAACCGTGTCGAAGGGGCATTGATCAAGGATATAGAAGTTCAATTCATGCGTGATTGTGCGGTCAGCGTCAAAGGTAGTGCGCACACCTTTGACTGCATGCCTAGATGTGACAACCTCTTGATTGCCTACTTGGGTCCGACAAGGATTCTGCAAAGTCACTTGCTTCATCCCCAAGCGTGCCTTACGAATGTCGTGTGGTGAGAAGTAGTTGGCGGTTGCGCCACAATCAGCCAACGCACGGATGTAACGACCATTAATGTAGAGTTTGAAGAAGATCAACTTCGTTCTCCCTTGCGCGCGTTCCAGCTTCATGTGAGCCCAACGCGTCAACAGAGAATGGAAGTTAATTTCTTTCGACTCTACCCAAGGCTCCTTGTATAGGATGTGGATCTTCTCAACCTTGGAATCAGCATCAGATGGGGTTTCAGGAGAGGTTTGCTGAGTGGGATCAGAATCCAAAGAAGAATCTGTACTTACATGTTCAGCCTCTCCTTCAGTAGAGTGTGCTGCTGATGCCTCTACCCCCGTTGCTGGTTTCCCTGCTGCAATCTGAAACAATGTTGGACTGAATGTCCCGGTTTGGTGCAATACAGGCAAACTCCTCTCTTCACCCTGTTCTTCCACTCACTTTCACTAATCCGGAGATCTACCCATGGTTTTGTGGCAGGATCTTGCGGTTTTGGTGGAATCTTTGCTCCCTTGGGAAAAAGGATAGTGTTAGTGTTATTCTTCATCGTGGTCCTCGGTCCCTTACTCTTAAAGGCAATCTTCTTAAAGGCATTCATGGATTCCTTGTCATTTACAAACTCAGACTTGTGGGCTGACAAAGAGCAAGATGCCCCTCAGTCTTGCTCTTGATCGTCATCAAGAGAAGATTCTTCTGCGAGGGTCTCCTCGTCAGCCTCAAGCAGATCGTGTGCTGCAAAACGATTGCTGCCTGGAAACCGTTTGCGGCCAGCGGCCTTTTTGCCACTTGATCCACCCGAGAGGTCTTGTGCCTCCAGCTTGACTAAGTCCCGCATGAGGGTAAGCCAATTTGTATATCCGCTAGCCCGAGCCCTAGGCGATCTTTTAGAGTAGAGGGGACTGTCCTTTTATCACATCCAGACAGGACTGCGCAGTCATCTCCAGATCCGGAGTAGCAAAGAGTTCACTAACATACTGCTGCAGGTTGTGCATGGTGCCGGTCCACTTGCTGTGCTTGAGCTTGTCAAGCTTTAGTCTTGCTTTAGCTGCAGCATGTGGATCAGCATATTGTTTGATCAAGAGATCCTCAAGTGCGGCAGTAGGCGTAGCCTTTAGCCATTTGTTCAGGTCTATCCTCTTATAGCCTGATGGGACAGCTTGGGTTTCCAGGAAACCTCTCACGACGGGCTCCACATTGGTCCCTAGGATAGACGACTGAGTGGACGAGGGTGTCCCCAATACATCAAAGTAGGATCGCATGGAGCTGATCCAAGACTCGACGTCGTCCTTTCCGTCATACTTGGACGGAATCTGGGCCGCCTTCCTGTCGATATAAGCAAAGCTGCCGCCTGGCCCAGCCATTGCTGGGTCCGGGCCCGGGGCTGCAACAGTTCCAGAGTTCCCTGCACCACCACTTGCCGCTGCGGCAGCAGCAGCAGCGGGGTCTGGACCAGCTGCAGATCCGGATTGGCTGTTAGCCACACTCAAGGATGAAGAAGAAGTAGAAGAAGACACATTTAGAGGGGCAAAAATAGACCGACACGCAGCACTGGAAGCAGGGAAGGTAGATGGAAGGATGCTTTGGGTTGGCTGCACATTAGCAAGCTGTTGCAGCTGGTCACGGTGCTGCTGCGCCATCAAAGCCATGTCCTCGCGCAGCTTCTTAAGCTCGTCGAATACTTTGGCGAGTTGGCCAGCGTGGTCCTCAACAGTCCGGACGTCCACCAAAGCCGGAGGAGTGGAACGGTTTTCTCCTCCACCTCCTCATCGATGAGGGCAGGCAAGGTACAGAAGATGGCTTCATGAGCCTTAATCTTCTCCTCCCTCTCTTTCTCTTTCTCTTCCTCCTCCCTCTTCAATGCTTTCTCATAGAAGAACCGATACTGCGCTTTCTCTGCCTCAGGGTCAGCGTCCATTTGCAGCTTCCAATCTGCTGCAGATGCCATGATGGAGGATGAGGGTGTCAATAAGTCTCTCAAGAGGGGTCCGTACTTCCTCACTTGCCTGGGACGAACACTCCTCTTCCCTCTCCTCACTCCCTCAAGAGCAACACTCAGAAGCTTCTCTCTTCTCTCTCTCTCTCTCTCGTTTGCGATCGTGTAGACGCAGACATTAAAGAACCCAATGGAAGAAACAGTTTGAAATCAGTCAGAAGAGATGGTAGAACTCCTAGCCGGAGCGACAATTCATTTGGACTGGAGAGCAGTCAAAACAGCAAAAAAAAGAAAAGATCAGAGAGATCTGATCCAGCCACACAGTCTGGACTGACTACGTATGGGGTCCTCCCAAGCCTAGCCAGCCTCAGCTCCACGAAAACACAGCAAATCAGATTCGAGATGTTCAGCGAAATGCAAGAGAGAATTGAGTGGTGTATAAGGTGCGAGTCAGGCGGCGGATTGTGCGGTAAAGTCTGATAAAACGTCCCAGCGGAGATCCCCTCCACAGCGAGTGTCCTGGTCCAAAAGCATAAAGTCCGTATCCCAATCAGATAGAGCAAGGTAACTGACGTCAACAGATTTGGCCTGAGGGGCCCTTCTTGTTTGGGCCCGATCCCACTGAGTCCCAAATGGTCCCAGTGGAGTCAGAACCGGGTCCCAACCAACAAGAGTTCCACGGAGACCTGCTTTGTCCCTACTTGAATTGAAAAACGAATTTTTGCCCCAGAAAGAACCTGTAGACTACTGCCGTTCAGAATGAAATAAACAAAGCACTGTAGAGAGATATCACATGGCAAACAAGATTCTCCATTCATTCACTCATCAGGTGAGTAGGCAGTTCACACACCTCACACACAATCAAGACTATGGAGGATGGAAGAAGAACCCAGAGAACCCCGACAGGCAGTCAATTCCATGCACACACACATGGGCACCCTGGTGGCACGGCACTTACCTGAGTGGCCGGTCTCTTGAGATGAAAAGCTCACCCCCCCTCTCACATAGTCCTCCTGACCCAATTAGCATCCTCTACACTAGTGTCCTATCATCTAGGAGGGTCAACATCTACCCCAAAGTACACAGCCGGATCCCTCGTCAATGTTGAAGATCAAAGCAGCAACTTGCAGTCCGTGGGTGCAGATATGGCTGCCACCCTCAAGCTCGCCTACTTGAGGGGAGCCCTAAAGTCACTCCTCGTCTTCCTTGAGGTCCAGATTCAAGTTGTAGGTGCCCATCACTGTCGCCTCTCTCAAATTGCATCATGAAGTCCCACCTTGTGTCTCGCCACCACAAACATGCACTCAAGCAACCTGGCCGGGTCTAGTGTCGACCCTACACGGCCCTGCCAGGTGGGAGCAGCTTCCCTTTACCACGCTGCCCCACTTAACCCTAACTTCCAGCCCTAACCCTAAGTGGTTAGCCCTTACCACTAGGGTTAGGGTTATGGAAGCCAAGTCAACTCTCGCCAACAAGTAGAATCCGCTCCGATACCAATGTTACGATCCTGGCCAATTTTGAAGTCCACAATCATCAGAAAGTACAATGTTGTCCAATTGCGAAAAGAAATGAATGAACTTGAGCCCAATGCCGTCCAATTGCAAAAGAAATGAAAGAACTTGAGAGGAGAGAGAGGGAAAGAAGAAGAAGAAGTAAGAAAGAAGAAAGAGATGATGTACTCCAACATAGACCAAAGACAAAGCTCTTCTTCTTCGCTCAACAACCTCCTCCTCTTTATCTCCTCTCTTATTCAAACAATAAATAAACAATAATAATGTTGAACAGCTGAACCARAATCRATGTCCGARTCCCACTTCTACTGCAGGCACAAGATGAGGTCCACCATAGCCATGGCAGCCMTTCTTCTTCCTCCACATRCAGGCCGAGGCTATGGCGGACTACTGAGGTTTCAACCTCCGGTACAAAGGACAACCCCAAGCACCTACACCGCTGCCCTTCTTCAAGGTCATCACCCAGCAGCTATGCCGCTGCCCACTCAACCGCCATGCCTGACTCTGTCCGAGCTTCCTTGATGCGGCACTACCCCCACYGATGCAGCGCCTAGCAAGGAGATGAAGATGGTGTCTACCATAGCCAGGTAAGTACCCTACCACTCTCCTCCTTGGTCCCCTTCTCCCTCCTCCTCCTACCGGCTGAGCTCCACCATAGCCGAGGTGGAAGCTCCCGGCTTCTTCCTTCCAGCAGCGCTGTAGAGCCCAGCGCTCCTCCACCTAGCGCTCCAGCAGCGTGAMGCCCAACTCGCACACTGAAGAATGAGGCCRGGCTCTCCGCCCTGCCTCTTGATATAGCGGCCTACTTGCCTCCTGGGCGGTGACTTTCCAGGCCGCTCGGCCTCTCCAAGCAACCGGTACCTCCTCCGTTTCGGAGGGAAACATCATTGCAGACCCTGATATCACCGTTACAGGCTCTAGACTCAGACTGGTTGGACTGGTACCGGCCTAGACCTACCCTACCGCTACTGGACTCTAAAAATGCCAACTTTGTCTTTTTCTGCTCGGCCTCCAGTACCCCCTCACACCAACTGCAGTGGGGTGCAGTATCGGCCTACCGGCCTACTTGAGTGTTTTTCCGCTAACCCAAGGGCCTCGGGGCCGCTAGCTTCGCCACTTGAGTGGTTTTCCCTGCTACAACCCTCAATGCCACGGCCACAGGTAAGTACCGGCCCTACGGGCCTACCAAACAAGCAAGTACCCTTACGGGTCCCACACACACTCATACCAACAAGCACTCAGACAGGCATGCAGGCCACAAGCACGCACACACAGACAGACTTAGAAACACAGCAGAATGCGGGAATCTCAGCAAGGGATCCATTCCATCGGCAGAACTTCAGAAATCAGCAGTGTTCTCAGTCTGTGTTTTGACGGGTCATTACAAAAGGGTGGTGTTGCTGATTTTTCCGTTCTGCGTTTGTCTTGTCAGGTGGGCTCTGCTAGTGTGACAGATGAGTGGCAGCCTGTTGCCATGGACTTTTTTGTGACTCGTCCTTTCTCGCTCCTCACTGCGTCATCTGTATTCCACACTCTTTTATTGGCTATGTGGCCATCTGTATGCTGATTTCTCCTTTCTTTATTTGTTCTGTGAGATGTGCTCTTCTAGTTGACAGATATGTGGCAACCTGTCGCCACAGTTTGGACTTTCTACTGATGTCTCCAGTGATGTGTCCTTTATTGTTCCTGACTCTGTCGCCTGTATTTGGCACTCCCAACTCTTTCTTTGTCTCGCCTCACTCTCGTTGCTTTCTCTGTCCCTCCTTACTCTGTCAGCCCTATTTACTGTGTGCTAGTGTGCTGTCACGGTAGACGGGTATTGGCCGCGTTCTTTTGCCAACCTGTCCTTACAGGCAAGGGCCGAGAGACCAATTGTTTTTGACCTCTTATGTAAAGGACCACTCTTCACATTGCCCACCTGAGATTGTGTTCACAGGCAAGGGTCCACAAGACGGTCCAGCTGCAGTGCTGAGGTGACCTTGGGGGGCCGCTAATGGAACACTCTGGCCTCTATCCTGTGCGATCAGATTGCAGATCTCAATGGGGAGCGCCTGCGTGAGGTTTGGTGAATTAGGTTTGGGCAAAAGACGAGTTGAAAAAATTAAAAAAAAATACTTTGGGGACAGCTGTCCACCCTCCAGTGGATTCAGTTTTCAGCAGGCTGCTAGACTGTGGAAGTGATCCTTGCTTGAGCGCCCGGAGACTGTGGCAGTGCTGGGTCTGAGACAGCTGCACCAAGGCTAATGAAGCTGTTCTTTTTCTGGACAGTCATCATCACTTGTGCTTAGGGTTGCTGCTAATGCTGACTTGGACTGTGATGGCACTAGCATTTGAGGCTGCATGCAGGCCTGCATGAGCAGCACTTTGTGGAAAGGTTGCTGTGAAGCTGAGACATGATGGAAGGTGTGCATGAGCCGGAGTTAGCAGCACTTGATGAGCGTGATGCTTTGTTGAAAACTAAGGTTTGTGTGTGGCGGTGGACGAGAGTAAGAAAATCTCCATAACTCTTTGGGTGTCTTCGCTGGCTGTGGCTCTTGGGGGGAGTTCCACTATCTATTTCTTTGCCCAGAAGGGTTAAGTGAGTGGATGTGAGAATCTGTCACCTCTGTCCTTCTTCTGTAAGGATCTTGCAGGTTTAGCCTTATATCTGGAAATCTGTGTTGCATGGCGTAAGTGAACACGGGGCCCGCATACGGGGGTGTACTCCGCACGTGCGCACATACTTGAAAAACGGGGCCGCGGACATGTTTCTCATAACTTGTTTTGAGGTGGGGGGGCTCGGTGGTTGGGAGGGAGCACACGACGTGGCGGGGGGCAGTGTGGAAGGCTCAAATTGCAACGGACCTTACCGGCCCTTCCGGCGAGGAATGCAGCAGCCTTAGAGATTCGAATGGGCGTTACTGATGCTTAAAGTATTCTGTATTTTAGTCAGTTTCTAGGCAGGAACGGAGCTGGGCATGATGTAGCATGCACCCCCAACCCCACACAGCACATAATATTAGGGGGAACAACTAAAAACATATTCCCGTATGCGATATGGGGAAAAGTACGCCAACAGGAGTATGTATGCGCACTCCAGCAGCATGCGTACACCAATGTGATTCAGATTGCATGCTTCTCAAGTTCGGGGTGAATCCACAATAGTTCTCCTCTTCGGCGCATGCACAGATTTCAGCACATGTACTTCGGTGTTGTTGCTTGTTGCTCATTTTTCAAAGAGGGATAGTCGCTACCATTTCTATGTCCATCTGGATATGAAACCAAAATCTGTTTCAGCAAGGTTAAGTGTGTGTACAATCCAGCCACAACGCTGGTAGTTTTGTGATGATTATGTGTGTGTACAATTCAGCCACAAGGCTGGTACTTCTGTGATGCTTGTCCTAATCTTGCCATTGATTTTGCTGACTGTTACTCTTGTGCGTACATGGTAAATGTGGTTTGGCAGATGAATGTCACCTTTGTGGTGGAAAGCCTGGTTTATGATATACCTGGTGACGCCGATGATGACGATGAAGTGACAACTTGTGACTTGCGAAAGCATGGAAAATGTTCTGTTTATATGCCCTTATTTTCACGTCGTTACGCTGTTGTGGCAACTCCAGATAGCTTCATGGTAAGACTATTTTATGAAGAGTGATACAAATAAGACCACTATGTTCATTTTCCACTGTTTCCAGTTATTATTATTGTTATTATTGATTTGTCATTATTAGAAGCTCCCGCCTGTCGTAGCATCGTCTGCAGCAGTAAAGGGGACAGGTTGTGGGATGGAAAGGATGTGGAGAAGTAGGGGTGCGAGGAAGGCAGGGCGTGCAAGGTTGACTGATTTGTGTTTGTACCGGGGACTGGATTGATAGGGTTCGACCTTTTATGGTTTCATGTATAGTATTTTGACTTCCTGTGGTTATAACATGCCGTTGTATGCAGAATGCAGGGTTGTCAATAATGACATGATGGTGTTGTGAGGATGGGACAAAATCTGTGGTACCAAGCGGCATGAGTGGGCTTTCAAGAAATTGAAGACCGCTCTGATGCACCATCCAGTCCTTAAGATTGCAGATCCTGATAAACCTTTCATTGTAACCACTGATGCTACCGTCTTCACCCGAACACCTGGTCATTATAGCTGTACCTGACAGAAACTGCACCAAATACGGCTATAACGACCAGCTTTCTATTCGGGTGAAGACGCTGCAAGAGGTGAAAAGGCTTAGGCCTGTTGAGTACATGTCTAAAAAGATGCCATCTAAGAAACTAGCTAACTCTACGTTTGAGCGGGAACTGTATGCCAAGCGGGAACTGTATGCCGTATGCATGGCACTGAAACATTGGAAGCATTATCTCCATGGCAGGCATTTTGAAATTTGCTCTGACCAAGAGATGCTCCAATGGATCAAGACTCAGCCCACGCTCTCTGACACTCTGAAAAGGTGGATACAAGTCATAGATATGTACGACTTCACCTTGAAGCTCGTCAAAGGGGCAGTCAATGAAGTGGCTGAAGCATTGTCCAGGAGGGCAGACTATCTCGGGGTGCTAGTGACTGAGTTTGGCTTGCACGAGAATGTACGTCAACAGTTGGTGGATTCCCACAAAGGAGAGCATCTTGAGTGAGATCATCAGAAGAGTCCATACTCAGGATAAAACTGTATCTGACTTCATGATGGTTGACGGGGTGATTTCTTATGTAAGCCGGGAAAAATAGACTATATGTCCCAAACAGCGAGTCTTTGCGTAGTTATTTTTAGGAGAGTGTCATGACACGACAGGTCACTTTGGGTTTAGGAAGACGTCCGCTAACCTGTTGCAGCGGTTCTGGTGGCATCTATGTTGAAGGATTCCAAGAAGTACATGGAAACATGCCAGGTCTGTCAACACAACACATTTAGGACTCAGGCGCCTCTTGGCTTACTAAAGCCACTGCCTATTCTTGTCCAGTGGAGTCGCTGTCCATGGGCTTCATGGGCACACTCGTGATCAGCACGAGTGGGAACAGGCAGATCTTTGTGATTGTGGATATATTTTCTAAGTGTGCCAGACCAGTGCTGCTTCCTGAAACAGCTAAGACAAACTAAGTTGTCAGCAAGCTCTCAGATCACTTGGTAAAGGACTTCCGACTGCCTAGATCGATTGTGAGGGACAGAGATGTGCGATTTGTGGCAGAAGACCACACAGCAGATGGGATCTGAGCTTCAGATGACATCTGGGAACCATCCGGAGACTAAGGGACAGGCTGAACAGATGAACCAGGTAGTACAGCAACTGGCTTACTAGGCTTAGGCACTATATTAAGCCTGGCCAGGATGACTGGGATGAAAAGGTACCTCTCATAGCCAGTCTGTACAACAGCGCAATGTGTAGTAATACCGGCCGGTCTCCCAGTTAGCTGCACTTAAGATGGAAACCAAGAACGCCGTTGGATTTTCTACTGCCTGATTCTCAACCGACACAGCACCAGGAAGCATAGAGTATTGATCCAATACGAGTCCATGCTGCTGCAGACGGTACAGTAGATTGAGAAGTCTCAGAATGCCATAATAGCTTCTGATGTTACGATCCTGGTCATTTCCCAAGTGCAAATTCACAATGAAAGACAATGCCACCCAATTGCGAGAGAAATGAAAGCACTTGCAAAGAGATAAAGACCAGAGGAGAGAGAAAGAAGAAGAAGAAGAAGAAGAAGAAGAAGATGTACACCAGCAAGACCAATGACAATTCCCCCTTCTCTCTCCACCTTCCTCCTCCTCCTCCACTTCACCAATCTTATTCTTCTCTCAATAATAATAATAACAACGAATGGATGAACCAGAATCAATATCCGAAGTTCCCTCTTACTGCTGACTCAACTCAACAACAACAACAACAACCAACAACAACAACCAGTCCACCATAGCTATGGCTTCCCCCCTTCAGCCTCCTCTCTCATGCATAGGCTATGGCGGACTAATGAGGGCCTTGCCCTGACGTCCAAAGGACAACCCAAAGCAGATATGCCGCTGCTGACTGGTCCGCCATGCCTGACTCTGCCTCGAGCTTCCTTGGTGCTGCAGTACCCCAACTGGGGCCTTCTAGATGCAGCGCCCAACAAGGTGATGAAGATGGTGTCTACCATAGCCAGGTAAGTGCCCCGCCACTCTCCTACCATGGCCCCTTCTTCCTCCTCCTCAAGCTGGACTGCTCGCCATAGCCAGGCTGAGCTCCAGCGGCCCTTCACCTCCAAGCAGCGCTGCACCAGTCCAGCGCTGCGCTCCAGCAGCATGTCGCCAATCCTTGCACACCGCAAATGAGGAAGAGCTCTTTGCTCTTCCTGGAGATGTAGCGGCCTACCGGCCTCCTGGGCGGTGACTTCCTAGGCCGAGCCGCCTCCCAGCAACCGGTACCTCCTCCCTTTCKGAGGGAAACATCATTGCAGGCTCTGCTATCCTCCGTACAGTCCCTAGACCCGGGCTACTTGGACTGGTACCGGCCTACCGCTATCCTCCCGCTACTGGGCCTCTAAAAATGCCAACTTTTTGTCTTCTTCTGCTCGGCCTCCAGTACCCGACACTTCTACCACTACTTCAGTGGTACCGGCCTACCTGCTACTTGAGTGTTTTTCCCCTCTGCTCTAAGTGCCACGGGCCTACCCCCGCTACTCGAGTGTTTTCCCCCTGCAACCCTTCACAGTCACGGCCACAGGTAAGTACCGGCCCTGCGGGGCCTTGCAACCAACAAGTACCCTTTTGGGTCACACACACACTCAACCGACAAGCACTCAGACAGGCATGCAAACCAGCAGGCACGCACACCCACACAGACATGGAAATCACAGCAGAATGCGGGAATTTCAACAAGGCATTCATTCCAGCGGCAAATCCCAGAAATCAGCAGTGTTCTCAGTCTGTG
Source organism: Chara braunii (assembly GCA_003427395.1). Lineage (NCBI taxonomy): Eukaryota > Viridiplantae > Streptophyta > Charophyceae > Charales > Characeae > Chara > Chara braunii. The sequence goes on along the minus strand of BFEA01000346.1, from coordinate 1,152,576 downwards.
TTTTTGGCGGGTCATTACACTGAGAACAAAACACAGATGGCCATCTAAGTTCCGGAAGCTTCTGTGACAAACACAGATGGCCATCTAAGTTCGAGATTGGGGAGAGAGTCTGGGTTAAGTTTTCTGAGTTCACATGTAAATACAATGTCTCACAGAAGCTGATTCCGCATTATTTCGGGCTATGGCAAATCTTTGACAAAGTGGAATCTGATCCCGATGGCCCTTCATAAGTCATTCCTGTTCCCCCTCACATTTTTCATGCCTCAAAGCTCCTACCTTACTCAGAAACTGACAAGTTTCCCTCACGAATCAATACTGGCCCCAACTACGGACGGATACATGGACATCGACCAGTTTGTCGAGCACCGGGTGATGCCAGTTCCCAAGCCAACAGGCAGAGGAGGATCCCCCAAACCGCAGATTCAGTTCAGGGTGGCATTCAGATATCGCCCGGATTCTGCAGAGAATCGGTGGTCCACATGAGAGGAACTGATGAAGACAGCTCCTCAAGTTGTCACACAATATCAGAGAATGTGGAAGGGGAAGCAGCCAGTTCATTGGAGATTTCTCAGAGGAATTTGTAATTGAGGGGGAGGGAGTGTGAGCATTGACGACCTCGGCAATGCCGAAAAAGGGGCCGTCCCACCCTAAGTGACGGTGGGCCTCCAAAAAATACAGCAGGGCCTCCAGAGATGCCAGTATGAACAAACTGGGGCCTGGGTCGTTGAAGAGCATGGAGCATCTAGGCAGCATCTCCCACCAACTGTTAGGCCTAGTTGGTTGAAGATGGTGCGGACGCTGGGCCTGGGTGCAGCTTCTAAAAAGGGCGCAGGATGCAGGCAACTCGGACTGGGTTCAGGCAGGCCAGAGGCTGCTCGGCCTCTCCAGCCAGCACAAAGGCTGGTGGGCACATCTTTCGACACATTCAGGCATTGCCCCAATGCAGCAGCACTGCTGGAGCAGTGGCTGAGCGCTGCGCCCAAGGGGGCAGTTGCGTGGTGGCAGCGAGGAAGAAGGGTGTGAGGCAGCCATAGCCAAGCTGCACTCACCATAGCCGAGTGGTGGAGTAGTGGAGGTCCTTTGGAAGGAGAAGGGCTGTGGGAAGGAGAAAAGAGATGAGGGCAGTATGACGAGGCACGTAGTGACCTCGAAGACAGGCTGTTCAATCAGAGTCTTCAAGCTGCCTGGGCTACTACACTTGGAATCTGCTGTAGCATATGTAGGCTAGGTGGATGGGATCATCTGGTAGTAGTCTGGGCGGATAGCTGCTGATAGGCAGCTACATTGTTGTTGTAGGTGATTGGAATCGTTCTGGAGGGCTTTCATTTCCAAGAGACTTCAATGCTGTGCTCGTTCTATTTGATGTGATCCGCTTTGTATTTTGCTTTCAGTTTCGGCTCGATGATACCTGGTCTTCTGTGAGATGTTGCAAATTGGTTTTCTACTGTCCTCATTGCTTATTTCCTTGCAATAGTGCGAAGAAAGCTAAATTGAGCAAACTGAAGATCCCTTTACTTATAGAAAAGTCGCTAACGTGAGAATTGGGCGATCCGGGCCGCCCGCGGTCCAACTGGCCCGACGGTCCGGATTTCCGCACGATCTTAAGACTTTAAGACTTCAAGATCGCGCGAAGATGCAGGCCGTCCGCCCTGCCGGACGATCTGGATCATCGCACGATCTTTAAGTCTTAAGATTGCTAGACGATCCGAGCCAGCGGCCCGGTAGGACCGCAGGCGGGTGGGATATTCGTGCCCGTTGAAAAGAGGGCCCATCGCAGGGCTGCTAGCCTGGGGGAAAACCGGTCCCATGCGGGGCATAGTTTTCTTTTTTGAATAGCGGGCAAGCCAACATGTACTCGCACTGACGCGAACGGGACAACACGCCCGTCCGCGCAAGCGCACGCACGCAGGCAAATGCACCTCTGGCAGACTGTCGGGGTTCAACTTCCTGATGATTTGGTGAAAGTCCAACGAAACAGTTTGGCACAGTCATGCTTTTTTTGTGGAGTTCACGCAGCCACACGAAGAGAGAGAGAGAGAGAGAGAGAGAGAGAGAGAGAGAGAGAGAGAGAGAGAGAGAGCACCACCATGACAACGCGGATGGATGCAAATGACGATGAAGACGACGGTGAAGATGAAAGATAAGAAGCATGATTGAGGAGGACAAGGTTAGATAGTAATGGCGTCAGGAATTGGGAAGGGGCCAGAAACAGGCTATGGCTGTTTCATTTTTCTTTCATTACTGACTCCAATAGCGAAGGGCAGAAGCAGCGGCATGACGATGTCGGCGGGAATACCCTTACAAGGGTATCCACTCTGGTTTTGCAAGTAACAAAAAATAAATTTGGTTTGAAGTTTAAGTATACCACGCAAGGTGCGGTTGCGTTTGTGGCTTACGTTGACAAGGTGGTTGATTAAAGTAGAGGGTGTGTGAGCGTGCAGATTTAACGTGCGTGTCATCTCTTCTTTTGGTTATGATCGAGAGGCCGGCGTAGTTACCAGCCGAGGTATTTTTTGATTAAACTAGGATTTCAAAAATTTTGTCTTATGATTGGTGCGCTCGCTTGTGACTTATGCGCACGTGCGGAAGACGACATCGACACCTTTGTAATTTAGAAACGTTTCGGTAGATCAGCGTGTCGCGCAGTATCCGCTTAGTTAGGTGTCCATCAAAACTAGACCTAGCCTTGGGCCTAACACTACTGGTTACAACATCGGGCTTCCATCAAGGAGATTAAGGGATCGAAGCCAGGGAGTGGCAACACGGGAGCACCGGAGCGGCGCGAAGGAACCATGGGGTCGAGGGCCCGGCGAGGCTATCCCCCATGGTTTTTTTGCCGCGGGGCCGAAGTTATTTCCTCGCCTTAGGCTTCATTTCTAATCTTCCGCATGTATTATTTCCACCTAATTATTAAATATTACTATTTTTCGTCCATTATTTCTTTCAAGTTGGGCTGGGCACGTGGAACCCTTTGCCGTTTCGGTCTTCAAAGTTTTTATTTTTAACAAAATTGCTATTACCATCAATATATGCACCAGGGTCCACTTATCAAGGCCCACGCTAGGCTTTGCCGCAGGCCGCTCCGCGACCAGCTATTTGTGTGGGAACTGGTTGTTGGCTGAGTGGAGTAAAACCAGAACACTGGGGCGGTAGCCACAGTGGTAAGAGGCAGCAAGTCAACAGGCTTCGGTATAGGGGCAAATAACTTCTTTGGGAAAGTCGGGACTACCGGGCCGCGCTTGTCCTTCGGGACATCCACTAGAAATTTGGAGCGATAGGAAGAGGGTGAGGTTTGGCCATCCACAACCTAGCAGAAGAAAGTGGGTCAGATCCGAACGGTATGCGTCAAAGGGAGGTGAAGCCGAGGGTGCTGTGACAGAGGCCGCTGCAATGCTGCCAAGTGAGTCGGTCATTGGGTTTGCGTATAAGGGCGGGGAAAACCGATCGGGTCGTTTAGTGTCAAATTTTTCTTCGAGATGTTGTCCGTATGAGTAGTGCTGTGGACCGGTCGGTTTTCTGCGAGAAGAGCGGCTGAGCTTGGGGGGGAGAGGGGCGTTGGAAGCGGCTGTTGTCGGAAGGGGTGCTTAACAGAGAGGAGGGATCTAAACGCATCTTCGCGCCAGGTGCGGTCAGAAGGAGATGGCCGAATGTGGGTATGATGGAGGAAGGAAATCGGTCAGTTCACTCGACACTCAACAAAATCGGATGGAGGAAATTGCCATTCCAACATTCTTGGGCTAGGCGATTTCAGTGATGATGTTAGTGTAGGCAATGGACTAGTAAAGCAAGTGTTAGTAAAGAAGTTACTGAGGGGAGATGGCAGATGCTGTGATTGCGGGAACAACGATTATATTACTCGCCTGTTCTTGGATGGAAATGGGTGAGTAAGAAGACCAGACTGGGGTTTTGGTGAATTGCGAATTCGATAGTGGCATTATTAGATCTTGCGGTAGGTAAGCAAATAAGTTAGTATGGGCTACAGGAGCTGCGCGTGGGTGTGAAGTACGTCCGTCGAAGGAGATATATGAGTAGAGGGAGTGAATCTCAATCGTTCCTTGAAAGGAATCGACCAAAGAGAGATCCTAAAGCAATTTTTAACTAAGGCGACCACGGTGGTGAAAGCGGATTTGGAGTCGGGACAGCAAAAGTGTCCGTACGGTGCGAAAAGGGTCTTCAGGAGGAGGGTGTATCTGCCTACATCTTAACAGTAGATTCATCCTCGCTTTTGCATGATTAGTAAGTGGCGTATGGGGCGTGCTGGTTGTGGTAACCCCGTCGTAATTTCGCTGAGCCTGCCTTTCGCAAGAAAAACGTCGTGGTTGAGACTTCCGTTCGGGATCCGCCTATCGGCTCTGTTGCTGACTGTCTCGTTCATTGAAATCGCCATACCACTTGATTGGCGCTCGTCGAGGTGATCAGGGAGAACGGGCTCCTTCTCCGATCGACAACCTATAGGCCAGAGTTGTTGACTGAAGCTACGCGCGAAGGAGAACTTTTGGGACAAGCATGCGCTTTGTCATGTTCTTGCAGAGGGCTCATATTCAAGTCGCAAGGGATGGTGCAGCTGCTTGTTGAGATTCGGTGCTGGCCTCCCCGCTCGTTGTGGCCCCATCCAGGGCACGCTCCTTCTCACTGCCCCGTTAGAGCGAACCTGGCCAAGTCAAACGGCCAGGTGCAGTTGTATAGCAGGGAAACGATCGTTCACCCTTAGAAGGGGTTTCAATCAGGAGTTGCTCATACCAAGAGAGAGGAGAATGACGCGAGTAGAGGAGTGGGAGACTCGCTTGATCACCTGTGTATCACCAACCCCATCGAACAGAGTAACTAAAAGCAAGCTTGCCTGCTGACCGTTGCAGTACTTGGCTTGTCGAAGTGAAGTTGCAGGGGTATGCCGATAGGGAGCTGCAGATTTTGGAGCTACTCTGCTACGAATGTTACTGCAACCGTTCAATCTTGAAGCCACAACTAGACGGGGTTCCAATTAGGCTGTTGCAGTCAACGACTAACATTGTTGTTGCGCATTCATGCAATAACGAGAATGAGTAAGGAGCAACCGGTGGTTTCCGCTCACAGGCTGAGTAAATGATTAGTAGACCACTGTGATGTTCGCAGACTGTTGCGGAGGAATTGTGGCGCTGTGAGTTATCGTTTTTCCGTACCTAGCTACTGTGCACAACTGTTGGGGTTACTGAATCTGTTGAAGCCTGCGATCGTACTCAATTGAGTCCCAAGGGTGTGGTGTAGCCAGCTCCAACCTTTTAAGGCTGCATAGGGGCAATTTAGGTAGACGGGCGAAGTTGCAGCAGATTAGCCGTGGGGGGCTTGTTCCACTAACGTGAGCTAGTCACGGGCTACAGTAGGAGAGAGAGTAAGAATGGGGGGCACTTGTCTGGCAAGGCTGGGCGGCAAAGGGCCTGAGTAGTTAGAAGGTGGGAGTATTGCTGTTTGGGTTGGGGAGTCGCCAAGGAATCTGCAGTTGGTGTTTTGGCTTCTAACTGGCCAAGCTGATACGTACCTTGGCCACCATTGCAGGGCCCTCAGGCGTACGAAGGTTTCAAGGCCCTCTCTTGGGAGTTGAGTTTGTCCCCCTCCTGTATCTCGAGAGTCTGAAACCTCTCATTCTGCCCTTCTCAATCTAAGTTTAATCTTGTTCAGAGAGGAAGATGGCAGGCGGGATTGCAACCCGTAGGACTGCAGCAAGACTCTGTGGGGAGTCTGCCCACCGAGTGCGGGAGCCCTGCCGGAACTCAGGGGGAGTTCTGGAGGCAGAGAACTGAGAGGTAATGTTTTCATCTTCCTGTATAAACTGAGTTATAACCTCTATCTGCACATCCTTCTACAGGTTGATTGAGTATATTGTCGGCATCCTTACTTTGACTTTCAGTTTGACTTGTAGGAAACAAGCCAGACTTAATAAAGGAGTGTTTGTGTAAAGTCAGTTTCAGTTTGTTATTTGACTGAAAGCAGATTGTGGAAAGGGATTGCATCTAGGGGGAAGGATGGGAGGAAGGCAGTATCGCTTGTGTCTGACTGGGTCCATCGAAGGCTGGGCAAGTCTCCATAAGTTTGGGGAGGCCCAGTGCTATGTTTATTTTGGAGTTGCCTGGAAGACCAGACATGTTCCATAAGTTTGGGTGGTCTGGTTGCTTTGACTTGCGAGGGTTGTCTGTGGTTGACTTTTTGGGGACCAAGCATTGTCCCATAAGTTTGGGTGGCTTGGTTGCCTTGTTAATTTTGGGTTTTCTTGTTTTTTTTTTTTTTTTGGACGAAGGGGTCGGAGCATGTTCCATAAGTTTGGGTGGTCTGGTTGCTTTGACTTGCGAGGGTTGTCTGTGGTTGACTTTTTGGGGACCAAGCATTGTCCCATAAGTTTGGGTGGCTTGGTTGCCTTGTTAATTTTGGGTTTTCTTGTTTTTTTTTTTTTTTTGGACGAAGGGGTCGGAGCATGTTCCATAAGTTTGGGTGGCTCAACCTCTTCCTGCTTCACCATGAAGAGAAATAAATCGGGACGAGGGGGTTGGAGCATGGTCAATTTCTGCATTTTCTGGGATCATTGGTTATACTCGGTCTTGTATAAATCTTGGTATGTTTGAATTTTATACATGGCTTAGTAAAAATTTGGAAAGTCTATTTTTCTAAAGGGAGTGCTGCCCAAGTTTTTGCTAATTCAGAGAGACAAAATTGGACCTTGAGAAGTCACAGTTATTTCTAGATTTTTAAATTTAGCTTTGTATAAATTTTGGAAAACTACTTTTTCTACGGGAAGTGGAAAGCTACTTTCTCTACGGGAAGCGTTGCCGAATTTTTTTTAGTTTAGAGGAGTTAAATTATATTTTGGCAGGTGGCGATTATGGCAATCCGCTCTGTATGGGAAGATTCTGCTAAAGGTCTACCTTGTCTTTGGGTACTGACTTAGGGGTAGATTTAGACGTAGTTGGCAGACAACATTGAGTAAGAAAGTGCTATGGAGATTTATTCCTCATACACTGATGATTTAGCATGGGCATTGATCTGTTCTGTGTTACATGTACTCTTGATCGTCTGGTTCAGGATTTGGACTAGTTTCAGCTCGATCCTACAAGGATCGTCTTCTGTTATCACTGATAACAGGTCGTTTGCCGATTCGTCCGTTTACGACTCGACTCCAATCTACTCTCGACTCCAATTTTACTTTGACAGGTGGCGATTCTGGCAATCCGCTCTGTATGGGAAAATTCTGCCAAAGGTCTACCTTGTCTTTGGGTACTGGCTTAGGAGTAGATTTAGACGTAGTTGGTAGACAACATTGAGTAAGAATGTGCTATGGAGATTTATTCCTCATACACTGATGATTTAGCGTGGGCATTGATCTGTTCTTTGTTACATGCCCTATGGCACAGACGCTGCACCTTAGAAATGGGTGGAGTGCTCCTGGATGGAAAAAGATGTGATGTGGTCTGTTCAACAACAGGTACAGAATGGTATTCAGGCCCACTGAGAGGCGGCAAAAGAAAAGTTAAGCTTTTTTGCACACAAGGAAGGAAATAGTGACACAAATCCATCAATCCTGTATTAGCTGGCTGGGTGGGACCTGGGGGGATGGATAGCTGAGATGCAATGGCAGGGTGGGCAGGGCCGAGAAGGACCAGGATAGACCCATCAAAGACTACAAGCTCATTTTTCATGAGTGGACGACCGTTGATGGGTCGGTCCAGCTACTCCCAGCGTCAGATTTTTGTGACCCCTTTCCCCCACACCCCTTTCCCTGGTGGATGCTCAATGGTATGGAATGTAGCTAGGCTTGGGATAAATGGAATAATTGGCAGCCTATTGGGGCCGAAGAGGTCAACACACCCTATGACAAAATGGTCATTGTTCTCACCTTGATCTGTGTGTTAACCTGTGTTAAAATCCGGGCCGCCCGGCGGCCCAGCCTTCGTCCGGCGGGTGTCCCAGGCGGCTCGGCTGGTTGGGTCTCCCGGTTTGGAGCCGGGCGGGCCCAACAAAATTTCGCGGGGGGGGGCGGGGGAGGCCTTTTTTGGCTAGTGGCAGCCTCCCCGCCCCCCAGGAACACTTCGGTACATCACGTTTTGAATTCACCGCCGCCCCCTGGTCGCCTACCACGTTTGAATTCGCGCAGCCCCCTAGTCGCCTTCGACGCCGCTCTTTTCCCGCCCCTAGTCGCCTACGACGCAGCGTTCGAATTTGAATGCGGTATTCCCCACTTTGCTGCCGTCAAGCAGCTCTCCCCATTCGCCCGCCCGGCTTCGTTGCGCCTCATCGAGTTGCCCGTCGAGCCGCCCTCCCCATCGTCGCCATCTCGAAGCTGTTGCTGCCGTCTGGAAGCCCGTCGTTGCTGCCGTCTCGTCGCCGTTGCTGTTGTCTCGAAGCGTGGGCAGACAACTGCCGTCTCAAAGCGTGGGCAGACAATTGCCGTCTCAAAACGCGGGCAGACAGCTGCCATCTCGTTGCTGCCGTCTCGAAGCCGTCGCTGCTGTTGCTGTCTCGTCACGGTTGCCGCAGTCTGAAAGCCCGCCCGTCGTCGCTCCCCGTCGTCGCCACCCGTCAAGCTGCTGTCGCAATCGTGGTGAATCTTCTCCATTCATTTCCAAAACTGATCTTAAAACACCATGACTTGAACCGGAGGCCTTTCCCTTACCAAGGGAATGCCCTACCACCTGAGCTACGTGGGCTCACGGGGAAATTGGAGATGATCGGACTTAAACCGATAACTTCATACTTGCAAAGCTAGAAGAATAGTGGCTAATATGCCATAAAGGGCTTGTTGTTTTAAACCAGCCAATGTAGCATGATGAGCCCAAGTTACAGCAGCTCCAGATGGAAGTAGAATTAGAGTATTTAGAAAGGGGATTCCCCAAGGATCTAACACATCAATACCTTTTGGAGGCCAAATAGCTCCAATTTCTACGGTAGGCGCTAGACTTGAATGAAAGAAAGCCCAGAAAGAGTGGTATTTCAAGCTTGGTAGTCACTGATGACCACCTCCCACCTATCCTACACATTCAATCAAGGTTGCTCTCTCTCTCTCTCTCTCTCTCTCTCTCCTCCTCCTCCTCCTCCTTCCGCGTCCTCTTTTTTTTTTTTTTCGTCATCACCATACAAAACCGGCAGGTCCTCCTCCTCCTCTCCTTCTCCTCTCGTCTCCTTTTTCTTCTCTCCTCCTCCTCCTTTCGTCTTGAAGTTCCTCTCCTCCTCCTCCATTTGTCTTGAAGTTCTTTTCTCCTCCTCCTTCTCCTTCTCCCTTCTTCTTCTTCTCTCCTCCTCCTCCTCCTCCTCCTCCTCCTCCTCCTCCTCCTTTCGTCTTCTTCTCTCCTCCGCCTCCTCCTCCTCCTCCCTTCATCTTCTTCTCTCCTCCTCCTCCTCCTCCTTTCTCCTCCTCCTCCCCCCTATTTCATTGGTTTTCTTTAGTAGGCGAAGTGCCACAAAGCAACAGCAGTGCGCTTAAAACTGCCACGTGTCGGGATCTCTCTCTCTCTCTCTCTCTCTCTCTCTCTCTCTCTCTCTCTCTCTCTCTCTCTCTCTCTCTCTCTCTCTCTCTCTCTCTCT
>BFEA01000346.1:1103986-1117396 GCA_003427395.1 Chara braunii | reverse complement strand
TTTTTTTTTTTTTTTTTTTTTTTTTTTTTTAACACTCGCGGGGAGGCTCCATCTATTGGTGGGGAGCAACACCTGCTGGAAACCGGGTCCAGTGTCCCTGAACATCATGCTTGCTTGTTTGTTTGTATGTGGAAACAACTGTGACTAGGAAGGATGCCTGCCAGCATTGATTACTCTGTTACCAGAGGATTGACTGTGCAGGATGTTGAGACACAGGGAGTAAACCTCTTCGCCCTATACTGGGCGCGCGATTCCTACTACTGAAGGACTGGTTCCTCCCTCTCCCAACTGCCTTTCACCCGGGGAGCTCTTTACCTCCTCTTTTTGCCCAAAAATCCCTCTGTTCCACTCAAAATCCCCTGGGAGTCAGAGGGAACCACTGGGGGGCACCAGTGGATCTTCTCCTCCTACCCTCCTCCTCTGAATCCGGCCTCCCCCCCAAGGCTGATTGGTTACTAAAGGGTAAGTAACCGGACTGATAGACTGCTGTTCAGTTCTTTGGATTGTGTTTTACATAACTGATTTTGGTTGTAGCTGGCAAGCACACCAACTCATAGCATGCAGCAAAGCTGTCACATTCAAGGCCAAGTGGTGGTCCAATGGTGTTCTAACGACCATGTCTTCCTGTGGGCTGGTTTGTGCACTCCCTCCGCTAGTTGTAGGGGGTAGGAATGTGAGGCTTCAGACGTCGGTGAGCCAAGCTGATACTCGACCTCAAATAGGTGCCAGCACTTGTAACAAACTGGCAGGCCCAGTCTCCGGCTAGTTACAGAGGCTGAGATCTGGACTCAGATCAGTAGGCAGTTGGGGCTCCTTATGGGACCCAGACCTCACCTCCAAAAGACACAAAAGGAGGGAGGCCATTGGGGAGACCGCATTTGGGCACTGACAGCTTGTCAGCCGTCAGACAGTGCCCGGGCAACAGAGAGGAGCTGTGTGAGGTCAGCACCTGCCATAGCTTGGCGGTGTTGAGCAGGGAGCTGGGTGACGAGTTGTTGGAGAAGGTCTGGGAAGAAAAGGAAGACAGTGGGAGCTGGTGGGTGCTTACCTGCCGTCGGTGAGGGGTACATGAGTGACCAGACTTTTCAGCAGCATCTGGCTGGACACAAGAGTGTGAGAGCTAGTGGACTTGTGTGTGTAGAGGAGTGGAGAGTTCTATAGGTGGACACATTATACTAGGGCTATGACATTGCTGTTGTGTTGATTATTGGCGTCAAGAAGTGGGGCTTTCTTTGTCAAGAGACCTCAGTGTCTAGTTTATCGTTACTTGGTGTGCTCTCGGCTTTTTTTACTCTGCTTTAACCTATTGGTCTCTGTAAGCTTTGAAAATTTGTGTTCTCATTGGATGGTTCCTTGCGTGTGTTGTGTGTTTCTTATGTACATCATGGTTCTCCATTTATAGGCGGGTACCCCTTTGGGGGTCAGTTCTCCTTTAGGGATCCTCTTTTTTCTTTGATAATGGGTGTGGCAACCTTGTTGATTAGCGCATCCATCGATGACGGGTGCCTTTGTCTGTGGTGTGTGTGTGTGTGTGTGTGTGTGTGTGTGTGTGTGTGTGTGTGTGTGTGGGGGGGGGGGGGGGGGGGGGGTAAGAATACAAGACCCCAGCAAAAAAGCTTCACACCAGATGACCTTCCCAAAACAGCACATCGCAAGGCTATGTGCAGCAAAACATTAGTCCAAGACTGAAACTGGCATGCCAACGTACAAACAGACTTCAGATTGATGGTTGAGAGAGGAAGGGTGAGGCGAGAGGACAGACAAACAACAGCAACAGCAAGGAACAAAGGCTGGAGGGTACAGTGGAGGCGGGTGGGCAGACAAGCAGCACTAGGCAACAACTGGATGGACAGGGCAGAGAAACGAGAAGAGCACCAACCAGCCACAAAGCAACAGGGCATGCCAACACACAAACATGCCAACCACCAAGAAAAAAAGACAAGTCCAAAAAATGCAAAGACTGAAAAAAATAAAACTGATGATGAAAGATTGTTTCGTCAGAGTTGCACCAATTCATCAGGAGGCTGAACCCTCGACAATCTGCAGGATATCCGTATTTGATCGTTTGGGTCATGAACCCTCTGACCCATGGTGAAGGCAGACTGTCCCCAAGCGGAACATAGCAGCGGGCAGCAACCCTGTGGAGCACCAGGCAACACAGTAGAGGCAACGCGGCTGCACAACGCCAAAAATGACTGCAAGGAACGACATGGCATGCAGGACATGCAGCGCAGCAGCCGTGTAGTGAAGCACGAGACAACACAAGCAAGGCAACCACACTGCAAGGGACAACAGGGCGAGCGGACCAGCATCTCGGCAACCGTGGAGTGGGCCACAAGGCAACCAACCTACAAGGCACACAAGCGGCAAACACGGAAGGCACGGCCAGCGGATGGGCAGCAAGGCAGCGGAGCAGCGACGTGCAAGGCAACACCGACAACATGGCCACACCAAACAGCCAACACAGCAACTTGCAGAGAACCACATGCGAAGCAAGCGGGACAGGCAGCAAGGCGGCGGTGGWRCGCAGATGAGGCAGTCCACACATCCAACACGGAGCAAAGCAGCGCATGACCTACTCACATCACAATTGAACCCCGCAGAGTGTTGGTTCCCACCACCCTTTGAGCCAGGGAGTCACTCCGACGAGCATCCGTCACCACCCACAGGCAACACAGACATCCCGAACTGAGCTGCCCCCATAAGAGTGCAGTAGGCACTCCATATGAGGAACCACCGACTGTTTGGCACTACTTAAGGGTGCTCAGTTGGGTAAGTAAAAATACTTGGAAAAAATTAGAGGAAGAACAGACGGCGAGAGGTAAACAAACAGACATAAAACTGATTGTGTGTGTGTGTGTGTGTGTGTGTGTGTGTGTGTGTGTGTGTGTGTGTGTCCTTGGGAAGCATCTCACCCCAATTCACTTGATCGGGTCTAATATACATTCTGACCAGGCTACCAGCCGGGTGGCCAGCCCGTGCAAGGACCAGCGAAGGTTCAATCAAAAAACAAACAAAACAAAAAAAAACTCAAAAACATCCGAAACAAAACTACGTTGTGTGTGTGTGTGTGTGTGTGTGTGTGTGTGTGTGTGTGTGTGTGTGTGTGTGTGTGTGAGAGAGAGAGAGAGAGAGTCTGACACTTGTTTTCTGTCCATGGTGGTTTTATGGTGGCTTGAAACATGTAACGCTGTAGGCCCATCACACATCTCTGTTACTATCTGCATTCTGATTTGTGTTCTTCTCTTCTTTCTTCCCTCTGTGGTCAACTTCCTACCATGTACGGCTGTTCCAGACTGCACCAGGAGTGTAGCCATACCAGACCCGCTTGTTGTATTAAACTCTCATCTGATAAAGCGTGTTCTCAGAGCGCACTAGGGTGTCAACATCAAACTTGCCTCGTCTGATAAAGCTTGTTCTCAGAGCACTAGGGTGTCAACATCAAACTTTAGGCAAGCATTTCTGTTTGCGGATGTAATCTGTATTCAATATGTTAGTGGGATTGTGGGAGTGGTACCTGCAGCCTCTGTTGCGAGGGAGAGGTTGTGGGTTCAATTCTGGTGGAGACTCAGCCTTTCCTGTGCATAGTACTGCATACCCAGTTGTGTTAGTTTGACATGCCACATATTTTGCCACGCAGCCTGGCACAGCGCATAGTCACACATAGCATGCAGTAGATCGGGGTGCAGGAGGATGGGCCGGGGGTTAGCGGCGGGGCCTGGTTTTAGGACGGAATTTTTTAGGGAGGATTGGGCTGGATTGACCTCCGGTTAGACGACACACAGAATGGGGATTGGAGGGTGGGTTGGCTTAGTGGATTCTAAGGGGAAAACAGGGAGAGTGTAGCAGAAGACTAGCCTGCTCCTCGTAGCCTTACATGCCATACAGACTAACGGAATAGCTGCAGCAGGGGACAGCTAATGACCGAGATTAGGAGGGTCCAGTTGACGATAGAGGAGAGACTAGAACGGTGCCAGTCAATGGAATGCATCTGCCGACGAGATTTTGGAACCCAGATACTTTGCGCACATTCATTGTGGTTGACGCTTCGCTGAGGGTCCACAGGAGACTGCTATGGGAGCGCCAAAACCATTCAAGTGACCTCACAACGCATTTTTTGTGTAGTGAGTGCTTACTTCTTAACGTATCTTTCATTATTATCTTGATGCGTTCGGTTAGGAAAGGTGCTGTCTTCACGGTGGCAGGAAAGGCCAGAGGTCGAAAGGGGGGCGACCTCTTTGTCTCAATGGTTGGAAGACAGGATCCAGGACATGTTGGAGATTATGTGGGAGCTGGAGGAGGGGCTGGATCCCCGGCTTGAAGAGTACATCGATTGGACAAGGGCGGATGATAAGTTGGGAGCCTGCAAAGCACTTTTTACAAAGGGTCGCAACCTGCGCAGCCTGCTGGAGGATCGGGAGGAGATGGGCGAGATGAACGAGAAGGTTGCAGATTGCAAGCTGATCACGACGACGGGCGAGAGCAAAACAGAAAAGGAGCTGACTGCGGCAGTGGAGCGCAGACGATAACGGTGACATCATCAACATCCACAACAACAACATCAGCAATATCGGCAGCAATAACAACAACAACAACAACAAACATGGCAGCGACACCATCACCAACTACAGTGGCAACACCAGCAGCGGTGACGGAATCAGCAGAGGCGACGATGACAATGTCAACAGCGGCAACAACAACAACAACAACAACAACTATGACAAAAATCGATAATAACATCACCACCAACGGTGACAAGAGTGGGCAGCGAAGACGATGGTAATGGTGGCGAGGGCAGCAACAACAACAACAACAATAATAACAAAAAGAACAACAACAATAACGTCGAAGATGATGTCAACCGGGTGGGACGTCAACCGGGTGGGACGTCAGCCGGGTGGGAGAGTTGATCGCCCCTTTATTGATTGGAGTTGACCGGCCCTCAACTTCCACTCATGAAGGGGTGTTGATTGCCCCCCTAGAGGAGGTAGGTTGTTTAGGGTTTCGAGTCTCACAGGTTGGGTTGATTGATGAAAATGCTTTCCGTTAGGCATACGCAACACGGGCAGGAAGTCAATCCTTCCCTTGCGCAGGGAAGTAATCAATGCCTCTGCTCTTTCCAGAGATATGGTAGATATGGCGGAGAGGGTTTTTCCTTCATGCGACGTATGAACACATACAGGCTGTATTGGATGCACACTATGACATCTCCACACATCACAGTATAGGGATGCTGGACCCAGTTTCCAGCTTATACACAACACATTATTGTCAAGGGACGCTTGACCCGATTTCCAGCAGGTGCAGCTCCCCACCAATAGATGGGGCCTACTTCACGGGCTGCTCTTATCACCTCGTTAAGTTGGTTCTCCCACACACGAAGTACAAAAAAAGAAGGAAACAGATTGTTTCCCCTTCTTTTCTTTTTTTTTTTGGCAAAGCCCTTTTTTTTTTTTTTTTTTTTTTGGCAAAGCCCATTTGCAAGCCCACTATCCCGGCGGTGGTAAGAGAGCCACCAGAATTGAAGACTTGCCTATATGGGGCTGCTCCATCTATTGGTGGGCAGCGGCACATGCCGGAAACCAGGTGCAGCGTCCCTTGGATACATGGTTACACAACATCTTTCCCTGTACAATTTGTTCGGGGCCGTAGCTCTGATCTTTTCCGGTATGGAGCTGTAGGGCTGCTAAGTTATCCGGCCTGGCTCTAAGCTCCCTTTCCTAGGTATTGCATTGAATAAGTGTGCACATACCAATGGGCAAGCCCACTATCCCGGCGGTGGTAAGAGAGCCACCAGAATTGAAGACTTGCCTATGGGGCTGCTCCATCTATTGGTGCCATTTGGTGGGCAGCGGCACATGCCGGAAACCGGGTCCAGCATCCCTTGGATACATCGTTACACAACATCTTTCCCTGTACATTTTGTTCGGGGCCGTAGCTTTGATCTTTTCCGGTATGGAGCTGTAGATTCTTTCCCATTGGGCTGCTAAGTTATCCTGCCTGGCTCTAAGCTCCCTTTCCTAGGTATTGCATTGAATAAGTGCGTGCATACCAGCGATCAAAGAACGGGAACTTGAAGCAGTCCACAAAGTGGTTGTGTAAGGTAATTTCATTGCCCCATGCGGGAAACTTCTCGAATAGATAGAATTGATTAAATTTCTAGATAAAGGCGCCGATATACGCTTTAGCTCTGTGAATTTGTAATCGTGCCTGGCTGCCTGTGTTTAGAGATGTACCACAAACGAACGAAGTCGCTACCGTGCCATTCTTTCTGGAACAGAAGGAACTAAACCGATTCTTTCTTGGATAGCAAACATTGCGAATAATGACAGTTACTCAGTTACTGGTATTGCTACCGGCCCGGGCCCAATTCAAGTGCTCTTACTGCGTATATCGTTGAGAGCATTTACTTATGTCGTGTGAACTTATTATGGTTTAAAGTTTAGTCCAGTTGATGTAGCTCAGTGGTTAGAGCACCGGTTGGAAATGGGCATTGTGGTATAAGGTTGCGGGTTTAAAACCCCGCAGCCTTGCGCATGGACACCGGCAGGGCGTTAGATTGACGCACGGCTGGACGCACATCCCCTTGGGCGGACGCATGGTACTATTACAGACACTGCCTGCGCACCACCCAAGGGTGGTCCACGGTGTTGTGTGTTGGTTATGGGTTTCACAGGGTTTGCTTGGGGTGTTGGTCTCGGGTGTTCTGATGTTCTCCCCAGTCTGGCATATCATTCCATTTCCGGTAGTTGCTCATACGGTAGAGTCTTGGATTACATGTTACAAGGTCACGAGTTCAAGCTTGGTTCGGTCCTTGGGGTGGGGTCCTTGTCCAGCTGGCCCATTCTCTCCTCGATACATGATTCACAGAGTACGCATAGCTTTCGGGCATACACATATAGCTTGCGAATTATATATCGCTTATACACAAGTTTCCCCACATGATACTGTCTACACAGATTCACAGAATATATACACAAAAAAAAAAACAGGCTGGGGAGATAGTCACTGGTGGGGTCTAGTGCCTGCAGTAGGTTCCGGTAGGTTGGATAGGGTGCCATTGGGTGCAGTTCCTACTGACATTTGGATAGAACTGTCTGGTGGCTATATGTATATGGGGCCTGTAGTTCATTGTCTGGGCCTGGCGTCCGAAGTTCCCGTTTGACAAGGTTCGTCCTGCTGCCTATCACTGCTGTTCGGTCCAAGTTGCCTGCCCGTTGGTAGGGCGATGGTCCTGAGTGCTGGTCACACTGAGGTAGAATAGTGGGATAGGGGGTGCACTAGGAGTATTGACGTGAGGATGGGTTGGGAGGTGGTCTCAAAATCCAGGACACCCACGGCTCACAGTTCCAGGTGATCACTGTGCACACACTGACTGGCCTCTACAACACCCTGGACTTTTTATAAGAAAAAAAAAAGAAATGGTTTAAAGTTTGAAATTTAAGCCGCCAGTACTTTTCTCCTATATCGCCTGCCGGTCCCTCCTCGCAACTTTCGGAGTCCCGAACGCAGCATGGGCTGTCAGTGAAATTTATCAACGCCCGCCCGGCCACAAAAGTTGCCTTGGTAAACCGCCGAGTATTTGTTTTTCAAGCGGAAAGTATTCATCACTCTCACTATTGTTGTAGGCTACCCGATGTCTGACCGGATGTCTGGACCCGGATGTTGTTGAGTGCAAAGCAAATCAAAGCGTGTTGACGTCAAAAGACAAAAACAGATATGAACGCAAAGCACACACAAAGCATATGTCGGCGTCCAAAGATGCCAACAAAGTACACAAGTCAAACTCAAACCGAACTGTATCAAAATTGAAAAAATTGACACAAGTCAGGAATGGCGTCCTCGACGCCGAGTTTCGGCAACAGCCACGTTGCCTTCATCAGGGGGTTCTCCACCGTCATCTCCCTCAAGCCTCAACCATCGTTCCTCAAGCCCACTTCCGTACTGTACACTACTAACACTCCGGACTGTCAGTAACATTCAGTTCCGTTAGTCCTGAAAAGAGGTCTACTGTCTGTACCTTTTCACTTTAGTACCTGACGACCGTAATCACGTTTCCCGAAAAGTGTCGAAAAACACGCCACTACAAACTGAAACCGGTACCTGTCCCAAGGGTCCCATCATTGGGAGACTTGCACAGGTGCYGTCTTGCCGAAAATGGACAARCAATTTTTTTTTCAGACCGCAAAATCCAGATCAGTCCCCAGTATTCCAGTACCTCCGTACATCCGCTTAACTCTAAGTGCCTACTTACAGCGAAAACCACAGAACGTCGGCTCGAATCCCGCATCTATTACTACTTAAGCTACCACAAACATTACAGAGCAGCAAATTCTACCAACAGCTACATTCCGACATGGGAACCCAGTCCAAACCTTGCAAAGCAACAAAATCCTACCAACAGCTACTTCAGACATGGAACCCTGTCCAAACATTCCAGAGCAACAAGTCTACCAACAGCTACTTCCGACATGGGAACCCAGTCCAAACCTTGCAAAGCAACAAAAATTATACCAACAGCTACTTCAGACATGGAACCCTGTCCGATTCTTCAATCAACAATGTGACACACAGTCATTACAATGAATAACAGGGAAATACCAGGAAACAGGGCCTACCAATAACTACTTCCGAGATGAGAGACTGTTTAGTCATTCCGACTACACAAAGAAGCAAAGCTTGTTTACACGTAAGGGTACACTCTGATTCCTATCCAGCAAGCAGCCAGCACCGTAACGTTTTGGCTCGGACCCCTGTCCAATCAGTTAGTCTGGGTCACATGGACAAAGAAGTTTCACAGTTAGGTGTCATATTTCATCTTTTCCAACAGCAAAACTCTTCAGCACCCTCGCAAAACATTCTGGGGGGAAACCCTTCAAACGCAGTTCCCTCTTGATGGTCAGGACACGCCTCGGGATTTCTGATCTAATCGCTGTATTCTGGTTAATCCGATGCAGGTGGCTCCCGATAATCGCTGTTTTCTGTTGCTTACTTCCCCATGATGAGTAGGATTGCCCATTCTGGAACACAAGCCGTTCCTCAGTCCAAACTACCTCTTCATTCTTTGACAGTTGCACGCAGCCCAAGTAGGGGAACAGTGAACTGGTCCGAATTTCGCACCCCAAAAACTGCAGGATGCCATCGCCTGTGTCAGTGCGTTTCAGTGTGAGGTTAGCCGGGTAGCAGCTCTCAAATTTCTGAATGATCTCCTTTCGAGTGTTTTCGGTCAAAGATGCAGTCATGAGGATGACGTCATCGATCAACCTGACACCGAATACCTGCTTCCTATAGTGGCCAATGCTGGCAAGGAACCTACATTCCGCCAGTGTGCACATGATGCAAGCAAGGGGCGGGCTAGTGCGGATCCCGATTACCTGCGTAAGCAGAACCCCTGTTGCGTATGTGTAAGTGTGCCTCTGTTCGAGCTGAATGAACTTCACAATATCACATAGTTCCAAATGGCGCCAATGGTCTGCGCCTGTGGTCAACTCAAATGATGCACCCTTACCCCTCGTATTCACTCGGACAAAGCTCCTTCCTTTCGCTTGACACGATCCACTGAACTGACTCCAGGATATCGGCATGCGGGAGACGACTAAACATCTCGACGCTGATTCAACCTTTCCCATATGAGATAGCGCGTCAATCTTCTTATTGGTCCTCTGCAATCGGTCGGACATGTGTGATACTGCCTGAAGGTTGAAGTGGCAGTTTGCTGGTAACTGGAAGAGTAAGTGATTGAGTGCTTTTGCCACAGCCTTACCCGTACGAACCATTGGTTCGTTAAATGTTGGGCAAATTGGTCTAAATTGATTCGTATCCTTGTGCTTCGGAAGAACATAGGGTACGCCAAACCTACCCTTCTGGTCCCAGCGAGAGAACTTTTTCAGTCCACTGCTAAGGACATCTTCCTTTACCTCCCTCATGATCTCTTCCGCTGGGGATTGGACCACCCTGTACCTAGGACTTGTTACGAACGTGCTCATCATAGCTGAATAGTATACATGCGGACACATCACCAAGGTATCTCCCGGATTCCTATCGAGCGGAGTGAGAACAAAGCCATCAAGCTCATCCCGGCTTTCTATTGAGCGGAGTGAGAACAAAGCCATCAAGCTCATCCTTGACACGAGTTACATCTGACAATGATAGCTTATCTTCCTTCAAGCATGTCGGCATCAAACATTCAGATAGGCAACTTACGAGAATCAATGGGCATTGCCCTTTCAAATTGTACCAGCACTGAAACCCCGCTGTGACTTCCTTCTGCAAAACCTCAATACGATTACTCACTTCTGCGCGTGGAATGTCATGCGCATTGGCTACTAATCGGTGGTGTGGTTCACCCTGGCTTCAACGAAAGCATACGTGCCCTCCTTCTCTTGGGTAGGTCGTCCCTGCGCAGCAGCAGGTAAGAACTTCGCGAGCGGCAAAGGCTCGCTGATTGTGAAGAATTCCACCTACCGTCTGGTTCTTAACCCAAACGATTCGGACTTTCTTCCGCGCACGCTTTCGAAAGCACAGTGGCAAGTCACACTCCATGATCCCGTCATTCACTACCTTCCTAAGTTCACCAAGCCGAATCCTATCATGGAACTTGCGGATAATAAGGTCGGCGGACATACTTAGTCCAAAACGGTCACGGATCATACGAGATAACAGGTGCCTCAAGAACTTACGTGTAGATTTCCTTCTCAAGTCCTTGATAACATTGTACAAACGTATCGTTGCTTTCAAACCCCAGGAATACAAATCACGTAGCTTACCTGGGTTCTTCAGAATTCCCACCAGGAGGTGCTTAAGAAAGCCAGCCTTCGATTTCCAACACCGAAGGTAATCGATACAGATAGTGCCTTCTTCTTCAAATACCGACTTACATTTCTTCAGTGGTAATAACCCGTCTGCTGTTTTCACCAAAGACTCCCTGAATCTTCTACGAAACTTCCTCCGCCCACAAGCCCAGGTATTCCCACCGCTGGATTCGATCGACAATTTACGTGTCCCTCCCTGGTCCTTCGCAGTCGACAGTTTCAGGGGATCCAGTGTCCAAACATCAGCCGCTCGGAATTGAATTGGTCGGACATTACGACAATCCCGAGGGATTCCGTCTCTACACAGCTTCCCACGCTCCTTCTTCCCCTTTCTCCCCTTACTCCCTCCACTGCTCTTCTTACTACATCCATTTGTATTAAAAAAAGGAGACCATTGTTTGATATATACATCCTCCAGCCTCAATAGTTCGTCTGCTCCAACACAATCCACTGGTAGTACTACATAGTTACCATGCCCGAAAGTGCGCAGCCACCGATGAAAGTGGGTTTGCTTCCTTTTT
This sequence comes from Chara braunii, assembly GCA_003427395.1. Lineage (NCBI taxonomy): Eukaryota > Viridiplantae > Streptophyta > Charophyceae > Charales > Characeae > Chara > Chara braunii. The sequence continues at coordinate 1,106,064 of BFEA01000346.1, read as the reverse complement.
CTGCACGCAGCCACGTGTTCTCGCCAGCGGATATCTACACTGCGTACCGTCTTGCCAACGTATTGAAGCTTATAGTATGGGGAGATAGCAACATATACACAACCTTTCTGGTTCAGGAATTCTCGTCTGTGCAATTCGAGTAATCTTCGCCAACAATCAACCAGCTTACGATTCCACTTAATCTCACCTCTTAAGTGATAATAAGAGCACACATAATCGGAGGAGTTCTTTCGCAGTCGAATCCACGGTCTTCAGATGACAACGATACTTTGTCAGCTTTCGTACTGTATGCCAAATCTCGTCAGTTCCACATCACACTTCCGTCTTGTGCGCCTCATCCTCCACAGTTGTAGAATCTTCATCCTCTTGGCCGAACATCTCGGCCAGGTCGACGGGCTCGACCTCTCCAAACGCCTTACGAGTTCTATGACTCGCTATGTCGAATATCGCGTCTACCTTGCCGTTGTAGGCGATATTCTCTGCCTTGCATATCGCTTGCAGTTCTTGCGCATCGAGTCCACGGAGCTCTTCCATAGCTTGGTTCCGAAATCGAAGCTTGGCCACCGTGCCTGGTTGGCCAGGGCTCCGCTTACACTTGTCCACGTATGGTGAAAGTTTAGTCTTCACCTTGGTCTTCGATCGCGTTACACGCACTGATGCCCCAGGTGCCTTCGTCTTCGTCGATCTTGGTGTGCGTTTGACCGGCGTCAGCATCGGAGGACTATCGTCGAATTTCGGCTCCGGACCTCTCTTCCGTTTTTCATTGATGGTCAATCTTCCAGTTTTGGTTCGAATATCCTTCGTAGTGCTCTCACGGCCCTCCTCTTCCGATTTCGTCTCATGTTCGGAGACATATACTACCTGTTTCTTGCCTTTGGCTTTACGGGCCAATGACATACCAGGTATCAAGTTCGCTTCCATACGATCGAAGAATTCGCTTGTCTTGATTGCAACTTGTATTTCCACCTGCTTGTCAATCTCGACTGCACGCTCCTCGTCCTTGCATAGTTTCCCCAGCCTCTTACGTTCTTTCTTCTCTCGTTCAGTCTTCTCGGCGGCCTTCCGCTGTGCTTCGGCCTCGGCTTCCTTAGCGACCCGTTCCTCTTCCGCCTTCTTAGCCATCTCGGTCTGTACAAACTCCGAGACGGACGCTAGTCCTCTCCCGAGCTCTTCAATTTGCCGCCTCAACTCGGGGTGTAAGGACGTAGATCCGCCCGCCTCTCCCGACCGGTCCTTCTTCGGAGAAGTTGACAGCACTCTCTGAGGATCATGCGATGTAGACGGTCGACTGCCAGGGCGCCCGCGGTTCGGGCACTGGTTGGCGTAGTGCCCACGCTCGTTGCAGGAAAAACATCTAGGGGGAGGCCTTCGATAGTATCGATCGCCACCACGATCATAACCGCGATCAGTGCTGCGGCTATTCCCACGCTCCTCGCTACTTGATCTCGTCGCTCTCCTGTCATAATCCCTCTGGTCCGCCATCGCCAAACGCTCCGTCGTCACTCCAAAGTAGTCGAGACTAACACCTCGTATTCCAAAATACTCCACAATACTCCAAAGTACTCCAGGGTAACAGTAAACTCACGTTCACTAATCTCAGTAATTTCTCTCTGAGAAAGTTTACGTGTGCAATAGCATGTTGTTGAGTGCAAAGCAAATCAAAGCGTGTTGACGTCAAAAGACGAAAACAGATATGAATGCAAAGCACACACAAAGCATATGTCGGCGTCCAAAGATGCCAACAAAGTACACAAGTCAAACTCAATCCGAACTGTATCAAAATTGAAAAAATTGACACAAGTCAGGAATGGCGTCCTCGACGCCGAGTTTCGGCAACAGCCACGTTGCCTTCATCAGGGGGGTCTCCACCGTCATCTCCCTCAAGCCTCAACCATCGTTCCTCAAGCCCACTTCCGTACTGTACGCTACTAACACTCCGGACTGTCAGTAACATTCAGTTCCGTTAGTCCTGAAAAGAGGTCGACTGTCTGTACCTTTTCACTTTAGTACCTGACGACCGTAATCACGTTTCCCGAAAAGTGTCGAAAAACACGCCACTACAAACTGAAACCGGTACC
>BFEA01000346.1:1081529-1093792 GCA_003427395.1 Chara braunii | reverse complement strand
TTCCATCTGCCCTCCCTCCGCCACCGACTTCACCCTGCCGTCTTTCCCCTTCCTCCCGGCCTCCTTCCACCTCCTCTTCCTCTTCACGCTTTTTCCCATACTCGTCTCCCCCTTACCTCTTCCCTGCCTCCATACGTCACTCAACCTCTAAACTACCTTCTGCTTTCTGTCCTCCCTCCGCCCTACTGCTCCCTGCCCCCTCCCTTTTCTCCCGGCCTCCTCTGGACCTTCTCTTGAAAACTCCCTCTGGCCTCCCTTCGCCTGGCCACCTCACTCCCCTCCCCTTCCTTCGCCCAATCTCCGCCTGACCTCCTTCCCTCTATCTCCTCCGTCGTCCTCCTTCCTCCGCCCGATTTGCACTGCCTTCCTTCCCCCAATCTCCTTCCTCCCCTTCCTTGTCCCGATCTCCACCTGACCTCCTGCTCTCCGCCGCCTTTCCCTTTCCTACAGCCCGCCTCCGCACCTTCTCTTCAACCACCCCCTCTGGCCTCCGTCCGCCTGGCCGCCTCTTTGGCCGATCTCTGTCTGACCTCCTCCTTCTCCCGATCTCCTACCTCCCCTTCCTTCCTCAGCCCGATCACCACCTGACCTCCTCCTCCCATTCCTCCCTCCGTCCAACTCCCTACTCACTACCTCCTCCTCCCTCCCTCGACCGGCCGCCCTGCCTTCATAACGCCCGACCTAAGAAGTGCTTCTTGTTCTTCATCCGGTGGACGTAAGCGCTCCTTTGTGTTATCAAGATCGCTCCATCTCTCTTTTAAGGATCTCAACACGGTTGCACACACGCGCAAGAAGAGGGAGAGAGGGAAAGCAGGAGAGATGGGGAGGGTCTAGCTTCCCTACTGTCCACTATACAGAATTTCGTATAGCGGCCGTATAGCTGTCAGAGCTAAAAAAATCGTTCAGTAGATAGTAGTGGAGCGAGACCCATAAAAACGCATTTCACCTATAACACACTTCCCCCTCCTCTCGCTCTCTTCCTTCCTTGTCCTTGTCTGTCTCTCTCCTCCACCACCAAACGTACGTCTTCTGCCTGCTCAAGATCTTCCTCCTCAACATTCTACCTCGGTCTTTTCTCTTTGAAGCTGCCTTATGATTAACTGCCCTGCGCCAGGTATTTCAGCCTATCGATATTTCTTTCCATCCTTCACGCTCTTCCTCCCCAATCCCTACACCCCACCACACTGAGTATGCTCTCTCTCTCTCTCTCTCTCTCTCTCTCTCTCTCTCTCTCTCTCTCTCTCTCTCTCTCTCTCTCTCTCTCTCTCTCTCGATTCCCGCTCTCGTTTCGCACCGCTGCTACCCCACGCCTTTCCTGCACCGGCCCGACCCTCTCACGCCTCTTGCTGTCCGTTCCCCCCTCGCCCCGCCTCCTCCCCTGCATCCTGTCGTTTCGCACCGCCTGCGTCGCGTCGCACCGTCCCGGCCCTCGCGTGACCCGTCGGCGCGTTCCCCCCTGTGACGTGCCATTTCGGCCCGCCCCTGCGTCGTGCCATTTTGGCCTGCCCCGCCCGCCTCGCACCATTTCGTTGGCGTCCCCGCCCCCTCTGTCACGCCTGTGGTACCGCCACGAAACGCCGCGGCCTTAATCCCTTGCCCCGGGCCTCCACGAAACGCCGCGTTCGCTTTCCTCGCCCAAGTCCCGCGCCCCTCCACACCGATTTTCGCTGGGCCCGGCGGGACACGTGACGCTGGGCTCTTTGCTTGCGTTAGGAGTATAGAAATGAAACTAGAATTTGCCCAAAAATGAGTATCTAAACCAATCTTGGAGTGGCAAATTTTGACAAAAACATACCTTCGTTTCTTGGTAGTATGAAAATAGAATATGCCAAAAAATGAATACCTAAACCAATCGATGTTGGTAAAGTTAAGAATGATGATCAAAAGGGGAGGTAACATGAAAAAACAAGGGGAAGAAAGTGGCGTCCTCAGCCCCTTGAAAAATAAAACCAACGGTTTTACTTTTTCGACGGACTGATTTTCCATCTCTTCTGTAAAGAAATGTCGAGATGAGGGCACACTCCAGGGCCAGTCATCGTGAAGAATCTGAAGATTGAGATATTGGCAGGTGTTTGAGATGGTTCTTTTGTTTGACACTGCTTTGTGGTTGTGCAACACTCAGTTTTCTTCCATGTCCATTGCATTTTGCCACACACACACACACATACCCCATCTACCATGGCCCTATGGGTGGCGCCAGTCAGGTTGCTCTTCACCGCCAAGCAAACTGTTGGACAGTCAAATGGAAACATGAGAGAGAGAACAGACAGAGAACGAGCTGAAGGTCTTGCCTGCCCGACCCTAGTTATCTGCCTGCAGGGAGGCTACACCCCCGACCACCCAGCCGCCCATTCGGCTGCTTATTAGGGGCACGCATGGCGACCGGGAAACATCCCCATGGTACCCTGTCATCGCCATGAGCCCCCCTAAGAGCACCCTTGCTAGGGCTGGGGGGCCGTGGGGAGCTTGCCGACCCCAAAATCCCAACTTCCCTTGATCTCGATATTCTCCCATCCTCGTGCAACCATGTTTCCCCGCCTTATCGTGCCACATCCTAGCCATCCTCATTTCATTCTCTTCCTTACCTTCATCTCCAAACTAGTCCGTACGTTGCTTACCATTACTGACCAGGCCTGATTATCTCCTTCTCGTAACAGTCCAACTACCGATACCCTCCTATCATTGCCCAATCCTCTTTCCTACTATCGCATCCTGTTGCTCAGATGTAATCCTGTTATTGCTACTGTTATCACACTCCCAACCTTTTAAATTTTCTCTGCTTTATCAATCTCCTTTTTGCTCTAGCCCCCCTCCCCCCTTCCTCTCCCTACTGCCTCTATCTCCTTCCTGCTATTGTCCATGCATTGTTGCTAATCGTGCAGACTTGACTAAGTGAAGTTAGTGTTATGGACACTGTTGCCTAACTTGGAATGACTCTCCCCTATGGTTTCCTAATTAGTCCAGTTTTTGTTGTTTGATAATGTATTATGCCATAGCTCAGTGGGTCAAGTACCGGTTGGGAATTTGCATTGTTGTTTGACGTTGTGGCTTCAAAACTCTGCAGTTGTGTGCATGGCCACCAGCGGGCATTAACTGACACATGGCAATTCAGACACCCCCCTTGGCTGGCACATGGTTAGGACAGACACTGCCTGTACCACCCAAGGGATTTGTCCAAGGTTGTTGCTGGGCTTTAGGCTATGAGAGGTTTGCATGATTTTCTTGGTTCATTGGTTGTTCCGATGATTGTTCACGCACCCAGTTTAGTACAGTGCAGAAACAGACCAGGTGTCATTATAGCTCAGTGGGTTAGAGCTAGGGGCTGTATAGAATAGGTTGAGTGCCTAAATCTTATCGGGCTAGGAGGAGCATATTTGCACAGAAGTTGCTGGGATGCAGGCAGGGTTATTGTGGTGAGATTGATTATGTGAGTTGGTTACCTTAGGACCTTGCATTGGGGAGCAGGGCCGCAGTTTGGATGATAGGGGCCTCTCGGTACTGGGAGGATTCTGTTGGAGAGTCCTGATGTAGGAACTCCATGTGGACAGATCATTTGGGACCAGCTCCGGCCTGTTGGACGGAGAGAGTGGCCCAATGTTGTGAGACGCACCTATTGGACATCCCACAGCACAATCTGGCCCATAAAAAGTTCAAGCCTTTCCTGGCCTACAGGTCCCACGCACCATGATGGGGGAGTGCGTGGGTGGCAATTTGGCTTTCCTCGGCATCCGGTTGCAACGGATCGATTGGACGATTGAAACCATGACAATCGAGAGTAGCCTGGGTAGGTGGGTCTAGGCGATGCTGGAGTTAGAGGTGGGGAACATCTTGTGGGTCTGCCCTCCCAATGAACCCCGGACCTAAGAGAAACTTTTTCAAAGACCTGAAGACGTAGAAGTTGGAGGAGATCTCAATTATTATCGCTGAGCATTTCAACACAGCTGCGAATAGGTGGCTTGACCGGTGGCACATTCTCGCTCCCATAGCTACTCACATCAAGGAAGATGAAAAAACTATTGGGGACATAACATTGTGCCTTTCTTTCAACCTCTACGACACCTTTCGTTGTGCTTACCCCCTCCCTCCTTGGCTGAATCGGCGCCTTATCTGCCGCGCAGACTGGACAATTTTTAACTATGAATTTAACATTGTTCGAAATATTGGACCAATACCATTCATTTTTGTCAATGGCTGCCTCCGTGATCCTGACAGCAAAGTGGGTGGCGGTTTCCTCGTGCGCTGACTTTACCCAGTCGTACCTCATGAACGGATGAGGCACCGACATCCAAATTCCACTACCGTCAGTCTTTCGTTTTTCCAACCGTCCATCGTTCCATCGGTAATCCCGTGCCCTCTCGTTGGCTCGCCTCCGATCTTCCTTGGTGAATTCTCGGAGGGAGTTCCCGACTACCCTGGCTATCAAAACGACATTTGTCCATACTTCCGCCCGTCGAAATTTGCGTGTTTTCTCCAACCTTTCGGACATGGCTTGGAGGAATCGAGCCTCCGTGGGGATTTTATCGGTTCGACACAAAGGACATAACCAGGCCTTATTTCCGTTCCTGTATTGAATAGAGGAGCCATGGGCCCGAGAGACACACCGTTCACAGTCTACCCACTCGACATATTCCTCCCCACTAGGACGCATGGGAACCGAATAGACTCCCGATATCGCTTCGCAAAAATAACAAAATTTATGAGGCAAGGAAAAAAGAGAAGAAGTTGAGAGGGGAGATAGGGGGCCTTTAGAGTTACTTTCTCCACCCATCGACATCGTGTCCACATGTCACTTTTTGGAAGTTCGGGGGAGAATGGCCACTCTGTTGTACGGGGGTCCCTGGACTGGCTCCGGCTCTTTCCACAGAGTGCCTTTGGCCACCTTGCTTGGCCGATGCAATCGTGTCAACCCGTCTACGTTCACGTGCTTTTCCGTTTTCCGATGGATGATATCAAAGTCGTATTCCTGTAGCTAGACAACCCATCGCCCAATCATCCCCGAATAGTTAGTGAGTCTCTTGAGAGCCAGCTGGGGCTCGTGATGCATGCCGAGGAGGAACTTTTGTCTGTATAGATACGGATGGAAATGTTGAATTCCCCAAACGACCGCTTAACATTCTCCTTGAGGGGTCGAATTGTTCGTTCTTTCGTCAAGTACAGTTCGCGAGGCGTATTCGATGACGTGTTCGCGGGCGTCCTTCCCCTTCTGGGCCAAAATAGCGGAAATCGCTTCGGGCTGCCAGTTTGTGATGAGGATGAATTGTTTCTCAGGATCGGGCCAAATCAAAATAGGTGCAGAGACCAGGGCCTCCTTTAAAGTGACAAAGGTTTGTTCATACTCCGCGTTTCACTTCAGCGGCTGGTATTTCCGTAGGAGGTTCGTCAGAGGTCACGTGATTGTCGCAAACCCTTTGATAAAGCGCCGGAAATACAAGGCTAGCCCCAGGAAGGCTCAAACTTGCGTCAACGACGTGGGCGTAAGGGCTTCTTGAACCACTTCGACTTTTCTCGTATCGGGCCTCAAACCTCCTCGTGTCACCACATACCCTAGGAACGAGATTTTCGAAAGAAAAAGACTCACTTTTCTCCAGCGCAATCTTGAACCTAGGATCCCGCAATGCCCCGAGTGTCCACTCGATGTGCTGAGAGTTCGTGAAATGATTCAGAACATACCAAGATATCATTCATATACACAATGACGCAAAAGTTGATCATTCCCTGGGTCAGTCAGGTTTTGTTGACGGAGTTCTGAAAGGTGATGTTCATCGCTCTCTGAAAGGTAGCCGACGCATTGCATATACCCATAGGGCAACGAACCCAATGCCAAGTACCTTCGAACAATACGAACGTCGTTTTCGGTTTATCCTCCTTAACCAGGATAATATGATGAAACCCATGGAGGATGTCGTTCTTCAAAATCCTTTAGGAATGAAAGGATTGATTGTTTTCTTTATTTCTGTGATTTTAGCTAAGTTTTTTTTAGTGCTTAAGAGAAAACAATTTGAACTTACTAAAATATCTAGCACACCCAATCAACTAAAATATCTAGCACACCCAATCACATCCAACAGATCATCAATCTTGGGGAGGGGGTACATATCCTTGATTGTGATATTATTAAACTTCCTATAATCGATGCATAAGCGAATCGACCCGTTCTTCTTCAGAACTAGAACTACGGGGAATAGTCACGGTCCAGTAGCTGGTTCAATCCAACCGTTAGCTTCGAATTCCCTGATTCGTTTCAAGGTTGTCTTTCATTCGGCGAGGGAGTATCAGTATGACTTGCCGTGGATTGGTGGGTGCGTTCCAGTTTGGATTTTGTGCTGAATAACTAACGATGTTCCAATATCCGTGTCCTTGACGCTAATCATGCCTTAATATTTGGTTAGGATTTTTGCGATTAGTCCATGAGTTTCGTCGGGCACATACAGGGGCACATGTAATTCATACTACATAGACCTGTCCGTGTATGTCAACCGTCACCTGTTTCGTACTTACTTTACTACTATTCCTCGGTGGAGGAGCTGAGATAAATGAGTTGTCCGATCTCGAGGAGAACACCGTGGCGACCATCTAGGCGTCTTCTTCCCGGATTGCCATGTGTTCTTCTGGTGTTATGCCGCCATTGATGTCCTACAAGCTTATGAGTCTCTTGGTGATCTTGATTCCGAGTTCGTAAGAGTTGTGTATCTTGTTAACGGAGAACGGGGGAATTAAACTCTCGTTGAATCCCGTTAAATTCAAAAAAATCTCGTTGAATTCGCGTTAAACGCGAAAATGGGCCACTCCCGCGTTTTTCGGAAAAACGGAATTGATACGCGGGGTTCGGAACACGTGGCCCTATGCAACAAAAAAAAAAAAAAAAAAAAAAAAAAAAAACCAACCCCTTAAGCATCTCTCATCCGCCCCCACACCCCCCAACCCCCAACGCCCCAGTTATGTGTGTGTAGGTGTGCTGTGTGTGCGCGTATGTGTGTATGTGTGTATGTGTGTATGTGTGTGTATGCACGTGTGTTTGTGTATGTATGTGTTTGTAAGTGTGTGTGTGTGTGTGTGTGTGTGTGTGTGTGTGTGTGTGTGTGTGTGTGTGCATGATTGTTGGCAAGTGTCCAGTTTTTCCCTTTTGAGGGACATAGTTTTTTCCCATTGAAAACTGAGGGCGGGCGATATGGGTTTGGGCGGGCAATTTGGGTTTTTTTTTTTTTTTTTYTTTTCTACTGCATCTTTCGAAAAATACAGTATCCAAGCATTTTGTTGTTTGTTACCAAGTAACGAAATCTAGAACGGACTGTCATGCCTCGTTTGCAGGGCTTGCTAAGAAAAAAAAAAGAAAAAAAAGTGTACGTACCTTTGTCATGAATCTGGTAGAGCATAGGTAAATACACTGCCAGTAGTTTAGAGCTTGAAATCTCATTTTTCATGGCCGCGTGTAGGGCGGCACAACCCTCAGTAGCTTGCTATTCGTTTTTCAGGTTTTTTTTTCTTTTTTTCCCTCTTGCGATCCAAGAATTTGGGCTCCGTCCAGCGGCCTAGCTCAGTTGATTAGGCACGCAAGTGGCATTCAGGAGGTTGTGGGTTCTCGATGCAACCAATTGAGATAGTCAGCTGGATCCTCCCAGTCTGTATCAGTAAGGTCTTCAACCAACACAGTTGGGAGGCACCTCCTGTCCCTACTATCCTACGTCAGTGTGACTAGGACTGAGGATCATCACCCTACCAGTATTGAGGGCAACTTGGACCACATAGCAATGACAAGCACCAAGGTTGGGCCAACCTCTCAGTCCTAATAGAAGCGGAGGCGGACGAACCATGCCGTACGGGAACTTCGGACGCCAGACTCATGCAATCTGCTACAGGCCCAATTTTGTGTGTGTGTATGTCTTTTTTTCCTTTTYTTTWTTTKYTTTTTATGGTTCTGATTTTTTTTTAAATACACGAAGTTCTAAAAAAAAAAAAAAAAAAAAAGTTGTTGTACATCTTTGAAAGGTCTACAACCCTATATTTTTTATTTGTTTTTTTGTTTTTGTTTTAGCCCTTAAAAAATTTGTGTGAAACCCAAAAAAAATCACTCATTTCATTTTAGTTTTTGTTTTTTTTTATTGTGTGTTTATGTTTTTGATTTAAAAAAATATATATTTAAACATAAAAAAATAAAAATAAAAATATAGGGTTGTAGTACTAAAAAAAACCTATAACCCTATTTTATTTTGTTTTTTTTTATAATATTTAACCGAAGAAAAAAATCATCGCGGACCCCGTTAATTTGCGTCCAACGCGCGTTTGAACGAGAGTTTAACGCGAATTCAACGCGCGTTGAATTTTTCAACGCGGAACTTGCGTTGAATTCAAAATCGGACACACAACGTAAGAGTTGCCATGCCCAGGAGGTTACAAAGCACCGTCTTTGGTGCCCTGTCGCAGCAATCAAACCTCTTTCCCAATAAAGAGTAGGGAACGAGGTAATCCCATAATGTCGCAGAATGCTTTCTTGTCGCTATATCTCGAGAAAAGCGGGGTGGTGGCTTCGTATAAGGTGCGAGGGGGTTCCAAAGAATCAGCCATTCGGGACACTTGCACGGGTGATTCCCCTAAGATTAGAGCTCGCGTCCATTGGAGATTTCTTTCCGTAAGGACAAATGTTCTCGTTGTTTTCTAGCGAACGGGGTAGCGCATCAGTTGGTGCACCATATCCTGGATTACTGGGTCTGATTCGTCCTCGCTGTAAGAAGAGCTGCTTGGTAGCTCCGATGATGTTTCTCCCTGTTTGGTTTCCTTCTAGGTGATCATAAGGCGTGGTTCTCCAGTCTCGAGGGGGGTTTTCCGGGTGGCAGACAACGCATTCCGGAGAGTTAGGCGCATCGGGATTTTGTATGGTTTCCCGCCTGTATTCCACAAATGACTAACTGCCTCTCGAAATCGAGATTGGCTCTTAGTGCGGTAAGGGCTGGTAATCCTAAAAGAACATCATATGTCTAGTACCACGACATCTCCCAGCGCGTGAACTTTCCCAAGTCGAAATTCAAGATTTGGCATCCTTCCTACCACCTTGATGTTTTCCTCGTCGGCGGAGACAAGGTGATATCCCTCTGCTAACAGGGTTAGATCGTTTCTTCTTCCTGCCCGTTCCACAACCCTCAAAGAAATAGCAAGGACCGCGGTCCCTGAGTCGATAATAGCATTGTATGGATTTCCCCAGACTTCTATGTCACATTCCGTGGATTTCCATGGAATGACCTTAATGTGCAGAAAATGATTGTCTTTTCAGATGAGTCCAAACCGTATCGGTTTCGAGGTGCTGGGGACATCTGGTTTGTCTTCACAGGCGTGGGCTTTCACTTTGATGGCTGCTTGCTTAGCGAGGGCAAACTGTTTTCGGTTTGCCTTGCAATGCTGCAACATTCGTTCATTCACCTGTTCCGATGTGGACAACAGGTGTCCGATAGGCAAGGGGATTCGATGATCCAGGGCTCAGACGATATTCAGGACATCAATTTCTCCCGTAACGAAGGCAAAACCACCCGGTTCCATATCTTTGGGGGACGGTCTCCAATCTGTTATTTCCCATTGCTAATGCACTGGGTGGATGGTTCCAATCATTCCCAACCCTAGGTAGCTCAGTGAGATGTATTGAATATTATTGATCGAGCGGGATAAGTTCTGCAGCTTCCTCGGTGGTAGCTATCGCACTTCCCCCCCTTTCTATCGTGCCCACTCTTCCTGGTCCGTTGGCTACCGGTGCTGCTGCCACAGGGGCGGCTCCTACCCGAACTTGCGCTGGTCGGTTGGGGCAGTCCCGAGCTAGGTGGCTGGGCTGGTAACACGTGTCATAGACGCCTAGGTTATCCACCGCACCGCCTACAACTTGAGAGGGGGTTGTTGCTGCTTGTGTTATGGGCGCAACTCGGATGACAATGGGTCACATCGATCTCATCATGGCTTCTATTCGGTCACATCGTTGTTCTTTCTTGCTTTCTTGCATCAGGCTAACAAGTGTTCGGGTTAGCTCCAGTGTGGCGTCTAACTCTCTTGGTTTCGCGGGGGGATATGGGGGAGGCGAAGGTGGGGGAGGTGTAGGTGTGACGATCACAGGCAGTCCCGTGGTTGTGTCTAGTATCGTTCTAAGGTAAGTAATGGGGCCGGAGATGAAGGCCATGTTCTCAAATTTGTTTTGGAGCGCAGCTAGATTGGCCTTCGCTCTGGCCAATTCCGACGAGTCCCCTTCCTTGGCGTGGTCTTCCCCTTCTAAGAAGCTAGCAGCAAACGTTTTCTCCATTTCTTCCGCAGCGTCCATGATTTGTTGCATGGTGTGATTGATGGGGGAAAACTGCTTTCGCAGCTTCGCCCTCATTGTTCGACTACGAAGCCCATCGATAAACAAATCTCGTCCAACATTTTCGCCTGGTTTTGACTTAACAAACAACCTATAGAACCTACTGCGGTATTCGGCGACGGATTCGAGGGGCTTCTGGACTCGGTCTTTTATCATGAAGAAAGCCTGCTCAGGGTGGATGTAATCAAATCGGCTTAAGAAGTCATTTTCGAAGGTCCGAAGATCTACCCAAACGTAAGTAGTGAACCGATGGTGCGCGTCTCCTTCCAACCTGGCACGGATGTTGATCCTAGCCTCATCATTACCGTATTGTTGTGCGCGCAAGGTGGCTAGCCATGCTCCAACCATATGATGTGCAGGGTCAAAAAGGTATAAATCAGGCGGAGTCATCGGGGCGCGTGCTCGAGGGGCTAGGGCCTCACCAACGTTTTGTGTCGGGTTGGCATTCATATTGGGAGCCTGCCGACCGACCGACTTACTCCGGGTTATTACAATGTCTCGTTGTGGCACGTTCCTATGCCTAGGGCACCCTCTCTTCCCCAGATCGTCCGTTGTACCCTACGCCTCCTACGGTCCCTACCTGATAGATAATATCAGGGCCTGCCACGTTTCGGCTCCGATACCAACCTCACGCCCGACATGACTTCCTGATCAGAGTGTGAGTCACGTGAGTGTGCCTGGAAGTGCGAAAAGGCAGTGTGCCAAAGATTTTAGGAAAGTGGGGGTGGAGTTCCAGGTCAAAACTGAGATCTCCTGTGACAAGCCTTGGGATTCGAATGCAGGAGGTTGGGCGTGGATCGGATTTCCGTTTTGCTTCGGGAGGCTGAGATACTACCTCCGTTGGTTCCGTCGTCCGGGTCGGGCTTGTATCTGGTGCACTAGCGGGATGCTATGGGTATCCCGCTGATTCATTACCTGCCGACATCGAACGTCGTAAGTCTCAGAATTCAACGCGGCTGGCCTCAATCTAAGACTGTGCGCCCGTTGTTCTTCCTTCGAATGAGTTCGCCGGATGAAGTCGGAGGCTAGGTACTCGTGGTCCCCCAGACACTCTGAGCACGGGGGTTGGGGCCAGTAAGGAGTGATTGCGAGCAAGGGGACGAGTGTTAGGGAGTGGTAGGGTAGGATGTGGTGATAGGGAGGGAATTCGGTCCCTAAGATAATGATTCCAGGCTCCGCGAGGACATGACACGTGTACGGGCTAGAGTAGCTGGGGAGATGGGGGTTACGTCCCAAGGCCTGCTGGAGGTCCCACTCGCAAATACGTTCGTTCCCCGTCAAGGAGGGAAATTCTGGAGGTTTCGTCGGGTCGTCCATGCAAACAAGAGTGCTCCCAATATTCCTGTAATTCCCGATCCCTCAAGCACTCGCGGTCAGTGACACGAAAAGGAATGCCAAAATTCATGCTGCAATCCAAGGTGGAACATCAGCCATTCGAGAAATTAGTCGAGTTCAGGTTTCGCAGACGCACGTGCAGGCAGCGATTGTCTTTGGTCAAGCCTACACGTGTGTGTGCGGGACCTGTCCTTCGATCAGATGGGTGAAAGCCAGCGATTCGCAAGATGGATCATACTAGAGTGAGACGGTCATCTAATAGTCTGGCATGCCTATCCAATTCATACACAGACAAAATCACGCCTATCATACATCTAGCTTAGCAAACAGAAAGAATCGAGGATCATTGAACAATTCTTTGGCCAATCAACCAAAAGATCACACAAGGCTCGATCGTCGAGAACCAATCAATCAGATTTGTCGATTCATAAGGACAAAGACGGGGAGTGGGAAAAAACAATCCACATGTCCGTTTCCAAAGAAAGAAAGCACAGAAAACGAGAAATCCAAGATGCCGATAAAAAAGAAGGAGAAGGCGACTGGCGCCAATACCAAAATTATTCAGAAGAATGAAAGAGAACCTCATCACCACAATACA
>BFEA01000346.1:1066812-1081365 GCA_003427395.1 Chara braunii | reverse complement strand
TCCCGATGCGGGTAGTCCGTCGCCTCGCACCCAGACAGAGTTGTCACCCCGCTTAGTCAAGCATGCCAGCCAGGTTCGCCTGTGCCACAGTCCGTCACGGCCCCACGTCAACCCCGCATGCCCAGCACCAGCTCCTCGGATCGTGGAACTCCCTACTCACCGTCCAAATCTCGCTCGTTAGTCGATCCCCTCGACCACGCTAACTCCCAGAATTCTTAGAGAGACAGTTAATCGCGCTTGCAAGATTTATAGCATGCATGCTTGCGTGAGATACCCGGGGTTGTGGCTAAGTGAAAAAAGGAGGAGGAGGAAGGAAGTGCCTACGTCTGCATGGCCAGGCTGCGGCGTTGGGGACGTAGCCTTACTCCACACATCGATCCAGTCATGCAAGCGTTCCGACCCATTAGGACACAGGAAGAAGTACGCGCACACATGGACACCACAAAAGATATAAAAAACAAGAGGATTACAGTTGCAATTTTGCCCGCCAAAACAAAAATTACTGTTAGACGCAAGGATAAAGGCGCGGAAAAGTCAGAACACATATCCTGACGTGGCAAGGCATGAAGCGCCGTGCAACAAAAATTGAGACGCGCCTAAATTGTTAATATAAATCCTAATTGCAAAAAAAAAATTAGAATGGAGCAAATTCCGAGAGCCCACGGGGGCTCGGCCTCAGTTGAAAATTCAAAAAGATTTTCCCGTGCGGCGACCGCAGCTAAAATTCTCATTTCCCACAACATAACAAGAAAGAAGCTATGACAATAGTTATCTTCCGTGCTCGACCAGCTACCAATCGTCACAAGATCCCCCCGACCTCGATTCAAAAAAGCAAGAAAAGCAAGGACACCCATGTAATCCCGCGGGCCCTCCTGATTCAACCCCCGAAGTAGCCTTGCGCAGGAAATCGCGCGGTTGTAGAAAACAGTTCGTCACACCGTCATCCATTTTGCTTTTTTTCCTTGGAACCGCCTGTGGAGGGGGGGACTTGAAACCCCGAGGGCCGTCTTGAGACAGGTCACGTAATTTTCAACCATTTTTTCCCTTTCTCTTTGTGTTTTTGGGTCCCCTTTTGTTGTCATATCTTTAGCCTTAAAACAAAAATTCCATCAGAGACTCCCCTGGGGAATCTTTGTTTTTTGAATCTCTCCCCATACCAATTGGAGGGTCGGAAACTCTACTATCATTCCACCCTCGGTTTCAGATGGGGGGGGAGGTGGTGCCCTAGGGTGCTCTTTTCCTCATCCAGCAATCCCTTGAAGCCCAACGCTGGTGAGTCGAGTTTATCAACCAGATTCAACAGTTCGACGACAACATCCTTTTGAGTAGCCTTACCTTCACCTTCCACCTCCAGGGCCTTGCCTACGTTCATCTTTTCTCCTACGTCCCCTTTCTCTTTATCTTCCTTTGAACTTCTTCTGTCTCTTTCCACTTTCTCCTTCGTTGGGCTGCCTGTAATGCGCAACCTCACGCCGCGCGCAGTGTTTCGTACTTCGGATGCGGATCAAAGTTATTAGGGGTGTGACCGATGATTTTTGGCCGTGGGGGTTGAGTCATCCGGGCGAAGCGGGGGACTCTTGCTTCGACCTGAGGTGCCTGGGCGGGGATTTGGGCTGTCGCCGACGACGGATGAGGGGAGGACGGGGTCCTACGGCCCGATCGTCGTCTTTTTTTTTTCCGGAAAAAGAGAAATAACAGACGAGAGGAGAGGAGACGAAAGACGAAGTGGACGGAGGCAGAATTCCGTTTCCCGAGGCGCAGGGTTCCTGCGGGCTTTGGGGGTGGAGGTCCCGAAAACAGGTTCAGGCTTCGTTGTCGGACTTGTCTAGTTCGTGCGTTCGGCGCGGCACGGGCTCGCACGGGGTCAGACAGGTTGACGGAACCCAGGTTCGGAAATGGGCAGAGAGCGCATCCGCGTTGCGGGAGAGTTCGTGGAATCGGGTAGCCCCTTCGTACCCAGGACCAATCGTCGTCATGAGCAAGAGTCTCCCTAACGACACCGGTAATAATTAAACCACAGTCGCCAGGTGGCATGCACGGCGGACTAAGGCAACACCGTGAGGTCGGTGTACGACAAAATTAAGGCGGGGAGGCAAATCGCTCAATCAACACAAACCCACTCTCGCCTATATGGCATGCATGGGTTGGGTTATAAAGGTGAATTGGCTCAGTGCGTCACAGCAGGCTCCGCACGTCCGCATTGCAGTAGATGCCATCATCGTCTGTGATCAGGAAGGGCGGAAGCGCGCTGCGACGCAGGTCGGAGCTCGGGCGACGGCCCGCGCTTCTGTCCGTCGAGACGAAACCCGACTCCATGTAAAGATCAACGAACGTCGTTGAAGAAGGATGCACCCAACTTTCTTTCTCCATCTCTTCTTTGTATCATCAACCTCAACGCGGTGTCGAGCACCTGTGGTGGATACAAAGAGGTCGGCCGCTTCGCGAGGAAGCGGATGGCCGATCTCTCTGAAAGTATCTGCCTCCTCTTGGGGTCCCAACCATCGCCTGAAGAGAGAGAGAGAGAGAGAGAGAGAGAGAGAGAGAGAGAGAGAGAGAGAGAGAGAGAGAGAGAGAGAAAGGAGGTTGGCGCGTATCACACACACTCGCGAAAATAATAAAAAAGAAAGGGAGACGGGAAGGACCGATGCATTCGTGCACACATGCAAGCAATCGACACTCGATACCTCGATACTTCCGCTCCTCAGGCCCAGCGGCGCATACACACACGCATACCCATAAAGTCTTGAACCATTCAACATCCATAGACTTTCGTACACATCACACGGGGACAAAGCAACAATGGAGAAAAAGCTTCGTCTTCAAAATACAGAATTCTCTCAACTGGCTTCGGGCCCAGTCCCCAATCCGTCAAAACCACCGACAACCATAGCCACAAGGCCATGCCGCTGTCGGCATCGGATCCCCACCGTCGCTCATTCCCTCTGACTGCCTTACCCCAAGTGTATCGCTAACTCCACCACCTGCCGTCACTCCGCCCACCACGAGGCACATCGAGCCTTTCCGATGCCGCGGGCTTCGCGCATAGCTTGCGCAACTTGCAGCCGAGATGAAAGAGAGTGAGAGGAAGGGATTGCGAAAATTTATAGTGTGGAAGGCGGCGGAGGCCACGCGAAGCGCAGAGTGTAGAGGGTCAAAACAGAAGAAGGGCAAATATTCCAGAAGGGTCGAAGAAGGCGAATCGAATGTTCTTCGTGATTGGGGTGGTCGTCCAAGTGAGGTGCGCTTCCCGCGGCCACCACATTGCCCCGACCATCCCAATCAGACAGACAATCGTTCACAGGGAAAGGAGAAAGAGGGGATGGACTTCGCTTAGAGGGAAGACGAAGAGACATGCAGGAGGGACACGCCCAACAAGAAGGGAAGATGGCATGTGACACCCAACCTCACGCCCAACGCGACTTTCTGATCGGAGTGGGATGGGGGCCCGAAAGTGCAAAAAGAGGTGTGCCAAGGATTTTAGGATAGTGGGGGTGGAGTTCCAGGTCGGAACTGAAGTCTCCTGTGGCAAGTCTTAGGGATAGTTGTTCAAGATAGCAAGCACGGGCCGCGTCTGGGTTTTATGCCTTGGGGGATGTCATCGCCATCCCCGCGAGTTTCGTTGTCGAGGCCGGGCTCAGATTTGGTGAACCCGCGGAACACTATGTGTGTCGCATTGCCTAATTAATCGCTGGCGTCGCTCACGACACTCGTCGCAGTTGGACGAAGCGGGTCTTAGGCGTAGGCTGTGCGCTCGTTGCTCGGCCTCAGTTCGGGTTCATCGAACAAACCCCGCGGCTTGGTATTCGCTGTCCTGGTGGCATTTGAAGGGTTCGAGACCAGTAGGGGGCGAGCACGTGCCACGGGGCCGCCGTCAGGCAGTGAACAGGCAACACGAGGCGGTAGAGAGGGAAATTTGTCTCAATGATGAAAACACCGGGTTCGACGATGACGTGGCTCAAAGTCCCCTTTAGGAAGACAAAGGCTTGTTCACACTCGGCGTCCCAACTCAGCGGCTGGTCCTTCCGTAGAAGATTCGTTAGGGGTCGTGCGATTGCTGTGAATCCCTTGATAGATCGGCGGTAATACGAGGCCAACCCTAAAAAGGCCCGAACCTGCGTCAATGACGTAGGCGCAGGGGCGTCTCAAACAGCCGCGACCTTTCTCGAATCTGGTCGTAAGCCTTCCCAGGTCACCACGTATCACAGGAATGAGATTTCCGATAGGAAAAACTCATTTTTCTCCAACGCAATCTTGAAGCCAGCATCCTGCAACGCCCCAAGTGTCCACTCGATATGCTGCGCGTGCCCATGGAATGATTCTGAGTAGACTAGGATGTCGTCCATGTACACAATGATGCATAAATTAATCATGCCTTGAGTCAGCCTGGTCTTGTTGACGAAATTCTGAAATATGACGTTCATCGCTCTTTGAAAAGTAGCTGGCGCATTGCAAATTCCATTGGGCAGCGAACCCACTGCCAGGTGCCTTCGAATAACACAAAGGTTGTCTTCGACTGATCCTCCTCCTTAACCAGAATGTGATGGAATCCATGGCGAATATCGAACTCATTGAAATAATTAGCACATCCAATCGCATGCAACAGATCATCAATCCGGGGAAGGGGGTACACATCTTTGATCGTGATATCATTTAACTTCCGGTAACCGATGCAAATGAGAATCGAGCCATTTTTTTTTGGGACTAACTAACTTAGACCACGAAACAACCAAGGTCTGATCGTTGGTTCGATCCATCCATTAGCTTCGAATTCTCTGATTCTTTGCAATGCCACTTTTCGTTCCGCGAGAGAATACCGGTACAGTTTGCAGTGGATCGGCGGGTGCGCTCCGGTTTGAATTTCGTGTTGAATGACTAAGGACAACATGATATCCGTATCTGGTACACTGATCGCCCCTTGGTATTATGTCAGAATATCCGCAATCAATTGACGAGTTTCATTGGGTACATACTGAGCCACATGTAGCTCGTATGGTTGTCCGTGTATGGTAACCGTCACGTGCTTCGTGCCTACTCTGTGGCTGCTCTCCGCAAGAGGAGCAGAGATGAAGGAGTTGTCCGACCGCCAAGAAAACACTGTGGTGACCATCTGAGCATCTTCCTCCCGGATGGCCACATGTTCTTCCATGGTCACTCCATCGCTGATATCTTGCCTGCACACTGGTTTCTCGGAAATTTTGATTCTGAGCTCAGAGGGTGTAGAGTCGTCGCACCCAGGGGGTTCCAAAGCTTCGCTTTTGGTTCCCTGCCGTAGTAATCGCACCTTCTTTACAGAAGACAGCAAGGAATGAGGTAGGTCTGTGATGTCACAAAATGCTCCCTTGTCTCTCTATCTCGAGAGAAGCGGGGTGGTGGCCTCGTATAGGGTCCGAGGGGGTTCCGAAGAGTCGAGCATCCGGGATATTTGTACAAGTGGTTCCCCTAAGATTAACGCACGCGTTCGGTGTAGATTTCTTTCCGTAAGGATGAACGCTTCCGTGGTCTTCTGTCGGATCGGGTAACGAATCAGTTATTGAGCCATATCCTGTATTGTAGGATCGGCTTCGTCTTCGCTATCAGAGTCACTCGATAGTTTCAGTTCCTTTCCCCTTTGATCCACAATTCGTAGATTGGTTCCTTCAAGGTGATCACCAGGAGGGGTCCTTTGGTTTCAGGCAGGGATTTCTGAGTTGAGAGCAGTGTGGTCCGAAGAGTCAACCGCATCAGAATAACGTACGGTTTTTCGCCCGTATGTTTCCTAGTGTGTGAACTTTTCCTAATAGAAACGTGACGTTCGTCATTTTTCCTACCGCTTTGATTTTTTCTCTTCGTTTGCTGAGACGAGATGATCTCCTCCTGTCAAGGTGATCAGATCCTTCCTTCTTCCTGCCCGTTACACGACTCTCAATGAGATAGCCAGTACCGCGGCCCCCAAATCGATAATAGTGTTGTAGGGGATTCCCCATACCTCGATATCGCATTCCGCTCATTTCCACGGAATGGATTTAATTCGCAAGAAATGATAATTTTTTTGAATTATTCCTAACCATATTGGCTCCGAGGTACTAGGAACGTTCGACCCGTTTTTGAGGGCCGGGGCTTTTCCTTTCTGAGCCGCCGACTTGGCGAGAGCAAATCGATTTTTGTTTGCCTTGCAATGCTGCGGCATGCACTCATTGGCTTGCTCCGATATGGACAGCAGGTGTCCGATAGGCAAAGGAATTCGGTGATCTAGAGCTCGGACGATGTCCAACACATCGATCTCTCCAATAAAGAAGGTGGGACCGCCCGACTCCATTTCTCCCGGAGAAGCTCTCCATTCGGCCATCCATCGTTGTTCATTGGCGGACCGGATGATTCCGATCATTTCCAATCCCGGGTAACCTAATGCGATATATTGGTCGAGCGGGATAAGTTCTGCAGCTTCTTCAGTAGTGGTTACTGCACTCACTCCTCCTTCCATCTCTTCAATCATCGTGCTCACCCTCCCTGGCCCATTAGCCACGGCCGCAGCTGCCACAGGGGTGGTTTCAACTCGAGCTTGTGCAGGTCGGAGCGGATAGTCTCGGGATATGTGGCCCGACTGGTGACACGTGTAACAAACACTCATATTAGTCGTCGCTCCACCTATGGCTTGAGCGGGGGCGATTCCTGGTGCCCCTGGTGCGGCTTTGACGGCGATGGGGCGCATCGACGTCATTAACGATTTCATCCTGACATTGTGCTCACGTTGTCCCTTCTTACTTTCCTGCATCAAGTTAACTAATGTTCGGGTTTGTTCCAGTATGGCATTCGATTTGCTCGGTCTTACTGAGGAGTCCAGGAAAGGAGCATAGGCGCCCATCACAGGCACAGACAATCCTGTAGCTGTATCCGGTACTGGCCTCTTGGTTGCGATTTGTTCTAGATAGGTGACAGGGCCAGAGACGAATCCCATGTTTTCAAATTTGTTTTGAAGTGCAGCTAGCTTGGCCTTCGCTCTGGCCAGTTCTGAGGAATCCCCTTCCCTGGGGTAATCCTCTCCTCCTAGGAAACTGGTGGCAAATTTTCATTCCATCTCCTCCGCCGCAGTCATGATCTGTTCCAGGGTATGATTGATCGGGGAGAACAACTTTCGCAATTTCGCCCTCATTGTCCGACTATGGAGCCCGTCGATGAATAGGTCTCTCTGGACCTCTTCCCCTCTCTATGTTTTGACGAACATCCTATAAAACCTATTACGATACTCAGTAACGGATTCGAGTGGTTTTTGAACCCGATCTTTGATCATAAAAAGGGCCTGTTCCGGATGGATATAGTCGAATCGGTTTAAGAAATCCCGCTCGAAGGTCGGGAGATCCACCCAAACGTAAGTGTTGAACCAGTGGTGCGCATCCTCTCCCAACCTGGCGGGGATGTTGATTCGAGCCTCATCATTGTCGTATTATTGCGCACGCAATGTGGCCAGCCATGTTGCGGCTAGGTGATGTGCGGGGTCAAAAAGATACAAATCAGGTGGAGCCAATAAGCCATCGGTGCATAAGCTCAGATTGGTGGCGCGAGAATAGGTACCCCACCTAGCTGTACATTAGCATTTTGCGTTGGATTGACATTCATGTTGGCGGCCCGCCGACCCGCCGACCTACCCCGGGTCAATATTGGGTCGCGTCTAGGCGCGTTCCTTTGCCTAGGTCGCCCTCGGTTCACCAGGTCGCTTAACTAGGGGGCCTATCTGCTTCTCAATTCGCGAGCTTGCCACGTGTCGACTTCGATACCAACCTCACGCCCAGCGCGACTTCCAGATCGGAGTGGGATGGGGCCCCGAAAGTGCGAAAAGGGGTGTGCCAAGGATTTTAGGATAGTGGGGGTGGAGTTCCAGGTCGAAACTGAAATCTCTTGTGCCAAGTCTTAGGGATAGTTGTGCAAGATAGCAAGCGGGGGCCGCGACTGGCTTTTACGCCTTGGGGGATGTCATTGCCATCCCCGCGAGTTTCGTTGCCGAGGCCAAGCTCAGATTTGATGAACCGGCGGAACGCTATGCGTGTCGCGTTGCCTAATTAATCGCCGGCATTGCTAGTGGCACACCTCGGAGTCGGACGAAGCGGGCCTCAGGCGTAGGCTGTGCGCTCACTGCTCGGCCTAAGTCCGGGTTCATCGAACGAACCCCGCGGCTCGGTACTAGCTGTCCTGCCCGCACTCGGAGCACAGGGTTCGAGGCCAGCAGGGGGCGAGCGAGCGCCACGGGGCCACCGTCAGGCAGTGAAAAGGCAACACGAGGTGGTAGGGAGGGAAGTCTGTCTCAATGATGACAATACCGGGTTCGGCGATGACGTAGCTCGAGTGTGAGCTGGGGAATTGAGAGGGAAAAAAGATCGCACTCAAGCCTTGTTCAATGTCCCACTTACATACACGTTCGTTTCCAGTCCGAAAGGGGACTTTTGGTGGGGTCGTGTGCGAAGACAAGTGTTTTTCCACTCCCAGTATTCTCGGAATCGTCAACGTCTCAGGCTTTTTCAATCCGTGACATGGAAGGGAGTCCCATCATCCATGTTGTCGGAAATTTGCGAGTTTAGACATGGATTCGAGTGTGGGTCTTGCAGACACGCGTGTAGGCAACGCCCTTTTTGGTTGAGCCTACACGTATGTGCACGAGATCACGTTCGCAATCATTTGGATCGGATCGACTGGATATCCTTTGGTCGGGTGATCATCTTATCAGTCGACATGCCTGCCCAACACGTGGCATTTACCCTCTCGAGTGCGCGTGTCAAGAAACAGACATCAAGAAGGCAATTAGAAGGTAATCATATATTTGAATCAACCATCCACTTATCAGCCAAAGCATACATCAACCAGGACCGCCGGGTTTTCGTTAGACTTTCCTTTCTGCCCAAAAAGGAATGGGGAATTGACATGCATACGTTGTGTGATCTGGCAGAGATAGGGTCAACAATCGCGTGATTGGTTCGCCCGATAACTTAGTTATGCAGACGCATTTTCCCAATACTCATGCATTAATCGAACTCGAGGGTCGTGCGAATTCCCAGAAAAGCATAAACGAGAGATCGACAAAGGCTTAGGCATCAAGTCATACAACCGAAGACGATCACATTATCATAACCCGAGCTCACCGAGGTCATGCGCAGACAATCGTCGTACCCGATCTCAACATACTGCAGTGAAACAAGAATGAGGAGGGAAAATCAAGCCGATCAGTGCACTGAGAAAAACACGAACGAGGGATAGTCATGAGTAAAAGAGGGTCGACACAGCTTGTCAAAATTACATAGACGAGAAATAAAAAGGGCACCATCCCACACATAAGATTCGAAGGATGGCAAATCTGTAATATGCATGAGGAGCGCATCCAACCCGAGCACAGAATGAAGACTAGAAAGTGACGAAATTGTTAAGCTAGCATCCAAAGATAGCGTGAGGAGGGGTGAGGGAAGCGCGCGAGTTCATTCCACACACACCATAAAAGAGAAAATCCGAGACGATTCTCAAGGAGATCCGAAATGGCCGCTACAAGATCCGCCAAGGTTGAAATCAAAATTTATACAGAGGGTTAGAGAAAGGCATCGTCCCACACACCTCTCTTTCTTCCTCTCTACGCCACATCATCTCTGATGCGGGCAGTCAGTCGCCTCACACCAACACCGAGTCGTCACCTCGCTTAGTCTGAGCACGCAAGCCAAGTTCGCACGTGCGCCACAGTCCGTTGTGGCCCGCATGTCAACGCCGCCTACCGACACCAGCTCGTCGGGTCGCCCGACTCACTTCTGCTCACCTTCCAACTTACTCGTTAGCCGACCCTCACTGACCGCGCTAACTTCCAAATTCTTAGAGAGGAAACTAATCGCGCTTGCGAAATTTATAGTGTGCATGCATGCGCGAGGAACCCAGGATTAATGCCTAAGTGAGAGGAAGGGGAAGAGAAGGAAGTGCCTACGCCTGCATGGCCAAGCTGCGGAGTGGGGGACGCAGCCACACTCCACGCATCGATCCGGTCATGCAGTCGCTCTGACCAATTAGAGTGGAGGACGAGGTATGCACGACAGAGAGGGAGAAGGCGGGGAAACATGAGAGAATCAAGAAGAAGGAGAGAGTTACAATCACGCCCGCCAAAAATTACAGTTACACGCAGGATTAAGGGCGTGATACAGTCAGAGCCCAATCATCACTACGGTGAGAGGTGCGCAAGTAAGAAGCGCGGCGCAACAAGATTTCAGAGTACCTAAATTCCTAGTCTAAATCCTATTTGCAAAAAGAAATTCTGAAAAGACAGAAAAACAATTCCGAGAGCCCGAGGGGGCTCGACATCAGTTGCAAATTTGAAAAACGACATCCCCGCGTGCTGATCGCGCCAAAATTTCCATCTCCCACAGCAGAACAAGAAAGAAGCTATGGTAACTGTTATTTATCGCGCTCGCTAAGGCGTGGTCACCCAATCGTCTGCGCAGGACTTTCCCGGCCCAGGTCCCGAAAGCCAAAAAGAAAGAAGTGAGGGTATCCATGCAACTTGCCCAACCGACCCATATCTATGCACTCCACCCGACCAACCAGTCCCCAACCCCCGAAGCCGCTTCGCGCAGAAAGTCGCGCGATTAAAGAAAATAGTTCGTCACAGCGCGTGGATGCAGAGCGGGGGAACCGCGCGCCCAAAATTCAAAATTTCTACTCCCGCTAAGTCCCAACTGTTTCTTGGATTTCTTGGCGCGACCGCTAACCGGCTACGCCAGACCCGAATCACATTTTCTATTCCACCCCCACTCCCTTTAAACAAAAAGGACAAAGAAAAAGGAAAATGAAACACCGCTTTCTTCGGGGTTCTACGTGGGATTTTCCCTTAGGGGTACGGGAAACCGCCGAGTGCGCATCCTGGCTTACCACATGCCGCCCGCTTTCTCATCATCCACCTTGTCTGTCCCTTCCCTATCTTTCATTTTTCCCTTCAAACTGTTTCCTTTCGCGGACCTACAGGTCTTCTTCCACTTCTGCTTCAGTTTTATACCATGCAATTGTTTCAGGCGCCTACTCTTCTCTTCACCTCGCAAAGAGGGGGCCTTTCCTTCATTCCTTCCTCTCTTGCCTTTACCCTTTGTCTTTCCTCCTTTTCCTTCCCTTCTTCCCTACCCTTGGCTTCATCCTCTTTCCCTTTGACCACCTCCCTTTTCCCCTTGTCCCCTTCTCCATTTCCTTGTCCTTTTCTCCGTTCTTTTGACCTCCTCCCCTTTCCTTTTACCCTCGTCCCCTCTCAACCGCTCCTCCCTTCCCTTTATCTCCCTTTCCCTTCAACACTG
This sequence comes from Chara braunii, assembly GCA_003427395.1. Classification (NCBI taxonomy): domain Eukaryota; kingdom Viridiplantae; phylum Streptophyta; class Charophyceae; order Charales; family Characeae; genus Chara; species Chara braunii. Next base: position 1,070,086 of record BFEA01000346.1, on the reverse strand, counting down.
CATTCTTGTAGCTTGCTTTTTTGGATCATTCTGAGTCCGATTGGAAGAAATGCCTGCAGAGGCTGCACCAAGGCCAGCATATCCATCTTCGCCCAAATCCACGATCAAGAGTTTTTTATAGTTCAAACGGGCAGAGGGGGTACGGTCAACCGGATAGACCAAAAGTCTGGAGAGACTGGGTCAGCAAAGGCCTGAGACGTTCGCAAGATATTCCCGTATGCCTTTGTCACTGCCCCTCTAATATAATATGAGGCAGTACCGAAATTGGCACTTGCAGCACCCGCACCCAGTAAAAGTTGAAGTTCATGGCCTCATTCCATTCGAATAGTGGGTTCTCGGTCATCCATGGGTGAAACGTCACACAGAGTATTTCTTTTCGTCCAATTCGATGACGTCTTCTCCTTTACGTAGCATCCAACTCGCAATTTCCTTCGCACTAGCAACATACGTCACTGAGTTGCGACATTCACGATGAAATACTCCTCTTTTAGGAGGCACATTTAAAGATCCCGATTTAGCCCAACCCTCCTCGTCTGAGCATTTCAGCCCAAGCACTCAGAGGCTCCTAGGCCTCTTGAACTTAGAAAATCGGTGTTTCTGGCTAAGATTCATCAGGGAAAAGGCTGGGCTGCTACCTAACCTGTTTCTTTGTCCCGACCCGATAGTTGTGCAGACGTGTATTTTTTTGCTACGATTAGTTTCGAGACCGGTACATCTGCTATTTGGCCATGAACTTTTGCTTTTACGGGGACGCTAGAGCCGATTTCCAGCAGGTGCTGCCCCCCACCAATCGATGGAGCCTTCAACACAGGGGCTGCTCGTTCACCCCGTCAAGCAGAACAGCACTCTCTGGCCATGAAGTTTTCCCACAAAAAAGAAGAGGAAAAAAGAGGAGTTTCTCGACTGAATTTGGTCGCTCTGACCAGCCAGATACTACGCCGTAGTCGTCGAAGAGTCCAACTGCGACTGCAGCACAGCAATTCCCACGTTCAAACAGAATCTTGCACGGTCATATGTATAGCTGCACGCGGGGCAACCTCACCCTAGATAAAGCGATAATGACCGTTCTCTCTATTTTAGGGCAAAAGACTCTAGCAGCCACATCGCACCCTCCACTTGTCAGGATAGGCAACCAAAAGAAGGATATTTGTGTGGTTAGGAAGCATCCTCCCACTGCCGCGACATTGCGGCGACAACAAAGAAAAAGAGAGAAGAAGTCTCAGCGACTTTTCTCGATTTTTGCGTGTCATCCTTGCTTGCGCAGGGGCCATGCTAATCTTCCTTCTCTGTATCGTTCCAATCCTTTTAACGGATGTATCGAAGGACTTTTCTGGTCGCATACATCCAGCAAATTCGCCGTGTCAGCATGTATACCGTGCTCTAGCAACAACAGAAAAGCGCAGCCACCCTACCCTCCAGCTACCGGTAGTGGCGCTGACGCAGTCTCATTACTCCAATCTTGGTCGTAAGCCGGGGCAAGGTCCCACTTGCACGGATTAAGAGATTCCGGCCGTTGATCTTTGCTATCGACGGTCAATATCGCTTAATTCGTGTAATTGGGACCTAGCCCCCGTACGGACAGACGATGCCATCATCACAGGGTTGACTCGCCGACCGCCGACGGGTGATGAAATCGGACAAAATCCGCTTTTGGCCGATGACGATCCCGACCGCCTACAACGCCGCGTGAGAACAGGCACCCATCCTTGAACGAGGGGAAGAAGCGTCGCACGGCGACTTCAACTGCCACGAAATTGCCTCCTGTTCTCCTGCTCCTCCTCCCCTCCTCCTCCCCTCCTCCTCCTCCTCCTCCTCACTCACGAAACGAAAAGAATGGAAGCGCACCTTCCCGCAGAACGTGGCAAGATGCATCCGTTGCTATGTATAGTAACGGATGAATCCTTCCACATTCTTTCGGAAGATGCACTCTCATTCTTCACGCTCCGGGAGCGGTGTGGCGAGGAGATGCAAAATGGATCCTGCAAACAGCAATCCAAGGTCGTTGTTTTATCTGACCGGATACCTAAAGTCGTTAGAACGGTGCTATTGCCCCCGGGCAAGGTCCCACTTGCACGGATTAGGAGATCTCGGCCGTTGATCTTTGCTATCTACGGTCAGTATCTCTTAATTCGTGCACGTTGGACGTAGCCCCCCGGGTCCTCTCTTCAGGAATCGATGACATAGCTCTGCTATATATATTGGCCCGCGCTCCGCCGGTCAACAAAATTATGTGCAAACTGACAATGAATCTTCCGCTAGAACGTCGAAAGATTCATGGCCATCTTTTCATTCTATTGAGCATGTGGTGAGTAGTGCAGAGAGGCCCACTGTGAAGCGGATCACTTGACAATATGTCTCTCTGGCACGTGGTTGCACTCCAATCTTTTTTTTTTTTCTTTTTTTTTTTTTTTTTTGTGGGTTGCACTCCAATCTAACGGCCGCAGAAGGCCTCGCTCAGACGTCTGGCGTGGTCGTAACTCGCGATCCTATTGTCGGAAAGATAGGCCTCGGCGATCGGGAGACGAAAAGGGAACAAATAAACAGTGCATCTGCCCGCAGAAGGCTGCTAAATCCATATCTGTTACTATTTATAGTAGTCGGATGAATCATTCGGTCTTCTCCAAGACGATGCACGCGCTTCCTTCTGTATTTTCGTTGGCCTCCCTGCGAGGCCCGATGGCAGGCAGACGATTACGGGTAGGGTAACCGCCCCTCCCATCATGATGATGGGGGCAAAAATGCCCCTCCAGAAAAAGAGAAAAAAAACAGGGCACCACCCCGAACCTCCCAAGGCAACCCTACTCCACGCGGAATCTCTCTTCCTCTGCCTCTGTTAGAAAATGAATGGAAAAAAAAAAGAGAGAGAGAGAGAGAGAGAGAGGGAGAGAGAGACAAAAAAAAAAGAAGAAGAAAATGAATGGTCGTTAATGCTCGAACAGGGCTACAGCCGTCCCCCGAATACAACGTACGGTCATTATAGCTGAATTTGGGGTATCTTTCAGTCTAAATACAGCTATAATGACCGTACGTTGTATTCGGGGGAAGAAGGTAGGAAGACATGAGGCTGGACAGCTCGCTGACGTGGCCCGCATTAAATTTGCCGTCTTGCTCCATACGACATTTCTGTTCACGTTAAAATTCGAGCCTTTCGTTCCACACACATGAGCCTCCTTTTTTACTTTTTTTTTTTTTTTTTTTTTTTTACTTTCTTTCCTCTGTGGGGTACTAACTTCAATAAAGTCTCAAAAAAGGTTTGAAATGTCCTTCGGGACAT
>BFEA01000346.1:1052536-1064969 GCA_003427395.1 Chara braunii | reverse complement strand
CCAAGTCCCACTAGCATTGCTCTTGTTCCCGTAATGGGGACCTCCCTGTTGTGTGACATTCCTCCCTGTTGTGTGAAATTTCCAATTCTATTCCGACTCCAAATTCCAACTTCCATTCCGAATTCCAATTCCAATTCCCGCTGACTTTTTTTTTTTTTTTTTTTTTTTCGTAACAATGCATTGCAAATGACCGTAGAGGCTGGGGACCATGTCCCACTTCGTCCGTTCAGGTAGGTCTACATTTAGTTTCCCACTGTAGGCAACGACGGAGATGCACGTCCTCACAGTCGTCCAGCCGTCCATTCTTTTTTTATTATTATTATAGTATTATCCCATCTTTTCTTCGATGGCAACCTAATAGCAGAAGACGTAGTAATGTCGCATCTTTTCTTCCCACCAAATAGCAGAAGTAATGCCTTTTTCTCGAATGCTACACCCCCTACCCTCGCCACTTTCAGTCCAGTTAGAATTTAGATGTCTCCTTTTTTCGAGACAGCCAGTCAGTTCAACAACCGTCGGCCACCAAAAGCCTCCTTTCTGGAGAAAACGTTTCTATTTTTATATGTTATTTTATTGGGGTAACTTCCGTAGAGTCACAATTTGAAACGAGTTATAATTGCACTAGGGGGCAAGATACAGTTTGCAGTTGCACTTCGGGGCCCACCCTACACCTGGCCTGAAAGCTGGGTTGTATACATTGCCCGAGCTGCAATTCGAAACTGTATCTTGGCCCATACTGCACTTATAACTCCTTTTTTTTTTTTTTTTTTTTTTTTTTTTTTTGAAATCAAAGGTATGACATTTGTCTGTAGTCAATTGAAGGATGAGGCCTGGGACCTCACAATTCTACCCCGGCTAGTGAACTCACTGAGCTGAGGCCATTACCCAGCTTTGCCTTGTGCTGGAAACGGGGTCCACCGTCCCATAAGGACAATTATTCCACTTTGAAAAACTAGAAATACTAGCATGATCCACAACCTGTCTCTTATACACATCTAGATGTGTATAAGAGACAGCTACTCCACGCGGAATCTCTCTTCCTCTGCCTCTGTTAGAAAATGAATGGAAAAAAAAAAGAGAGAGAGAGAGAGAGAGAGAGGGAGAGAGAGACAAAAAAAAAAGAAGAAGAAAATGAATGGTCGTTAATGCTCGAACAGGGCTACAGCCGTCCCCCGAATACAACGTACGGTCATTATAGCTGAATTTGGGGTATCTTTCAGTCTAAATACAGCTATAATGACCGTACGTTGTATTCGGGGGAAGNAAAAAAAAAAAAAAAAAAAAAACCCGGCTCCAACTTCCCATAACGACAATTCCACTTCTTTAAATTTGAAAAATAACTTCAAGTTGCTGGAAACCGGGTCGGACTCCAGCGTCCCTGTAAATCTGTGAATTGCTGAGCAAAAATGTAAGCACAAAGGAGCTTGCTTCGACTGATAAAAAATTGGAATTTCTGTTGGAGTTCCTGCTGAATCAGATTATCTGTGTTGATTATCGGTGAAAGTCTGGAATGGTGACCAGGGCCGCAAACCCATTAATTAACTAGAAATTACAACTCGTTTTTGTGACTCCCACGTAGTTTCCCCTAGTATTTGATTAATATATTTTGAGAAAAGTGTAGGGTCTCTTGTACTTTGCTATTTTCGTGGGTGGTTTGAACTTCGAAGGATCAGAATCATCAGATAGATAAGTGTTAAACTACGGGAATTTGGCAGCTGTTCATAAGATGGCAGGAATTAGGCAACTGTTCATAGGATGGGAGCAGCTCGAATTCATTGTTGTCATGGGGGCCTGTATCTGTCTCCGTTATTGGGCAGATTCATGGGGAGGCTTCCTGTGAATCCGTCCAGACTCTACTCGAGCTTGTTTTTTTTTTTTGAGGGGGGGGGGGTAAGCTCGGCGCAGTCACGAAAATAGTTTGTAATTGCATTCGAAACACCAATTTCGCACTTTAGTCAGGGGCCGAGTTTCAATTGCAGTTGAATTTGAAACTCGGCGGTATGCAGTTCAGTCAGGGCCCTCGTCTATCCACGAAGAGCAGATTAAAAAAAAAAAAAAAAAGCATCCCTTATGCTGCGATTGAGGTCTGATACAGGATGCTACAGTACTTGTCTGGAACTGAACGAAGCGAGGCAGCTAACTGCCTCGCGTGAAGTCCGCCCTGCGTGGCTGGCAGGGCGCTACAAGGACCTCACAACAAAAAGCAGACAAAGGAGACGACATGTCGCACCGTCCTCACATACTGGCCAGATACATTCCTTAAAGCACTGGTGTAACTTTTTCCACCTTAAGTGGATTCATAGTTCCTCGTTTCTTTTCTTTTTTTTTTTCTCTTTTTCTGTCCTTTTTCCTGTTTGGCCTCCATGATCCCTCTGAATTGTGTAGGGTAGCCCCTCTACATCCCCGCCACGCGACGTCTGGGCCGTGGCCAATCTGGGGTGTGGCCCAGACATCTGGGCCGTGGCCAATCTGTTTTTTTTGTTTTTTTTTTTTTCAGCCGCAGCGCGCGACCAGAAAAAAAAAAACTAAGAAAGAAAGAAACGGCCGCGGTGCGTGACAAAAAAAAAATTTAAAAAAAATGAAAAAAGAAACGGCCATGTGCCTGACTGAACTGCTAGAAAAAGCCAGCCCGAGTTTCAAACTGCTAAAATGCAGTTTCAAATGCAATTGAAATCGGGCCCTGACTAAACTGCTAAAACGCAGTCTCAAATGCAATTACCAACTGTAACCCTGACTGCGCCGTAGTTTTCTCTTCTTTTTTTTTTCATTGTGCGGAATATTCATGGAGAGGGGTCCTGTGAATCCGTCCAGATTCAAGTCATGGGTGCCTGACAATGCGTGTATCTGTCTCCGTTATTGTTCTGGGCGCCTGTATCTGTCTCCCATATTGGGCAGATTCATGGAGAGGCGTAGCATTTTTTCTACATCCACAATCTCTCTCTCTCTCTCTCTCTCTCTCTCTCTCTCTCTCTCTCTCTCTCTCTCTCTCTCTCTCTCTCTCTCTCTCTCTCTCTCTCTCTCTTGTAGCATCATAGCAGCTTCATACACCCAACATCCGTGAGGGAAGTGCAGATAGATACGTCTTTGATTCTTTGCTCGTCATCCTCTTCCCTGTCTTCATTTCGGGCTACAGACATACTCGCTCCCGCAGTCCAACCCACACACAAACACACACACACACACACACACACAAAAAAAAAAAAAAAAGTAAAAAAAAGTCTGGTTCGGAAACAGTGCCCTCGAAGGGCGAAGCAGACGACGTCACACTTCGATGGGTCCGCTCCAAAAGCAGTGTCTTCTTCCAGGGAAGAGACGCACCGACCTTGACGTAATGAGCGGTTCATAGCTGCCCATTCGGATCTGTTCGACGATGCAGGGTCTCCCCCCACACCACTGTCGAAGCGAGAAAAGCACGGGTGCATCTTGCTCAAAAAGTGGCCAGATGCATCCGTTGCCATTCCTAGGATTGGATGCATCTTGCCACTCCCTGCCATGATGTGCGTTTGAATGTTCGACCTTCCAACAACGCTGTGCAAAGGCCCGTAAATGGTCCAAATTTTTCAAAAAAAAAAAAAAAAGGTGGTGTACAAGTCAATTTTGAATCGAATTAAAAATAACAGTTTCAGCTGTCACACCGGTGAGATAGGTCTACCAAACAGTGCAATTGGGACATCATGATGGCCCCTGGCATCGAACCTTAAACAGTGCAAGTGGGACATTGTCCCGCCCGGACATCGAACCCATCACCTAAGCTGTGCCGGTCAGGCATGAAACCTACTGAGCTACACCCCGCGGGACAATGCCAATTTTAATTCCAATTCCAATTGCAATTGCATTTGCAATTCCAATTCTGATTCCAGTTCCCGCTCTTAACCACCAGCCCAGGGCCGAGGTGGGATATCAGCACGGATTATCCTTTTCTGACCGCAGATCCTCGTCATCGACGGTCAGAAATGGATTGAAAATGCGGCTGATCGTGACCTTGCCGAGAGCGGGGGACATGCACGGACCCTGCTGCGGAGTGCAGGTGTCCACATAGCACATACGCTGTACTGTTATGCGCATACGCTGCACTATAGGTCCGTGCTATGTGGACGCCTGCACTCGGCCGCAAGGTCGGTGCTATGTGGACACCTGCTATATGTCCGTGCTATGTGGACATCTGCTATAGGTCCGTGCTATGTGGACACCTGCTATAGGTCCGTGCTATGTGGACACCTGCTCTCGGCTTTCCTTCTTAAGCCCCGAAAGAGTGAGTGGGGACTCACACTACAGTCTTCCCCCGAATACAACGCACGGTCATAATAGCCGAATTTGGGGTATCTTTCAGTCTAAATTCAGCTATAAAATGACCTTACGTTGTATTCGGGGGAAGACTGTAGTACCACTGCATTACTGTAGTATATGTATTTGACCGCATTCAAGTCCACAAGTGGCCGCATCTGACCGCCATTGCGTCCACTGCCGTCCAGTAATAATAACTTTAAAAAAGTCATAGTGTGAGTATGACCTGCGCGTTGACGGACACTCCCCAGTTCGGGCCCGGAGGAAAGGCGAGGAACACGAAAGGAGGTGAGGGAATACTCACACTACCGTCTGCACCCGAATAGAACGCCTGGTCATTATCGCTGCATCTGGACCGAAAGCTGTGCCAAATACAGCTATAATGACCGGGCGTTCTATTCGGGTGAAGACGGTAGCTCTCTCACAAATCCCATCTGAGAGCTTGATGTATATCTGACCGCAAACACGTCCAAAAAAAATAAAATAAAATTACAAATGAGTAAACGGTCCTGGTGGGAGTATGCCCTGAGATAGGTGTAATACGTGCGGTGGGGGGCCTGACACGAACATTCCTCGGGATGCTATTGATTCGATTGCCACGTCCCGCTTTTCTTTTCTTTTTTTTTTTTTTTTTTGACTGGGGTAACTTCAGTGGAGTCACAAAAACGAGTTTCCCAATTTGAAACTGTGTCTTGGCCCATAATGTGATTATAACTTAGTTTTTTTCCGAAAACTACACTATCTCTCAAATTCTTTTTGCCTTTCACTACCCTTCCTAGGGGTCCCCTCTATACGTCCCCGGGCTAGGTCCCACTCGCACGAATGAAGAGATACTGACCGTAGATAACAGAGATCAACGGCCCAAATCTCCTAATTTGCGCAACTATACGTCCCGGGGCTAGGTCCCACTCGCACGAATGAAGCGATACTGACCGTAGATAACAAAGATCAACGGCCCAAATCTCCTAATTTGCTCAAGTGGGACCTTGCCCCCGCGCTTTTTCCTTTCGCCGTACTTTTTTTTTTTTTTTGACAACTTCACCTTTTTTTTTTGGGTTAACTACGGCGCAGTCACGAAAACAGTTTGTAAATGCATTTCAAACTGCGTTTTGGCACTTCAGTCAGGGCCCGAGTTTGAACTGGATTTCAAACTCGGGCTGCCTTCAGTCAGGGCCCTCGTCTATCGACGAACAGCAGTTGAAAAAAAMAAAAGGAAAAACAGCATCCCTTATGCTGTGATTGCGGTCCGATACAGGATGCTACAGTACTTGTCTGGAACCGAAAATGAAGCGAGGCAGTTAGCTGCCTCGCGTGGAATCCGCCCTGCCTGCCTGGCAGGGCGCTACAACGACCTCAGAACAAAAAGCAAACAAAAAAAAAAGACATGTCTGGCGGTCCTCACATACTGGCCAGATACATTCCTCAAAGGACTTGTGTAACTTCGTGGGGAGAGCTCCTCGTTTCTTTTCTTTTTTTTTCAACTTTTTCTATTCCTTTTTTTTTGGGGCCTCCATCCTGGCACCTACTTTTGAGAGTTCGCGTTTGCCTGTGAAAGGTAGGGGTGGTTTAATCTCAGCTGTGGCCGAGACATCTCAGCCGTGGCCCATCTGGGGTGTGGCCGAGACATCTCGGCCATGGCCCAACCATGGGGCCGTTGTTTTTTTGTTTTTTTTTTCAGCCGCGGCAAGGCACGGCGCGACGCACGAAAAAAATAAAAATAAAAATAAATAAAGGGCCATATGCCTGACTGGACTGCGATTTCGAACTCCCCGCCCCGACTATTCTGCAGACCTGAGTTTCGACTGCATTTCAAACCCGTGCCCTGACTGGACTGCAGAAAGGATGTTTCTAACGCATTTTCAAACTCTAACTGTGGCTGCGCCGTAGTTTTCTCTCTTTTTTTTTTTTTTTTTTTTTTTTTTTGGGAGAAGGAAACCATTCCATCCCAAGTTAGGGACACAACGTGGAGATTCTTCCTAATACGCAGTGGTGGCGTTCGTTTTTCCACGCCTGGCTGCAACCTCCAGAAGCACAAAATCGTCCGTCCATCGCGTCGTAGCTCCAGGGACAGGCACTGCACCGGATCTCCACCACTCCCACAGACCGTACGCATGTTCACACAAGAGGCAGAGGTGCTGCAAATCTTCTCTAAAGCGACACCTTTGTGTGTCATCTGTGCTGGGACAAGGATAGAAGATTTGCAGCACCTCTGCCTCTTGTGTGAACATGCGCGTACGGTCTGTGGGACTGGTGGAGATCCGGTGCAGTGCCTGTCCCTGGAGCTACGACGCGATGGACGGACAATTTTGTGCTTCTGGGGGTTGCAGCCAGGCGTGGAAAAACGAACGCCACCACTGCATATTCGGAAGAATCTCTGCGAGGGGCAATTCTGTGGACTCTATGGAACCTTAGGAACTCCGCAAAATACAGGGGGGAGAGACTTACCTGCCCGACTGTGCGTGCAGAGGTAAAATATGCCATCAAGTTAATGTTATCCACAGATTGGTCGATAACAGTCCAGAACCGGGGATTTCAGCCGAGAGCTATCAAGAAATATGTTGCCCGATGGGGCTCTTGTCGGGAATTGGTCACGGTACAGATGCACAACGATACAACACCCACGCTGCAGTTCTCAGGATTCTTTATCTGAAATTTGTCTATTGCGGATGTGGTGGTATGCTTGCATTAAAAAAGAAGCACAGGCTACAGGCTACAGTTCTGCTTTTTAGAGTTCTCAGTTGTTTTCTTAGTTCACTTTTGCAGATTTCTGAGCCGTTTTCTTGCTCTTTTTAGATATAGAATCTGAGTATGATGAGTATGAAGAGTGTTAGAAGTACAGGCTACTCTAGTGGTCCAGTTAGAAGCAGATGTTACGATTTGTTGCAGACTTCTTAGTTGTTTTCTTGCTTTCTTCCTTTTTGGGACTCAGCCATTCCTGATATGGGCTTGGCTGGTGATGCCTCGCTCATAACCGGGAGCCGCCAGCATACATGTGAGGGACGCCGGGCCCTTTTCCCGGCTTGTATAATATGACTCTACTCTTCAAGATAAAAAAAAAAAAAAAAAAAAACAATTTAACTTGTAAATGTCTCTGACGAAACCCAAAAAAAAAAAAAAAGTGAATGACGGTACTGATGGCGTTTCCTGGATGAATCTCGACTTCCATTACGTCCAGAAAAGAATCTGACTACAATTACGTCCAGATACAGTTGAAAAGGTCCCCGCACCACACGAGGACTTTCCTCTATGTATCTGAGCGTGTTTGCAGCCTGGCATAGGTAAACGCGACTCCAACAAATAAACGTGACTCGAAATCTGTTAGTAGGGTTGTCTTCTCGTTACGCGCTTCGGCACAGCCCCCTGGCCTGTGGGTCGTACTCACGGCTACCGGTGGGTAGGTGCGTAGTTCTTCGTTCCTGACCATCCATATTTTCATCTTATTCTCTGCTATGTTGATTTTTTTTTTTTTTTTTTTTTTTTGGGAATGCTATGTTGATGTAAGCCTTGGGCACTGCCCGTTTGAAATAAAATTTCCATCGAGTAAAAAAAATAAGTTAATAAATAATTTATAAGTAAATAAATAAATAAGTAAATAAATAAATGCAGACCCTACTACAGTTCCAGAACCAAATAATGCTGAATTACCTACTACCTAGGGTAAGATCTCAACCCCCTTGCGCTTTTTGGGAAAAGGGAAATGGAGATCTGCCCCCTTGGGGCTCGCCACATCACAGACGAAAATAGGGTTTGGGGCCACACAGGGCCTCGGCACACCACTCTCGAAATGTGAAAAAGACAAAAATGTGGCGGGCGCATCTGGCCATGTTCTGGCCATGTTGTAGCGAGAAATTCATTATCCTTTCGCACATTTCAGAGAGTGGTGTCGCCAGGCCCACAGTCTATCTAGGGGCTCGCCACACCACTGTGTCGACAGGCTGAAAAATTCAACGGCTATCAGAACAAATTCTGTCGACGGTTTGCCCCCCTTTAGACACACGGCACTGTAGAAGGGACGCACTTGTGAATGCAAGATGGAAAAAGACAAACGCGGCTGAGGGTACGACAAGCATTAGGGGCTCGCCACACCTATCCCAAAAACCGGGTTTTGGAGAGCGGGAGCACCGCCACACCCACTCCCGAAAGTGGCCGTCGGTTTTTTGTTTGGAGAGCTGTCAGAAGGCGGGTTTGGAGAGCATTCTCCAAATTCGACCCTCCCCCCGCCTGCACACGCGCTCGTTTGGAGAGAGCTTCGAAGGACAACGAGTAAAGATATTTTCATAAAATAAATATTTCTTTAAAATAGAAAGAATGCTATTTTTGTGAGTGAGTAAGTGTGCTTCGACTGACAAGTGTCTGCGACCTGCAATTTGTCGTGTACGGTTAGAGAGCGCTCTCCAACCGTGGAGGTGCCTTGGGACCACGCCAGCCCCGTCGCGTAATGTACACAGTCGAGGATTCCGGTCTTGTGCGTGCGAGATTTCGCTCTACCTTGGAGAGTGCAGTGTGGCGACGACGCCTCCCAAAGGGATTTTCGCCAACTTCCGCGTTGGAGAGCGCTCTCCAAAAATTCATTGGAGAGTGCAGTGTGGCGAGGATGCCTCCGGAAGGGATTTTCGCNCCTCCGGAAGGGATTTTCGCCAACTTCCGCGTTGGAGAGCGCTCTCCAAAAAAAACGAGTTTTGGGGATAGGTGTGGCGAGCCCCTTAGTCCATAGCGTCCTCACGTCCACTCACCAAACTCTCCAAATTTTGAGGAGAAGTCAATAGCACAGCCGAGGACTGTTCAAAGCATCAGAGTAGCAGGCTGGGGATTCAACAACTTTCAGCAGGAGGTGTCAAGATTCTCAAGAAGCATTCTCTGACAACTTGCGAATTTTCTTCCTGTCTGGGCGTCTCCAATTTCAACAGGCTGTGGGCATACTCACACGGTGACCCCAAATCCGCAATTTGGGAAGGGCCGATTTGAGGTTTTGGGCATGGTTCGCGTCACACTGATGTGCCTTTTCAGATGGGACAAGGTCGCGGCCGTCTGGAGAAATGGGGATTTGGTACTTGGCTGGTCACACGGCGCCATCCACTAAGGGCCTCGCCACACCAGTGTCGAAACGGGGAAATATTCGACAACTGTCAGACCATTTTCGACATTCACCGTTTCGACACAATGGCCGCCTTCGCCGCATGGTAGTTTCGTTTTTAGAAAAGGGGAAAAAAACAAAAAAAAAAACAGAAGAAGAAAAAAACAAAAAAAAAGAAGAAGAAGACACGGGAGCTTGAGGCATAGATGTCGAAATCAACACATCCTTCAACACCTTGTCTCGGTGATGTCGAAACTCGCCCCGCTGCAGGTGGGCCGTTCGACACCCATGTCGAAAGGTTCTCCTCTGACAAATGTCGAACTGGTTTCCACATTTTTTCTTCGACAGTCTGTGTGGCGAAGAAAAAATGTCGAAAACTGTAGTTTCGACATTGGTGTGGCGAGGCCCTAATTGTGCAAGAACATTTGTGAACAAATTTTTGCCAATTTTCGAAGAAAAATGCAACAAATGAAAAAGGCGGCTTCCCAGGCCGCTGACAAATGGGCACTGGAATAGTACATTTGCGAATTTGGTAGATCCGTGTGACCGGCGTTTTACCCTTTTTTTTGGGATTTTGGGATTATAGGTCCCGGTGTAAGTATGCCTTGTGGCCAGGAGAAACTATTGAAAATTGTGTTCTCGAAAGAAAAAGAAAAAAGTGTTTTCTGTCCTGGCATGCAGGACGGGTGGCGGGGGTGGAGCTGGTAGCGCGTCTCCTGCACTACTCCTGCACTACTGCGTCACAGTTCAGCGCTAGGGTGAGCGGCGGGTTGAGCACTACCAGCGCGAGGACCCAGGTGCCGAGGCGGACAGCGCGTGCTGCGCATCTCGCCATGGTAGTCGTGAGGGTCTGTATGAGAAGACCATATTTTCGTTTTGGCCGTCGGGCGGCTGCCCACCATGGCCACGCCTTGGTGGTAGGGACACAAAGGCTGTGATTCTTTTTTCCTTTCTCTTTTTTTTTCTTTTTTTCTTTTTCTTTTAAGCCCAGGTTGTTGTAGAGGTGGGGTACTAGACCAATGACAGTTACCCACAGTACCCGGCCACTCGGTTGTCCAGCTGAATCCCTCTGAAGACCCCACCCACCCTTCCTCTTATCATTTTTGCCCTGGCGCACCCATACCCCCCCTGTCCTACCCTAGTCTTAACCACCCGGGACCATCACCCGTTGCCATATTAGCAGGGTGACCTGACCAGACAGCGGTTGCAGGCACCCAGGCTAAGCAGAGAGACCTACCCCCCTGCTCAGCCCTGGTTGAACCGGACGCCGTGCAAGCCTGATTTCACTTCGGGAGCTAGGTATGAACATACTACTACAGGTCTTCATGAGGGTGCACAGTGTTACGTTGTATTACTACTATTGTGTTCAACTTGATGATAGAGAGTTGGGGATCCTCTGTTCCCTCGTATATCCCTGGAGCCCGTTCCGGCCCCATGGTAAGGTGCAGTACCTCCTGACACCGCCGACATCCCATACTAAGGAACTGCTATGCCGGCCTCAACCCTATGCTATGTACTAGGAGGATAGCCAACCCTGAGTCATGTGTGTCTTACAATGTTCTATTGTGTTGATGGTAGAGAGCTGGGAATCCTCTCTTCCATGGTATATCCCTGGAGCCCGTTCCGGCCCCGCAGTAAGTGACGCCCAACCTCAGGCCCGATGCGACTGCCTGCTCGGAGTGTGAGTGGGCCTGGAAGTGTGAAATAGGGGGTGTGCCAAGGATTTTAGGAAAATGGGGGTGGAATACCAGGTTGCAACCGGGATCTCATGTGGCAAGCTTCAGGGGTAGGATTGCAAGAGGGTAGGCGTGGTTCGAATACCGGCTTTATGCCTTTGAGCGTGGGTCGGACTTGTATTTGGTGCACCGTTGGAACGCTATGGCTGTCTCGCCGGTTGATTACCTGCCGATGTCTGACGTCGCAGGCTTCAGAGTCTGACGCGGCCGGCCTCAGCCTAAGACTGTGCGCCCGTCGCTCTTCTTCCAAGCAGGTTCGTCGAACGAAGCCGGAGGCTCGGTACTCGTGGTCCCGTAGACACTCTGAACACGGGGGTTGGGGGCAATAAGGAGCGATTGCGAGCCAGAGGATGACGGTCAGGGAGTGATAGGGCAGGATGCGGTGGTAGGGAGGGAATTCGGTCCCCAAGACAATGATCCCGGGATCCGTGACGGCGTGACACGTGTACGGGCTAGAGTAGCAGGGTAGATGGCGGATACGTCCCAAGTCCTGGTCGAGATCCCACTCACAAATGCGTTCGTTCCCTGTCAAATAGGGAAATTCCGAAGGTTCCGTCCGGGGTCGTGTAGACAAACAAGAGTGTTCCCAATATTCCCAGAATTCCCGATCTCTCAGACACTCGTGATCGGTGACACAAAAGGGAACTCTGAAATTCATACTGCAAGTCGGGGTGGGGAGCCAGCCATTTCGGGAATTAGTCGAGTTCAGGTTTTGCAGACACACGTGTAGGCGGCGATTATCTTGGTCGAGCTATACGTGCGTGCACGGGACCTGTACTCCAATTAGATAAGGAAAGCCAGCGATTCGTGAGATGGATCATCCTATTGTGAGACATCCATCTAATCAGCACATCACGCCCCTCCCATTCATACGCATACATAATCACGCTCATCACCCATGCATCTAGCTTGCAAGCCTTACATACAAAACAGACAGACTCGAGGATCATGCAACAACTCCTTGGCCTATCGGCCCCTAGATCACACAAGACTCGATCACCGAGAACCAATTAAGCAGATGTGTCGATTTGAAAAGACCAAGACAGGGGGGTGGGGAAAGACAATCCGCATGTCATATCCCAAGGATAAGAAGCAAGGAAAACAAACAAAAATGAAGTCCGAGATGTCGATCAAACCAAAGGACAAGGGCAACTTGCGCCGTATATCAAAAATCGTTTGGAAGAACAGGAGGAGAACCAAAATTACTTCGGAGGAATAGAAGAAGAACTTCCACCACACACTTCCTGTCTCTCTGTCTGTCTCTCTCTCTCTCTCTCTCTCTCTCTCTCTCTCTCTCTCTCTCTCTCTCTCTCTCTCTCTCTCTCTCTCTCTCTCTCTC
>BFEA01000346.1:1016875-1036959 GCA_003427395.1 Chara braunii | reverse complement strand
CTTGCCGAAGAAGTAGAGTCTGTCATTCTGCCAGGTGTCATGGTCCACAGGGAGCCTGTCACAAGGTTCGTGATCATAGTCTCTCTCTTCCTCCCCGTCATCAGACGATTGGTCGTCGACTCGTTCGCCCCGAAACACACGCTTCAAACCGGCAGGGGACGTGCTATATCTCCGAGGGTCACCTTCCTCTTCATCACCAACCTGTCCAACCACCCGAGGAAGTGGCATGGACTCGAAATCGAAGGTTTCGGAGTCGCTCAGCTCCTCCATGTCTTCAGCGTCGAAAGGGTCATCCTCGTCAAACTGTGACTTGTAGTTTTCGAGAGTGAGCGGTTCGGCCAGCGTGAAGTAAACATGCTCCAACCTTCTCAGGAAGTGGGAGACAGACTCCCTGGGTGCACCGTGGTACCCATTGAGCATAGCGAACACCAGGTTTCTCTGTCGACTGTATTCGAGGTCGGTCTGACCAGGCGGTCCGGGTCCGAAAAGGAAATCCCAAACGTCCGTCGTTTTGTTCCCCGACAATTTCCAATACATGTCACGTTTGGGATCCCAGTTTTGTTCGCCGGTGGTCTGGACAAACTCGCAAGCATTGCGAGTGTCTGCAACGCGTGCCTTCACGAACTCGTGAAGGTAATCGATCATCTTCGCCTCCTTCTCCAACGCAACGACCTTCCGACCGGTGCGCAGGAGTTCCCACACGACATACGCATGCGCCTTCCCAAAGAAAAAAACTGTTTGACCAGTTTTGCAAAAGTTTTCGAGTAGACCAACTAGACGGGACGAATTCCGCTCCATCTCCCGTAAGCAGGTCCTAGAGAATTTGTCACGCCGCCGTCCTCCCACATCCTACGAATGAACCTTTCCTCTTCCGCCACGTCGAAACATGCCACAGCCTGTCCTGATGGGTCCAACGAACAGACAGCTTTCGAGCGGTCCGCCACCGTGTGTTTGGCCGGACTTGGACCATGAGCACGGGAAACCTTTGTCGGGCTACTGGCCGGGTAGACTGCGAATTTGTTGTCTTCCAGCTTCTCACCATTAAAAATCACGTACAGGCGGTCACACTCCTCAACCAGCATATTGCCTTCCCGGACAGTGGACTGCTTTTGTGCATTACGTACCCACTTCTCTATCCTGACGTGATGGACGCTAAGCCTGGGCATGCCTTTCAAGAAACTGAGCTCCCAATGAGAGGGAAAAAAAATCACAAGTGCCCCGTGCGTTGGCGAAAGTGTTTGTAGAAGGTCTTGCAAGTTGGCGAAATCGTCTTCTCGCCAGTCTGTGAGGAGTGTGGGATCACACAAATCGAGGACGTACAGGTTGCACACGTAATGTCGCACAACCTCACAGATCGCAGTGACATGACTGTGAGCTTGGGAAGGCGGAAAAGCGAAAGGAATAAGGCTGGTCACCCGGTTGAGGTCGGGCCATTTGATGTGCCTCACATCCCCGCTGACCCTGATCGTGTCTCGAACTTCTTCTTCCGTCCGTCGCAAGATGGAACGGACATACTTTTCGAAAGATTTAGGGAACCTGTTGTCCTCGTACAATTTCTTTGCGTCGTCAAGGGACTCCTTCTCGTGCGGAAGAGTACGTTTGCAAGTGTTCACGTACTCCACCGCGCCCTGGAAATGCTTTCGCATTTCGACCCACACCTGTTTCGTTAGGCCCTGCGGCCCGAACTCCTCCAGAAGCCGCCCCTCGGTGCGGAAAAAAGGGCTCTCGTAGCGCCAAACACGTTCGTCCGCCTCAGTTTCAAGGAACAAGATGTAGTGGAACATACGGAGCATCACACGGTCCACTTTTGTCGTCGCGACCATGTCTTTAATTCCTGGTTTATGCTGACGCTTCAGATGGTCGCCCGCGGATTGCACGAACACTCCCCTTAGCGTGAGAATGTTGTCAAGAATCGACAATTTCTCGACATCGATCATGTCTGCGAGACACTGCCAACAGAATATGTCTGGCTCCTTCACGACCACGAAAAACTTGTCGTCCGCTTGCGTTTTCTTTTTGGTCGGAGGCGGCGGGACCCGGACCAGCCACCCCATCTTCGTTTCACCAGCCGCCCCTTTTGAGCCCATTTCCGAAATTGCTTGCAGACCCGAAGACTTGTCTGGCATGTATTTGCCCGGCCTCGACAATGGCGTCTTGCCGTCGCCGCCCAACAAGTTCCCCTCCGCCCATTTCGCGTAGAATTCCATGACTTTGCGGAAAACATCGTCACCGGCCGCCACGAGTGGCATCCACTGCCTCAATGCATTGCCAACTGCAGCGACATAGTCCTTGTCAGCGAGCGACGAATTTTTTTGTGCCAACGTCCAGTGAGCTCCGTTCGGACTCTTTCCCAAAATCAGCTTTTGGAAATCGAAGAACTTTTGTTTTTCGGCCTCCTTGCCGGAAGGGTTCCCTTGAATGGCCATCGACCTTTCTTCGTTCTCCCATGCCTCCCACATGTCCAAGAACGCGGCTTTCTGCGACCGCTGCTTCGACATCTTGTGTCTCGTATTTTCGTTGAGACTGACCTGCCTATAACCCGCGAAATCTCGGTCGGAGAACCATACTACTCTCGCTGGCCACGAGTGCATCTTCCACAAATCGAATATTTGCTCACCCTCCAACTCCTTCACAGCAGCCACGGTGTGTTGTCCGTTAACAGGGTAATAGTAGTACTTGTCCTTGTCCTCTGGCTTGAAGACATCTTTGTGAACCCTGTCTGCTTGCTCCGGCCTACGCGACACCGACTTGTAGATGGGTGCCAAAACGAGAGGGTTTTTCGTCCAGATCTTCTTCTCGCGGAAGTGACTCAGCATCGCATCCTTGATGCCGTCCACAGTTTCGCGACTTAGACTGCGGTGGTTGTAATATCTTTCCCAAGGCGGGATGTCGCAGACCTTCCTGGGGTCGATGAACAGTTGGACGGGGCGCTCCTTCTCCACGATTTCACCAACATCGTTGCGCTCGTATTCGAGCCAGAACGCTGTCGCTTCGTCGCACTCCTGACCGACAGACCCTTCGCCACCGCTCGCCGCCTCAGCACTCTTCCGCCTTCGAGGTTTCTTCTGGCCATCGCCTTCTTCAGCTCCCACTTTCCGTTTCGATTTCCCCGAAGGTTCTCTCGCGGCCGCAGCGCCTGGATCAGCCGAATCTCCTCCACCCGCGGCTTGTCCTTCGCGGATGGTCAAACCGCCTGGCCTCCTCGCTTTTTTACTTGTCGTCCCACCCTCTTCGTTCGTCGGCTTCTTTCCCGAGGCACATTCTCCGTCGCCACCTCCATCCCCGTCCATCAACGTCTCCGGTTTTCCTCTCATCCTCTTCATGCGGAGGGTTTCTTCCGCCACCTCCTCTCTCACCATCCTCTGTCGCTCGCTCTTCTTCTCCGAAGGAGTCTGCTCCCCGCCAGAGCTTTAGCGGACAGCGCCCATCCCTTCAGCCTCATTCCCTCCAACATATAGCCCCGATCTGCTTGAATCTCTTTTCGTCTCATCTCGAAGCGAATACGTGTAGGCGCCGCAGCAGACCTTGATAAGTTTCGGAGTACCAACCCGTTGAGTCCCTGTACCCTGAGAATGCAAGTCTGACGTGTTCCTAGGAGCATCCGGGCTGACCTGCGTGTGAACGCTGCGTCCCTTGACCCGACCCCCAGCGTCTTGAATCGGACTCCCGCGCCCCACTGCCGTATCTGGAGTTTCTTGAGCCAAGCCGGACGACCCCTCACGGGGTGGCAGAAGCCGGGAAACATGCTCTGGCGGAAGAACCGGACGTTCTTTCGGCACCATCACCGCGAGATCGAGATATTGCTCTGGCGATGGAAGACGCTTGCTGCCGCCATCGTAAAGGCCTTTGGAGTGAGAGCACAACGGCATGTTCGAGCCGTACCCCGCGAAACTCTTGATGGTCACCAGCACACCTTTAACACCTCTGATAGGCAGTCTGCACTCGTCGTACACGCCATTAGTGTGCAGCTTGAGCAAACCTCCAGGAATCTTCGCGCACGAGATGACGGTACCGAGAGGAAGAACATTGACCGCTCCCCCAGCGTCTGTAACGCAAGTGGGTCGCATGAAAACAGCTGGCCCAAAAAGGTCCCCCTAAACAACGAAATCCAAAAACCATGGTGCTCCCTTTGTGTGCATATACTGAGGAGCAGGTTGCTGTACAGGTCGTCCCTCCCCGGGGGAAGATGGTCCAGCGCTTGTGGATGTGTTCTTTGCGGACTCCATTGTAGTCCCACCCGTTGGCTAGCACGCCCAACCTCAGACCAACTCGGATGACTAATACGCCCAACCCCAGACCACTATAGAAGCGAAGCGCGAACTAACTCGGACTTAACGAAATGGTGGACGAAAAGGACGTAAGAGATGGGTGTTCGAAATGCACACGAAGTCACAACAATCGGGTGAAGGATAGGAAAGACAGAAGTTCGGAGGGAAGACGATAATTGTTCGGAAAGATTGCGACCCAACTAGATGCCCTCGAAACGAGTAAGATGTGGTCTATCGACAAGTGCGACGGGTGTCGACAAGTGCGAACTAACTCGCACTTCTGTAGACAAGACAACAATGGCAACCCGCTGCACTAGGGGAAAGTGCGAACTAACTCGGAATTGTGGAACTGAAGACCTGAGAGGCGCACGAAACGAGTAAGATGTGGTTTATCGACAAGTGCGAATCGACAAGTGAGAACTAACTCGCAATTCTGCCTTTCACAAGTGCGAACTAACTCGCAGTTCTGTAGACAAGACAACTATGGCAACCCGCTGCACTAGGGGAAAGTGCGAACTAACTCGAAATTGTGGAACTGAAGACCTGAAAGACGCACGAAACGAGTAAGATGTGGTTTATCGACAAGTGCGAATCGACAAGTGAGAACTAACTCACAATTCTGCTGACAGGATGACAATTGCAAACCGAAGTGCAACGAGAAAATACGAACTGACTCCAAATTGTGGAACTGAAGTCCTGGTTTATAGACAATTGCGAAGGGTTTTGACAAGTGCGAACTAACTCGCAGTTCTGTAGACAAGACAATAATGGCGATGCGCAGCACTAGAGGAAAGTACGAACTAACTCGGAATTGTGGAACTGAAGACCTGAAAGCCGCACGGGTTGGGTTGTCAACTCTCCAGCAGTGTTGCTCAAAAAGTGCGAACTAACTCGCATTTGTGGAAATAAAGAACTGCCTTTAATGAAATATGTGTCTAACCTTGAGAAAACTGCGCATAACCTCGCAGTTGTCAATCCTCAAACACTGTACGTCGCAAACTGCGAACTGACTCGCAATCTCTCTCTCTCTCTCTCTCTCTATATATATATATATATATATATATATATATTTGACGATATATATATATATATATATATATATATCAGGTCGGCGACCTCACAAGGGATAGGTGAGCGAAAATCGAGAATTGATTCGGTGTTCAGTTTAGCAATATATCTAGATATAGATACATATATGTATCTATATCTTTATATATATATATGTAGATATCAGGTCGGCGGCCTCACAAGGGACAGGTGAGCGAAAATCGGGAATTGATTCGGTATTCAGTGTAGAAACTAGGTATTGATTCGGGGTTCGCCATGCGCAGCGACGACTGCAAGTTGCGAAGGGGATCGAGCAGCTTTATACGAACGTTATTGTGGCTATGGTGAAAGGTAATCGAGCTGCGGAACGCGGATCGGTTATGGCGGACGGAGGTGGAGGGTGGAGAAAAGAGATCAGAGCACGTCCACTGGTGAAACAAAAAAACCGGGAATTGATTCGGGGTTCAACAGAACGTGGTTGTGGCGTTATATCCTGCAGGTACAGACAGGGCATTTGGGAATGTGTTCGGACATCGGACACAGAATAGGACAACTCAAGTTATATGATTTTACCTTCGTCGTGCGTTGAGCGAGTAACCAACCACTGAACCAGCTATGGTGGAGGGATATCGAGCTAGGAAGAGCGAAGACCGAGGAGCAAAGAGCGAACCGAACACAATGTGGCAACTGCAGACGGAGCGAAGACTGAAGAGTGAGCGGGTTATGGCAGAAGGTGGTGGGGGCTGAAGACCAAATATCAGAACGTGCGCGGAAGCGATAGCGCGACTTGATCTGTGGAGCGCCAACAAAAGGGATAACTCGAGGGCTGCAACGCCTTTTATACTTTGTTACAGCAGACCTCGCGTCGGGATCAAGGTGGGGCCGAATCGATTCGCATATCGCACCCCTGGGCCCATAAAACGCCATCAAGGTGGGGCCGAATCGATTCGCGTATCGCACCCCTGGGCCCATAAAACGCAAGGGCCTATAAACAGTAAGGGGTACCGGAAATTGTCAGCCGTCGATCAACAATTTTCAACCGCGCAGATGAACGGAGCCACTGTTATGCCAGTAGCCCCAAAATCTCCGTCTACTCCGGCGTGCAATGATGTGACAGTTCCTGAAAACAAGGGGCAGGCAATGTCATTTTCGCAGTTGTAATCTGGACCGTCGATCGGCATGATCCGACGCACGAGGTAAGGCGTAAGAATCTATAAGGTGAGGCGATTCGTTGTGCGCCGAGGCGGTTCGTTGCGCGCCAAGGCCAGGCGACGACTTATTTCCCGCCGAGGCGCGGCGATTCGTTGTGCGCCGAGGTAAAAAACACCGAAAATCTATAAATTCCAGTGTCGCTGTCATTCGGACATTTTGCAAATGTCAACGGATCGATGCGCTTAGCCATGCACCATCGTTATCGGTGCGCTTAGCTCATCGCCATCGCCAACGCTCGCCATCCACCATCTCCATCGATGCGCTTAGCTCATCGCCATCGCGACGCAAAGCTATATCCCCCATCGAAGCCGTCACGCTCGCCTGACCATCGCAGCGCTGACAATCGCCATCGCTCTCATTGCAGCGCTGGCCATCGCTGCGCCATCGCAACGCTGGTACCATAGCGGCCATCGCAACGTTTGTTCCATCGATGTGCCATCTCTCAATCGGTGCGCCATCACTATCGCTGCCATCGCTATCGCTGTTCCATCACTGCGCCATCGCTATCGTTGTTCCATCGTTGTTCCATCGCTGCGCCATCGCTGTCCACCGGTGCGCCATCGTTGCACAATTGCTATCACTATTTTATCGCTGCCATCGCTATCGCTATCGCTGCATTGTAACGCGTTCCATCGTCGCGCCATCACTCTCCACCAGTGCGCCATCGCTCTCCACCGCAGTGCTGGCCATCGCTATCGAAGCCCTCGCTAGTGTTATCCCACCGCAGCGCTGCGCGATTTCTCTCTCCATCGCCGCACAATCTCCCTCCATCGCTGAGTGATCACTCTCCATCTCACTCCATCACTGCGCGATCTCTCTCGACAACTGGGAAACCTCCATCCTTGCACCAGAGGCTCTCCATTACTTGTGCGCGATCCCGCCATCACCATTGTATTGTTGTTTCAGGCCATCGTCGGTGCAGCCGCCCATCACTGTGGAATCGCATGAAACAGGTGACAGGTATGCTTAACGAAGGTTTAACTCGATGGAACTGATGGTGTGCAATAACAAATCTTGGTCATCGTTGTGCCTTCTCTCTCCATCGCTGCGGCATTGCTAACCATTGTTGCGCGTCCTCTCTCCATCTCTCTCCACCGATGTGCGATCTCTACGGACCTCTCGTCATCTATCCCCATCGCTGCGGTATCTTTCCTAATCTATCTCCTTCGTCATCCATCTCCCTCGGTGCGCTATCTTTCCTAGTCTATCTCCTTCGTCATCTATCTCCATTGCTGCACTATCTTTCCTAATCTATCTCCATCGTCATCTATCTGCTTCGGTGCGCCATCTTTCTCCATTGCTGTGCTATCGCTAACCATCGCATCGCCTGCTATCTCCGTTGCTGCGCCATGTTTCTCCATCGGTGCACAATCTCTCTCTCTCCCTGCGGCACACCTCCCAATCAGTTCGCGATCTCTTTCCCTTCCTGCGCCATCCACCTTCTTCCCCGGAATAAACAACGCACTTTCATTACAGTTGTCTTTAGACTGAAAGATGACCCGAATTCAGCTGTAATGACCGGACGTTTTATTCGGGGGAAGGTTGTGACTCCATCCATCTCTCTTGGTGCGCCATCTCTCTCATCCGGTGCGCCATCTTTGTCCATGTATTTTCATCGATGCGTCGTCTGCCCATCGCTTCGCAATCTTTCTCCATCTTAAAAAATAGCACGCCATATTTTCCTATTTCTCTCTTGCGACGATCTGTGACTCGTACTACATGCAGAACAAGCCGGAAACAACTTGCACTTATACCCGCAGTTTCGTAATGGAAATGCTCATTTACAAGTTCGAATTCATTCGCTCTTGAACCAACCAACCCCTTAATTTGTCACTGTTTAGTCCATAGGTCAGAATTAACTCGCGCTTGTACCCCCAGTTTCGTAATGAAAATGCCCGTTTGCAAGTGCAAATTTATTCGCTCTTCAATCAACCATCCCCCTAAATTTCTTACTCTACAGTCCAAAAGTCCCAGTTTCATAGTGGAAATGTTCGTCTGCAAGTGCGAATTTATTCGCTCTTCAACCAGCCATCCCCCCAAATTTTTGGCTTTTTAGTCCACAAGCCCCAGTTTCGTAATGGAAATGCTCGTTTGCAAGTGCGAATTTATTCGCTCTTCAACCATCCATCCCCCTAAATTTGTTCCTCTTTAGTCGATAATTCGCGTATCTTCTCGGCCCAAAAGAAATAAGTCGTTTTGTATTTGCGAGTTAACTCGCCACTGAACCAACCACGAAGGCAATTTCTTATTGCACGGCGTAATCGAAATGTTCCTCTGAAGTACGAATTTTTTGGCACTTGAAATTTCTCGCTGTGTAGTGGAAAATACCGAATCGACTCGCACTTGTGTTCGGTCTTGTTCCGACCATGAACTTAATTTCTTACTGTACGTTGAATAAGTCCGAATCAGCTCGCATTTGTACTCTCGCCTGAAAAAGTGCGACTTTACTCGGAGATATCCAAACCACTTGCACACTTAAGGAGTGGGTGAGGAGTTGGACTTGAGATACCACTTGAGCCTCACATCAGCGTCCGACAAAACGATATGGATTCAAATGCTGTTGTTCCACTGTTTTGTGATAAATATTTGAAATGTGAGTTTGCTCCCTCTTGTTTATTTCCCTGACCTCGTCATATGTTGACATGATTTTCTTGTTACATAATTTCCTTGTGAATCATCTTCAAATGGCTGTCCAATCCGTCCACTGTGTCACGCCACCGCCACCATCATGACAACACGGAGAAGGCGATGTTCGAGAACGTAGTTTTTGTGACGGCATCCGGAACCTTCTTTGATGAATGTCTGTGGGAAATGAATGGGAATGCTTGAATGATGAGACGATTGCCTAGTGGACTTGTCTCCGACTAGATCGTAGGATCGTTGTGATTGACATGTGGGATGCATGCTAGATAGGATTTTGCTATTGCCATGTGGACCGATTGTCCCAAGCCGACTGGGCGCCGGCCTCCCGCATCCCCGCCACGCCCCTTCCCGTATAACGAGAAGAAGACACGTGCATGCGAGTGGGACGTACGAGAAGCCGTCGCCAAGATTTGCGGAAGATACTACTTCCCTCCTGAAACTCAATGCTCTAGATTTGTCGGTGATGGTTTTGTTATTGTGGACACACACTTTCCACCTTATTCATTGCTATTGTCGTTCAATGAGCTAATCGTCATCCTGTGGTCGACAGTAACGCCCCATTGGCCTAACACTCTGTGCAACGATTGTCACCGCTTCGAGCGTTACCATTCGAAGGGCTTTCACTACTGAGTACGAGATGAAGGTGAGCATAAGGAAAGAGCCACTCGGTGAAGGCCTTCCACGTAGGACTCAGAGTTGTGTAATGAGCGGCGTCGGGACTTGACCCGGAAACAGGATACCAAGTACGTGCCCGCCCCCTTCCACGCGAAACGATAAGCAACGGCTCGATGGCAAGTTCAACGATACTTTTTGGATTGAATTTCCCCGCGCCGTGAGTCCCCCGCGCGCCTTCTTCTCCCTCAAAACCCGCGCGATGACGGACCCTCCCCCTTCTCCCCCTTCTTACTAAGTCGGACCGACACAAGGGATTTCGATTTTATCTGTGCCCCCATACTCAATTTCCCAAAAATCTTTGGCACACCCCATCTTACTGCCTTTCCGGGGCCCCTTTCGCAATTTTAAACACTTCGAACGGAAGACAGTGCAGGGCGTGAGGTTGGTATCGGAGCCGACATGTGTCGGTTCTGACAATAATAGTAAGACGAGCTGACGAGAGGAAGATCAGTTAAACGACTTAACCGTCTTAGTCCTCCCATCACTCGATAGAGGTCCGCCGAAGCTCGACCAAGAATGCCCATGGCCGATGCTAATGGAACACCTCCCCAGGTGATGGTAAGCATCCCCGCCACCTTCCCGTTCTATCCCAACTACACTCATCCCGAGGCATGTCTCAAAGCCGTGCAAGCTCAGGGGTATGGTGCCGAGGATCTTCCTCGCGTCATTACCCTGCTACTTCAAAACACTGCTCACGATTGGTTTAGAAGCATAGATGGGTAGATTGGGATACGTTCAAGAGGGCGTTCCTAGCGAGGTTCGACGAAGTCGGCGAAGATGCTGCGTGGTTTGTATTAATAACCCGACCGCAGGAACCCGGAGAGTTGCTACCCGACTTTGTGGATCAGTTTCAAACTGCATTAGACAAATCAGGACGGGAAGAAAACGCGGCTCGAGATTTCTTCATCGATCTTCTCTACAATCCAGTGTTGAAAGCGAAGCTGCAGAAGAAAGTTCCTCCGAAGACGAACCAGCTACCCGTTGTCATAGCGAAATCACTTAAACTCGATCTGCTGGATACACGCAATTATATCAGTCAGGTGGATGAAGACATCTCGGACACAATCCAAGATGTGGCCGCCGCGACGCTCGTGGCTCAGGGCGGTGGGACGATTTTACCCTCGCCCTGATCACGACTATCAGGACTCCGGGTCCCTCTCCCTATCATCCCCTGCCTCCCTCGAAGCCTCCTCTTTCTCCAAAGATGCACCTGTGAATACCGTAATGCCCCAGGATGCTGTATCGATGCCTATTACTAACATGCAACTGGCCCAGATGATTCATACTGCTACGGCTAAACAGTCTGAGTGGATTAATAATCTGATTGAGATGCAGGCTTCTCAGGTGGATCGGTTGGAACAGATCATGACGAAGCTAATAAAAGATAACTATAATTCTTCCCGCCCCGTTCCTGCTTCGTACCCTCTGCTGACCGCTCCTCCTGTATCTGGACGAGCACCCCCTGCTCCCCCTCATGCGGTCAATCCAGTAGGGAGGATTGAATGTTACAACTTTAAACAACCTGGACACTTTGCACGTGAATGCCCCCAGCCAAAGCGTAACCAACCTCCGCCAGCAGCCGCGCCTATGGCCTTGAATCAACGCCGGGTGGCCGCATTGTTGGAAGCAAAAAGAGATAGAGAATCCTCCTCCTTCTTCACTGAACAGCCGTCTTCGACCGACCCCATTGCGTCCACTTTGGGATTATCTTCTGAAGCAACCGATGTCGTAGATCCTGCAGAGTATCTTCATTTGGCAGGACTGATGGAGGCAATCTGACTTGGCAAAGATGAGCTCGAATGGGTCTCTGTTTCTTTTTTTGGCAGGTCTGCTTCTATCAGACTGCAGAGTATCCTCATTTGGCAGGTCTGCTTCTATCAGACTGCTAATGGGACCACACCTCAGGGGCATGGTCCCATTAGCAGACGGATTGGAGTTTGGCCGATCCAATGTGACACTAAGTGGCAGCGGCCAGACAGGTTTATTACGAATTTCTGGGCTGAGAAAACAGGAGAAAGGCAGAAAAAAACCAAAAAAAACAAAGACCTTGTTGTACGGGACTTCGGACGCTAGGCTCATGCAATCTTCTATAGGTCCAAATCAGGGAGTCTATCCAGCAAGATTACCTAAGCAATGCAGGCTAAAAATAATCCCGTTTATGGTTTTGATTTTTTTTTTAAATACACGAAGTTAAAAAAAAAAAAAAAAAAAAAAGTTGTGCATCCTTAAAAGATCTAGAACCCTATATTTTTCTGTTTTTGTTTCAGCCCTTAAAAAATCTCTGTGAAACCCAAAACAAAAGACTCATGTCATTTCTTGTTTTTGTTTTTTTCATTACGCTTATGTTTTTTATTTTTTAAAAACATATTCAAAGCTCAAAAAATAAAAATAAAAATATGGGGTTGTACACCTCGAAAAGATCTACGCCCCCATATGTTTTTTTTTTTTTTTCCGATTATGTTTAGCCTGGGAAAAAAATCATTGCGGACCTCGTTTTTCCCCGTCTAACGCGCGTTCAAACGGGGATTGAACGCGAATTCAACGCGCGTTGAATAATTCAACGCGGAACCCGCGTTGAATCCAAAATCGGACACATAGCCGACGGGGGAATGCTACGCGGCCTTGTGGGGGATCAGTCACTTCCGAGCATACTTATATGGCCGGAAGTTCACGTTGGTGACCGATCACGAACCGTTGTTGGCATTGAAAAAGTCCAAGGATTATTCGGGTATGATCGGGCGATGGGCTACCACGTTGCAGAGTATGGATTTTGACATTCGTCATCGAAAGCAAGAGACACGGCAACGCGGACGAACTGACACGACTGCATCGCCCCGACAAGTTACCTAGGAGTGAGGAGGTGATCCCGTGGCATGACCCGGAGCCGAAGAACGAGCCTTAGTACGGTCAAGTGGAGATCCTGCCGAAGAACTAAGTGGACACGCACATCCAATCCCATCTCTCTCTCTCCTTCTTTCTCTCACTCTCTCTCTCGGAACAATGGCAACCCCGTCTTCTTCTGCCTCTTCCACCGATTCCGCTCCCTTGCTCATTCGGACTTTCTCGCCAATCTTTTTTTTTTTTTTTTTTTTTTTTTTGACACAGTCCCCTGCCAGTGTTAGTGCTGCTGGTGAGGGCAGACACCACTAACACCCGGGGAGAGGCTCCATCTATTGGTGGGGAGCATCACCTGCTGGAAAACAGTTCCAGCGTCCCATTATACAAAAAGAAAACATTGCAAGATGTATGGTGCCTGTGAGGCTTGCCAACATTGATTGCCCTGTGCGCCCCAGGGGATTAACTGAGCAGGCCTGTATAAAGCTCACTTGTGTAGTCCTTTTGAACCACAGGGGCAGCCCCTGTATCTCTTCACCCTCAAGAAGAGGGCGCCAAATATGCCATTAAGAACTGATACGTTTTCGAAGGCTGATGCTGTTTGGAGGGGGCCATTTTCTCCCTTTCCTCAGTATTACTCAGATTACCCAGCTTACCAGCTTGAATTTCTTCGTTATTCCTACATACTCTTCTTTCTTTCTCTCTCTCTCTCTCTCTCTCTCTCTCTCTCTCTCTCTCTCTCACTCTCTTTCTCGCTCTCTCTCTCGCTCGCTCGCTCGCTCGCTCTCTTTCTCTCTCTCTCGGTTTGTCTGTCTCTCTCTCTCGGTCTGTCTGTCTCTCTCTCTCTCTCACTCTCTTGCTCTCTCTCTCTCTCTCTCCCTCTCTCTCTCTCTCTCCCTCTCTCTCTCTTTCTCTCTCTCTCTCTCYTTCTCTCTCTCTCCCTCTCTTTTTTTCTCTCCCTCCCTCCCTCTCTCCCTCTTTTTTGACGCAGTGGCTGTGGACTGCCAGCTTCGATTATCCTAGAATTCTGGGGGGTGTCTGAGTGTTTGTTGTTGCAGTGATTGCCCTGATGCACTGATGTTGCCTGAATATGTTGTTGCAATGTAGCCTCCATTACCCGTTCCCTGCGGTGGGCACTGGGTTTTGGCTGGCAGCGCCCCGGTACCATTCCATCTCAACCAAGGCTAAGGATGGGGGTGGAAAAAATTCAGGAAAATCAGAGAGGGGTCGGAGAGGGATGGAGGGATCAATCGTGGTCCAATCCTGGAAGCAGAGGTGGTAGTCTCTCTCTCCTTCTTCTACATTTCCCCCCCCCTTCCCCTTACCTTTCCATGCTACCGTTGCAATCCTACCCTCTTGATCCCCACCAAACCTGTCATTACAAAACTTTTCAATGTTTTTTTTGATTTCCTGTTTCGAGTGTAGTTGTTTGATCTTTCCCTTGAGCTTTTCCCATTGGATAGATATGTCATTTTGTATTTGTTCTTTTATTGTATTGATGAACTCTGTTCCATCACGGCGCACCCCTTCCATTTCGAGAGTGCATCGCCTCCACCAGATGGCCCATATGACCGCCCTAAGTCCTATTTTGAACATGTTGGCTTCGAAGGGGGTGGTTTGTAGTGGGGTCCATGCCTCACAGAGAAGCGCTCTCCAGTCCCATGGCCAGGGCTGTGATGTTCCCAGTTGTCTCCATACGCGATCCCACCACCTCCATATCCATATTGCCGCTGGGCATTGCGGAAATATGCGCTCGATGGTCTCTGGCCATTTTCAAGCCGAAAAAGATACTGTGCATATCTTGCACCATGGGAGAGCCAGTCCTTTCTGTTCCAGGCGCGTCCTATCAATCAACCAGTCATTGGTCGGCAAGGCCCTGTGTTCCACTTGCCATTGAAG
Organism: Chara braunii; assembly: GCA_003427395.1. Taxonomy (NCBI): domain Eukaryota; kingdom Viridiplantae; phylum Streptophyta; class Charophyceae; order Charales; family Characeae; genus Chara; species Chara braunii. Next base: position 1,022,380 of record BFEA01000346.1, on the reverse strand, counting down.
TGAAGCTAGCTTTGCTGGCATGACTTTGCTTGCTTTAAACCATTTGACTGGTCGTAATGTGTCTCTGCCCACATTTAGATGTTTCATCCAGCGCGCCTCAACGATATCTTTCAGGTTCACTTTCGGACTCAGCATTCGGTACATTGCCTTGACTGAAAGCGTCTGCAGGTGCCGTGTCCCTGACTTTCCCCTCCCATATTGCTGGGTCCATATCCATTCATCAGGGTCTAAAGGTAGATCTTGGATTTTTTTTTTTTGTTGGAAGGCTTGCCACTGGTCCTTTTCTTTGAGGACACGAATACGGTAAATGTCAGATATCACGTACCATGCAGTCTCTTCTGGCCGTATCCGCTCCAGCAAATTGTTTGTTTTTATTATGAAACGGTTGGCCACTACCTCCTGTTCTGAACCCCTACCAACCTTACGTGTGCACACTCCATTTCCCACCACTCCTTCAATGTCCCAGAATCCCACCCAGTCTCCTTCCAGCACCATCGACCCTTTTCTCAGGATTCGGACCCAGTCAAGTGGGATGGCGAAGATAATGTTTTCCAACGCTTCTCCCACATTGTGACAGTATTTCAATTTCCTTCTTAGCTGGGGTTCTGGTAACCTGTCTTTGGTTTCCTGATCCCAGATATCTTTGACCCGCAGTACTTCATTCTTCATTCAGCTTTTCCAAGGGCTCTCACTGCTATGAACTTTCTCGCCAATCTCCCAGACAAATTATGCTATTTTTGCACGTGTATTGCTCGGGTTTATGGGGTAGACTGTTATCCCTTTGAGTCTGGATTCACTGACTGTGTAGAATGTGCCACGTGTGTCAATCGCGTTGTCGAGTGCATCGGCCCTCTCGTGAACGAGGGCCCTCTCGACTATCTTACGCATGAGTTAGAACAAAACAAAATCAAGAGACAACTTAGGACGATGCATAAATAATCCCGCGAACCGCCGAGACGGACGCGGTTGCATTGTCCCTTCGCCGCTCTAGTCGGGTGCGCCAGCTATACATCCCGCGATCCCCTACGACAGAATAGGTTTTCGCGGGGCACAACTTACTTTCCCTGAGGGGTTGTCACCACCCTCAGGGGCGTATCCCTACCGAGCTACTGACCCACGTGCGAAAGCTTTTACATGCAATTGCAGAGGAAGGTTAGCCGAGGGTATTTGCTCGCTCGCAGGAGTATAGGTACGCTTGGTTAACGCCAAGTGGACCCGAACGCTGTCCGTTCCCGAGGGCGCTGATCTCCGTGGTACGAACGAGCGTCGGTCGACTAGGACGGCCTCGACCAAACGTGAAACCCAACATATAATCCTAGTCCCTTTATAATCCCATACTCATAAACAATATTTCGACTTGATGAGATGACCTACCAAGATTATCGTTCCCTGCCTACATGACCGAAGAGACAATTGTACTGCCGTCCGAAGACGGAAGATCCATCGCACACAGCTTTTACAAGTAAATACCGCTGGTACCATGCAGATCAACAAGTGATCTGGCTCCTCGTCGATGTTTGAACTCCCGGTTTGACCACATTGTCGTACCCCATACATCTACTCGGAGGAGCGACTGACAATTATGTCGGTCAATTTGTCCTCCTAGGCAGTAATTACTCTCTCCGTTCCACGAATGACGAAGTACCCATCCCCGACACCAGATACTTGGCATGGAGATGTTTTATCTCCTGATACTTCGCCCTTGCCCTTTTGCTCGACACCTTCTCAGGTGTTCGATTTTCATTTTGTTCGGCTCATTATTCAGCGATCGATTACCCCTCAATGCATAAGCATGATAGTGCCATCATCGGGGTGATTAAAATACTATCCATCTGGTTGACCTACCTACGCAAGATTGTTTTTTTTTTTGTTATTATTACCCTTGTAGAGTCATGTAGATGTGGCCCTACAAAAGAACAACTTACCACTGCACCTGACTCGAGAGGGTGCGCTCAGCCAGGATAAACCTGTTGGCCCTCACGGACCTCAACCTCTATCCGGTCGAGTCTCGTAAGCTCCTCGTCATCAAAAGTCAAGGTGGAGACGCGTCCAGCCCGCGAGACTCGAACTTTCCACGTATCATAGAGAGAAGTCATCCGTGAGGCGAGCTTCCAGACTATGGCGCGGAACGACTGACTCATCCGAAACAGGTGTGTGGTCATGGTGTCCTTAATCCGAACGACGCCGTAGCGCTCCCCGGATAGGGTAATTTTGACGCTCACAATGACCCGAGAGAGACATTGGAGGTTGCTCACATGATGGAAGTACAAGGTATATCCATAAACTCCTTCCGAAAGTCGGGCCGCATTGGCGCGAACATCCGCGCGCGAGTTAGGAAAGAATCCCTGCTTATCGCTGAGCAGGCCAATAAAACCAATCCACCGCGTGGACGCTCCATCCCGAACCAGTAATAATCGCTCCGCTCGCCGGATCAGCTCCTCGTCTGTAGTGTCGCGAATCAGTAGATATCTTACTTGAGTGAGGTCTCGCCGTCTGCTAGGCATCTGCACACCGAAGAAGCCACCTGTTAGAAGACGTATTCATAAATCTCACAAGCCTCGTCATAAAACGTGGTGACGTCGAAGCGTTCCGAGTGAATGATATTAAATCTATTTGCTCGGACCCGTCTCCCATGATGAAGGAGGCCAAACGGATCTTGCAAATCGTTCAAATGGAGTACAATATGGAGGAACATCCCCCTAACCTCAAGAATGTTCTCTACTCTCGGACAGTCCTCGCGAACCACAACTAGGTTCATGTCTCCATAATCTCGTAATGGATTAGGAGGCACAAAGTCATATCGCACAATACGCTGGCCTGGCTCAACCAAGAAAACATAACTCCGCGGTGGTTTCCTCACGCTTCCGTCCCAGAATCGCGGCACATCCCATTCCGAGTAAACCTCAAGTGCGTTGTACACCAGCCTTCCTTTCCGTATCATGCCGGCGCGGGATCGTGTCGGCACCGCCAGCCAATTAGCCGCCGCCTCTCGCGTGCTGAACAATCGGAGGATCACTGTCTCCGCAACCATCTGAACGACGAAGCGGTAACTTTGTCAAAATAAATTCAGACATACCCATTTTTATGTTCAATCTTCACTCCCCTTTTCGGACCGTGATTCTTGTGTCACGGTCCGATCGCGAGAGTAGTGCCTATTTGCACTGCCGTTAACACCAGTTGAATCACGGGCTGGGCTTCTTGTGGCGCCAACCCTCCCACACGTTGGTGGCTCCTAAAGCGACCATCTAGCCGAGTACACGATTCACCCTCCCCTTTCCCTGAAAGCACGAGGAGGCGACTGCCCCTAGCTTCAAGACACCCTACCCTCTAGGAAGTGGTTTGGAATACCCCTCCCCCTCGCCCGAACACATTGTTCAGGACTCAGAAGTTGGGCTGGCTCCACCACAACAGCATGGTATCCCCCCACAAAAGCGGTCCGCTCCGAGTCGATAATAGGGCCGGCCCCTAAGGCAACGAACCCCCGCCTCATATGCCTCCTAGAGAGAAGAAGCCTAGACCCTAGGTGCAGACGACCTCTCTATGCCTCCCCGGCTAAGGGTCGACTTAGACGAATTGAGAAGAGAAATAAATAAAATATTTTGGACGGGCATAGAAGGAAAGTGGTCGTTCGGGATAGAATGGCAAAATCCTTGGGAAGATACTAGGTATTCCCTTGTCTTCTTTTCTTTTAATTTTCCCACAGCCTTCGTTCTTTCGGCACCCGTCCGTTCGCACTTCCATTATTATTTTTGTTTCCCCTCTTTTCTGTCACATGCATTTAGGTTGAGTGGGAGAAAGGTAAGTGTTCCCATTATTATCTCGAGCAACCAATGCTGGTTCCTTCTCACATGCATCTCCCAACCTACTTGCACAATCAGGAAAAGAAACAATCCAAAGATTCATCCATCCCCAAACAAGTAAGCCCTTTCTCCACACGCATGACATCACACTCTTACTCTACCTTTTCCCCTGAATTCAAAGCAAGGTCATGCAAGGTGTGGGTTCACGAGGGTGTGCAAAGGAACTGAGTCACACTGACCTTGAGCGATTTTTAAGAGGGTTCGCTCAAGAAAGCCAAATATCTTCATAAAAAGTTCGACCGCACAACTCTCGTTGTGGCCGCTCACAAGGATGGACCACACCTTCCTTGAAGCGTCACCACTAACTCAAGCGCCGCTCACTAACACAGAAGCGGCTCGCCGTTGAGGAGAGTGTCCCACTCTCAAATCCCACAGCCTCAACGTCACACCTTCCACCAAAAACAGCGCCAATTCAACCCACCAAATACCAAGTCAGGTCACCACCTGCCTGTCGCAATACTTGGTGGTTCCGGACCCAATCCCCGCTTACTCAGTATGCCGCAAAAAAATAACAACGGCCTCAGCAATTCTTACAAGTGCCGCGTGCCGCAACGCCGTCAACAAGATGATCGTCACACCCTTTCTGTTCTAAGGTGCACTTCCACCTTGGCGGTACCGTCCCTGCGGCAACGTCCAACCCCCCTTCTTGCAGCCCTATGCAAAATACTGTTGCTACATAATCCGGCAGCGCCCTTGCCGTACCGCCAACAAAATTGGTGTTGCCGCCGCAAGAATTCGGCAGCGCTTCCGCCGTACCACCCTAAAAAACCAGCAGCAACCTCAAGGCCACGGCTTCCCCACAGCCTGCAGCACAGCACAGAAGGTGGGGCAAGAAGCTCCCAGCCTTTGGCTATGGCTGCATCCTCCTCCCTCCAAGTGCTTCTGCAGACCTCCAGCACTTCGACTCATCACACCAGCAGCCAACCAGCCAGCATTTACTCAAGTAGAATGCCCCAGCAGCATTGCCACAAGTGTGAGGCTACTGGGTGGCAGACTAGCTTTTATAGCTGGCTGAGGGCTGAGGGCAGCTACTTTGCCCCCAACCAAATCTCGGAACAGAGCCTGGCCCTAGATCAAACTCGCGATCAAGGGTCTGGGAACTTGATGTTCCCCTAGGGGAACCGAGTTCTGAACCCTGGTAATGCATCTGGCCTTCATCCGCGGCCAAACGCAGTGCACAAATGGTTGTACTCAGCCATTTTCAAGCATACTGTTGAAACCAACAGTCTGTTCTCTATCCATAGTCCAGATGCTTCTAAACTTGCATCTGGACCGAGGACGCGGCTAGATCCGCGGCCGTTTCCTTTTTTTTTTCCCAACTTCTCCCCCCTTTTTTTTTTTCTTTTCGTTTTTTTTTTTCTTCTTCTTTGTTTTTCTAAGGTAGGGACAGCTCGTCGTTCGAAAATGAACGAGCACGCCTCCCCCCCAAGTCATTTCACAGAGTTGAACTAGAGTCAAGCTCAACAGGGTCTTCTTTTACCTCTTAGCCCTGCGTCCGCACCTGGCTTACAACAAGCGCCTGATACAAGCGCGCGACCAAGGTAAGCTGTCCGTTCCAAAATGAACGGCCGCAGCCTTCTCCTCCTTCTCTCTCTCTCTCTCTCTCTCTCTCTCTCTCTCTCTCTCTCTCTCTCTCTCTCTCTCT
>BFEA01000346.1:949873-959996 GCA_003427395.1 Chara braunii | reverse complement strand
GCCTAACTCTGAGACCTGCATCGATTTGATAACCATAACCCCTCTTCACAGAAAAAGGGAACATAGAATGACAACATGGAGGCGAGCCCTGACATCGCCAGATGCCCGGGAGCTCAGGCTTGTGGAGGGAAATGCAAGATCATTTCAAGATTGGCCATATTTTCTCAAGACCGTGACAAGCCAGGCCTGCTCTGGAGTCCCGATTCTGGATTCTGGAGTCCGGACTCTGGATATAAAGGAAACAATGGAAGATTTGGAAAACACCGCTGTGGATTCGTAGGCCAATGTCCCACTTACTCAGGATCCGTCGATCTGCCTATTACATTACCAAATTGAATGACGTAGATCAACGGCCATCTGGGTACTATCTGGGCCCTCGCCCCTGCAGGCTGCAGGGTAAATGCAGGCACAAGCCTGCAGTGCAGGGTCAGGGACCGTGGATTGATGCTGGATCTACATAAGGAAATTATTCCGACTCTTCTGATCTGATGGCTACCAGCCTACCACTGGCAGGATTTTGCAGGTCCACCTGATGGCTTCCACTGACAGGACAGAATCTAGCAGCAGAGACCATAATAGTGCCAAGGGAGAGACTTTCTTTTTCTTTTTTCTTTTTTTCTTTTTTTAAATAATCAGAACAGATACTACACTTGATCTTAGCCAAAAGGCCGAGAAAGGTATTGGGGAGAGACTTTTAGTTGTCGAGTATATATTTGTATTGCCAGGGGGGGCTACAGTCTCCTTCATCTATCATCTATGGAATACTTCTACCAGTCTCCGTCATCAGGGGGAAGCGTCCAGGGGCCCCCTCCCACTGTTCATTTCACGGATACTGCACAGGACTCCACAGTGTTCAAACCCTTCCCCTCCTTCCCCTTGCCGTGTGTTCTCTGTTCGGCCGCCCACCTCCCCCTTGCCCTCCAATCCATTTTTTTCGCCTCACTGCCCTTTTCTTTTGCTGCTGTGTTTGTATGCCCACCCGCTCCCCGTGCCCTCCACCCAAAGTGCCTGCCTACCGCTTGTCATTCATTCCCTCTTATTTCATTGCTTCACTGTGTGACAGTGTGTGTTGCTGCACTACCTTTTCTTTGCTGCTGCTTTCTGCCCTCTGCCGCCTTGTCTTTGCTGCTTACCTCGGCAGCTAACTGTTCACGGCCTGCCTTCCTTTGGTCACTCCATATGAAGTGACCCATTTACTTATTTTCTTCGTATGTTTCTTCTGGTGCTTTCTCCGCGCAACTCGCCACGACTATACACACACACACACACACACACACACACACACACACACACACACATACATGGGAACGGATAGGCGAGAGCGTGGAACTGATCCGTGAGCTCACTGAGCTGTGTGTTTTTCGGTAGATTCTCCAAGGATAACGCGCGATGTGTGTGTGTATGTAGGACGCATATAGGATGACCGGCCATTAACGCTGCTGTCAGTGTCTCTCGGGCATGGCGGAGCTAAGCGTGCTGTTTGTCAAACTTGTCATTCATTCGCGTACTAAGGGACGCTCGGCCCGGGGTTTCCACCTATTTGAAACGAATCGTGCTTTTTTGTGTCTTTCTCAAGAATCTGAAGAAGAAGAACCAACGAGGCTAGCTCAGCTGGTACTACAACCCATGACCTGTTGAATTACCGAGCGGTGTTCGAATCCTGATAAACCTAGATGAATGCGATGAAAAAATAATTCTGATTTAACTGGGGCCGATCGATCAACTCGATGATTGATGATTTATCAAGGCCGTCGGCGAGGGCCTCGATCCACCGGACCACCACTCGCCAGCTGTGCAAAATGGCCCGCCCTGTACAGCTTCTCGACGTTGGCAATTGCCAACATACCCTCGCCGTCTTTTCGGCGAGTGGGGGGGCGACGCCCGGCCCGGTATCGCCTGGTTACTACTGCTACTACCTCCTTCCCCCGAATACAACGTACGGTGATTATAGCTGTATTTGTGGTATCTTTCAGTCTAAATACAGCTATAATCGCCGTACGTTGTATTCGGGGGAAGAAGGGTAGTCGTAGTCTGTCGGACGGGAAAACCTATCTAGGAGTTGGGGCCACCAACAAATGCGCAGCCAGGTGGGTGAGCGTATGGAGGAGGTCTAGATGAACGAAAAAAGAAAGAAACGAGGGCAAAAACTCCATTGTATGGGCGAAAACCCATACTAGGACAACCACCCCATCATTTTTTTTATTTTTTTTAGTAGAGTTCCTCTTCAGATCATTGGCATAGCTGTTATCGCTGCAATTTGTTTTCCTTGGTTCTTTTGTTTTTGGGGGTAACGTCAGCGTCGTCAGGCCAGTCACAAAAAAAAAAACGAGTTATAATTGCAGTATGGCGCAAGATCCAGTTTGCAATTGCACTTCAGTCACCCTACACCTGGCCAGAAAGCTGGGTTGTATACGTTGTCCAAACTGCAATTCGTTGAGTTCGAAACTGTATCTTGGCCCATACTAGTGCAATTATAACCCCTTTTTTTTTTTTTGTAACTCCCGCGTAGTTTCCTCCTTTTTCTTTTTTTTTTTCTTTTTTTTTTTTTTGGGAATTGTTTTGTTTCTCGCCCAGCCCAACGGTGGCAATTGGGACAAATCCGAAATGTTGGCTGGGTGGGGGAGAAAGCGGAGGTACAGCAGCTAACCCACATTGCAGTCCGCACTACTGGTAGCACTGCCGGTGTTCCCCCTCCCGTCGGTGACGCCTGCGGCTTGCCCATCCCCACATCACCGTGATGAGGGGGCCAGAGGGGCTGGTACAGCATCCCTCTCTCATTGACGTCACTATGGTGCAATGCAAATCTCCCCCCCCCAGGGAGGGCGTGGGGGGGGTTGGGGTGGTAGAGAAAAGCACGCGTTCGGGGGGGGGGGGGGGGGGGTGGTCCCTGGGTCAGACTTCAACTACCGCCTTCAGCAGAATAGAACGCCAGGTGATTATAGCTGTAGTAGGTGCATTTGGCCCAACTTCCAGTCTAGATGCTGGGGAGAATGACCGAGCGGCGTTCCCATCGGGTGAGGCCGGTCGTTGATTGATTAATTTCCTGAGGCTGAGATGGAACATCTACGAGCGTACTCACCAGCTCTCAGTCCAGCTCTGCTTTTTCTTTGTTTGCTTGTTTTTGCCTCAGTGACACCAAGTGTGTGCTGTTGTTAACTTGTTAGCCAGCAGATGGAGCTGATTCACTTGTTCAGAAACTCCTACCGTCTTCCCGCGAACATAACGCACCCTGAAAATGAATGTATACACGCGATATCTCCGGTTCGGTACAGCCATAATCAGGGTGCGTTGTGTTCGGGGGAAGACGGTACTACTCTGTTTGTTGTGAGTTCCCCCCCGCTGCCACATTTCGTTCTTGGTCTTTTTCTTGTCGAGTCCTTCCCTTCTCCTCGGTCAGTTTTTTGTTTAAAGGTATAGTAATCGTCTGTCTGTAGCCTTCCCTTTCCTTTGCCTTTTCCTTTTTCTTTTCGCGCTTTCTTTCTCGGAGCATTTTGTGTCCGTCAGGTTGTACGCTACTCTTGTCCATTCTACTCCGCCTGTCCTCTCTCTCTCTCTCTCTCTCTCTTCTTGAGCTGTGTAATATGTTTCTCGATGACGGTATATATGCTAGTACCACGCTGTATTTTCTACTAAGCTTTAGCGGTCGTGACTTCTCTCTCCATCCGAGTCGTCTCAACCTCGTTCGGCTGACAGCATCCTGTTCGTTCTTCGAGAGATATCCCACTACCACTGCACCCAGTCTGCATTCTTCAAATCTACCACTGTCAAATAGTTGGTCGTCATTTTCCAGGGTCAGTTAGGCCGAAAGGATCCGGGCCAGTGGGACCTCAGAGCCACGTAGCTGATCGATCAACGAGCTTTAAACGTGGGTAATATGAGCTGAGAAGGGGTGGCTGCAGATTTGAGAAAAAGCCAAGTTGTTGGTGACATTTTTGACTTTTTTCTCCCCTTTATATTTTTGAAAAGGGCGAGGGCGTTGAGGCTGCAACGACGCATCATCATCGGACCGACCGGCACCCGCTTTATTCGAGTTAATTTAAATAAATTTATTATCGGAACAAGTACCGACGTGGCAGGTTTCGGGTTCGCGAAGGCCAAAAAAAAAAAAAAAAAAACACTAAATGGCACTCGCCTCATGGCGCGAGTTCGAAACAGCAATTTCAGTCGTAATAGATCCGTTTGCCCTTTTTTATTCCCTCCCCCCCTCCCCCCCCCTCCTTTTACCGTGTGGCACCGCGGGCCGCCCCTGAGGTTATGACACCTGTGCCTTCCCCCCCCTGTATTTATGACACCTGTGGCTGCCCCCCTGTATTTATGACACCTGTAGCTCCGCCCCTGTAGTTATGACACCTGTGCCTCTGTCACGGCCGCGGTACCTTCATTGCTGTTCTTACCTCCACGACTGTTAAAGATGGCTGTACCAAACCGGAAACATCGATTCTATACATTCCTTTTTCACCGTTATCTTCAGGCGAAGACTGTAGCGGTGCAGTTCTCCCTTCGTTGCATTTTTAATTCAACTCTCTCTGAGTCTCTGCGCTTTTTTTTTTTTGCTTTGCTTGACTTTGCTTTGCGTTATTCGTTAGTCGTTATTCTGGCTTCTCTACATGTCGTTACCTTCCTTCACGAATCACGAACCTTCTCAGACAAACTACGTAGCTCTCACCTTTTTATATGTGGCCGAGAGGTCTCCCCACCTATTTGACCTTCCTGAGAGGCTGAGACTTCCCTGCTTGATCGCTTTTTTTTTTTTTTTTTTTTTTTTTTTTTTTCACTAACACCAGCCCCCCCGCTAGGAGAGGTGATCGCTGTTCTATTGCTGCTGATCACGCTTCCAACTTCTTCATTTTTTCCCCTCTTCAGCCAGATTCCGTCGGGTCGTCGACTCGGATGTCCCTTCCAGAGGAGGACGCTCTTATTGCCCCCTCTAGCAGGCCTAGCCTCCTAGGTTTTTCCGGAAAAAAAAAAATAAAAAAAATGGATATCCCTTCTGCATTGAACTGCAACGTAACTGCAATGTCTCGGAATTTGGGACGTTGGACCCGGGGCCAAGTCCCACTTATCCCAACTCTTCTTCTTCTTCGTTTTTTGTTTTTTTTTTCCCGATTCTTCATTTCTGATCGTCGATGTTCGTAATTTGCTGTTAAAAAAATAAAAATAAAAAAATTTGCTGTTAGAAATTGACAATAAGGGTAAGTGGGACTTGGTCCCCGGTTTCCAGCCAACCAATCTCGTTACTCCCACACTTGGTTTATTATCATGGGATGCTCAATAAACCACAAGGGTACGTGCCACTGGAGCTTGGCCCCCGGCTTCCCTGCAGGTGTTGCTCCCCGCCAATAGAAAAGGAGCCATCATCCCGGGGCAAGGTTGGGCTTGCACGGATTAAGAGATGCTGGCCGTTGATCTTTGCTATCTACGGTCAATATCGCTTAATTCGTGTATGGGACCTAGCCCCCGGCAAGACGTCTATCGCGGCGATGCTCTTATGAGCCCCGGGAACTGCCGGACTCGCCCCCCCCCCCCTGCCTAATGTTGCACCCGCGAAGAGCCGGGGGAAGAGGAGGAGGGAGGGAGGGGGGGGAGGGGGCGGCGGACGAGGCGGCGCAAAAACAAGGCGCCAGCATTCTTTTCTTTTCCCTTCCTCTTGTTTCTTCCGCCTTTCGATTGGTGCAGACACGGGGCAGAAAAAAGAAAGGCCGCGTCATACCCCGAAGGCCGGGATTAAAGGCGTCCGTACATGCAATGTAGTACGGTAGTACCGGTCTGCGTGTTCGAAATTACGCTACGGTACCAACGGGCCTGGCTCAGTTGGTACAGCCATGAACTGGTGAAATACAGACCCAAGTTCAAAGTTCGAGTCCAGGTGCAGTCAGAAGAACCAAATATCCAAAAAAAAAATAGAGTACTTCCGAATTACCTACTACTACTGTAGGGACGCCAGACCCGTCCGACTTGTGTATAAACAAATATAAAGTTTTCTGAATTAAAAATAAAATAAAAAATGCTGATGATATCCCAAGGCAAAGGACACTTCCCCAGGACCCCAGGCAAAACTCGTGTCCCAGAGGCAAGAGTCACACACATCCCACAGTCAAAAGTCCTGTTCCACAGGTGAAAAGTCGTGACTCACAGGCCCAAGCAGAGCAGCACACCGATGAAAATTCGGGAAAAGTACCAGCCCTTGACATTCTGAAGCAAGCAGGCTGTGGGCATGCGGTACCACCGTACCAGTACCAAGTCAAGCCCCAAGAAGCAGACTCTGAGGCTGGGACGAGTTGAAGCTCAGTCCAAGGCTCCAAGCCAATATAACTTGAAGGACTGGCCAGCCACATTTTGGAGAGATTGCTCATTCGTGACAAGTTTGGAAGTGCTGCTGAAGCACTTGACAAGTTGACAATGTGCGCTTTCTGCCAGTAGCGTGCGCGTGAGACCCCTGCTGCGCCGGGCTGCACTGAGAGGGAAGGTGGCCATAGCCGCATAAGTTCGTAGTAGGGATAGGGATACAGCTGGGTAGCAGCGCATGTATTCAGAGTCGACAGTCTCAAGTCGGGACTCGGGAGACAGTAGGAGGAAGAGAGAGTGAGCGCATGCATGAAGAGGAGAGAGAGAGAGAGAGAGAGAGAGAGAGAGAGAGAGAGAGAGAGAGAGAGAGAGAGAGAGAGAGAGAGAGTCATTTACTTTGGTTGAGGATGCTGGAATCGGGTTACTGAACTCTGCGCTGATGAGCGCTTGGTGACAGCAAAGCTGAGCTGCTTGTTAATGTGATAATTTGATGGGAAATCTAAGCTGAGCTTATTCTGGACTCTGCATCTCTGGGGCCAAGTCCCACTTACCGTGATTCTTAATTTCTGGCCGTTGATCTTCGTAATCAACGGTCAGAAGAAGGTCAGAATTCGGGTACCAAGTGGGACTTGGCCTCTGGTCTCAAGTGTGGACTTCGTGTGATCTCTCATTGAGTGTGAAAGTGTAGGTGCTCATGGTGACGAGCAGATAGGCTCAATGCAGAAGAATGTAGTGTGGTTAAAAAAAAGAAAGAAAAATAAAAGAATAGGGGTAACTTCAGTAGATGGGACAAAATACCGTTCGCAATTGCACTTCGGGCACCCTACACCTGGCCAGCAAGCTGGGTTGTATACATTGCCCCAAATGCAATTCGAAACTGTATCTCGGCCCATGGTAGCGCAATTATAACTCATTTAAAGCGGCACGTACGGAGGAGGTAGCAACTAGTTATCATAGCTCGACGGTCGTGCCCCTTGATGAAGCCGGCCGAAAATAGGGTAGTAGGGGATTGCGCCAGCGCTCTACTCCGACGGTGATAGCGGATTTTGGAAAGGGAGCGAATGTTCAGCCAGAGCCTTGGCTACCGTAGGGTGGATGGACTCCAGGGGTGAGGTCCCACTAGCAGAGAGGGTTGGATAAATATCCTGAATCTGGACGTGTTTTAAGCAGTTCAATCTCGACATTCTGCACCTTTCCACAAACAAGTCCAGATTCAGGTGTTCAATCCAATCCTCTTTGCTAGTGGGACCTCGCCCCAGTGCTGAGTGGCAGTGCGGTCAGCTAATGACCTTCGGCTTTCCGACATTCGAACATCATACCCCTAAGTCTCTGCGTCAAAGGCGTAATACTACTATTATATTACTCTTATTATTATTATTATCGTCATTATTACTATTATTATTATTATTATTATTATTATTATTACTAGTATTATTTGCTTGCAAGGGCAAATTTCGAGCAGCCTGCTAATCCGGAGCCGCCTACCTTGTGCCGATTGAAAAGAACGAACGTACGGTAATTATGCCTGTATTTGGACGGCTGTCGGTCTAGATACGGCGATAACGACCGTACGTTCTATTCGGGGGAAGATAGACAGACAGACAGTATCTGATGTACTGCCTCTTTTTTCCCTCTGTTTTTCAGGTACTGAAGTTTCGTGGTTCCACTTTCCTGACTTGTTTTTTTTGGGGGGGGTATCCTAAAACAAAGTGCAGCGGATAAGATTGTGTACGATTGTCCTTCGGGACATCCATTAAAATTGGAGCGATACCAATGGGCCTAGTAGCTCAGTTGGTACACCCATGAACTGTTGGGAACCAAAAAAAAAAAAAAAAAAAAAAAAAAAAAAAAAAACAGACCCAAGTTCGAATCCAGATACAATCGGATGAACAGAGCGTTCTCACACTAGGACCCTTTTTTTTTACTTATGTATGTCCACGTGCGTCTGGCCGCAAATGCCATCCCCTCTCGTTAAGATAGAACTAGACTGAGTGTGAGTACGCCCCCCTTAGATCTTACTGCGAATAGTACCCTCTCTTGTTCGTTTTTTTTTTTTTTTTAAGCTAAGTACGGAGGAACACCAACCAACCCGGATCTGTCCCCGGCCCTCGTTCGTAATTGCAAAGCAACAACTAAGAATTCGACGCAGCCGAATTCCAAGTTGTGTTTTCTTCCCGACGGCCCTTAGCCCAGTGGGTACACCAACGCACTGTTCAGATAATCCAGATGTAACAATCTGGATAAAATAAAACCATTCTGAATTATCCAGGGCCGGTCGGTTCAAGATCATATCCCAAGGCCGTTGCCCTTTTTTAAGATATATATATATGTAGAGAGAGAGAGAGAGAGAGAGAGAGAGAGAGAGAGAGAGAGAGAGAGAGAGAGAGAGATCTGCTCTGAAACAGAAAGTACGAGCATGGATTCCATTCTTGTTTGCTCTCTGAGTCTGAGGTGTTCGCAAGCAAGGTCATTACACCTCTGTCGTGGTAGAAGTAGAACTATTCTTCTAAGGTCTAACTAACCTGCCTCGGAGGCTCGGACATTTCTCTGTAGATGATAGATCACACTTCAGCACAAAAAGGTAGTTAAAAAAAAAAAAAAAAAAAAGCGCGAAAGTTACGGTACAGTCAGGGCTTGGGAATCGCAGCAAGCCTCTTCCCCCGAACACAACGTACCCTCATCATCAATGATGTATACGCGTTGTCTCTCCGATTCGATGCGGTCATGATGAGGGTGCATTGTGTGTGGTCGGAGAAGACGCTGGTGATTGATCTATCCAGACGAGAATCGCAGATCATATGAACTATTTAATTAATTGCAGGGAGTAATTCCTTTTTTTTTCCTTCTTTTTTTCCCCTTCTTGACAAGGACAGGGCTATATAAACTATTTAATTGCAGGGAATTTTTTATTTTGTTTTTTTTCCCCCTCCCGAGGCCCTATGGCTCTGTAGGTACACGATTCCCATGTCTAACCCTGTGAGAGCCCACCTACCGGCAGCCGCAAGCACCGGCTTAATACGGTAGTGAAATCCCCTCTACACCTGTGGCTGAGCCCAGATTTACAAAAAACGCTCGACGGGGTGATGGTCGGGATCATCACATTACTCCCGGCGTGATGTACTAGAACATGGAAAGATACACCGCCATGATTCTTTTTTGTCTTTTGTGCATGTCGAGAGTAGTCGAGCGAGGCCAATAATTCCGTTTCTCGTCGCACTCCTCCCCTTGCCGCCACCCCTCCATACCCCTCCTCCCTGCCCCCCAAAAACAAGAGAAGCGCTGAGATTGCAAAACATGGGTACAACAAGGTGCTCCTTCGACGTGCTGATAGCCTGATAGTAAAGCGCAGCCCAGCAGCTTGACAGGGTCGCCTATCGAAATCAGCAGAGCATGAAGGAAATCGGGTCGGTACCTCGGTGCGCCAAAAACATCACGTTTTCCAATTATTTTTTTATTTATTTCTATAAGAAATCAAAAAGAGCCAGCGCAGTCGAGCTCTGATTCAACCGAGGTTGTGCCACAGAGCTCGACTGCGCTGGCTCTTTTTGATTTCTTATAGAAATAAATTAAAAAATAATTGGAAAACGTCATGTTTTTGGCGCACCGAGTTACCGACCCGCAGCCGAACTACAGAGGAGTCCATCCGTTCCCGTGGTAATCGAATTGGTAGTGTGGGCACTGTGCGGTACTCGCAGTAGAAGTAGTCGGCCATTATATTCGGTTGCACCGCCGTCCATATACCCAAAAATGTCGCGGCAGAATCGAGAGAGAGAGAGAGAGAGAGAGAGAGAGAGAGAGAGAGAGAGAGAGAGAGAGAGAGAGAGAGAGAGAGAGAGAG
>BFEA01000346.1:922603-946840 GCA_003427395.1 Chara braunii | reverse complement strand
GAGAGAGAGAGAGAGAGAGAGAGAGAGAGAGAGAGAGAGAGAGAGAGAGAGAGAGAGAGAGATCCGTCGTTTGCTGCGGAGGTGACACTGATTGCGGTATGCGGTGAGTTGGGCCGGGGACCTCTGGCCCGCAGCTGCGCGGTGGTATGGCTACGGGCGCTCAACAGTTCGTCGAACGATCAATCGGATTCTGCCGATGAATGGCTATGGATGGATGGATGGATGGATGGATGGATAGATCGAAGGATAGGAGTATGGAGGGATAACTGGACAGTTGATGGAAGCAGAGATGAATGTAATGTGGATGAATGGATGGATGATGGGGGTAAATGATGGATGATGATGGAGTCAGATGGACAAATTGGGACGAATGGAATGGATGGATGGATGGATGGATAGATGGCACGATGGATCAATGGATGGAATGGAATGACCGATCGATCGATCGATCGATCTTGTGAGCTGGTGAAGCGAGACGACAGCTACTGGAAGGAGACGCCCAGGCAGCGTGTGCGAGCTCGCTCGGTTGCTTGTCGGGCCCTTTCCCTAAGGTCTTGATGACCTTTGCAATTTGGTATTGCGGATGCGCCTTCCCTATCACAACGACTGGATCGACCACTCCGATCAGAGCGTAGAAGACACTGAAAACCTGACATCTCTGTCATGGCTGACTGCCATTTATCAGCGAGCCATCCCCAGCGCGAATCCCCTCACTTTTGCCCGAGATACACCTCCTCTTCCTCCTCCTCCCCCACCACCTCCTCCTCCTCCCCATGTGCTGCTGCCGCTGGCGCTGTCTGATTACCGCTTTGATACTTCTCATCCTCCTCAGTTCAGTGTCCGTACCTTCACCCTTGAACGCTTTGATTGGCCAGCTGCGAGACATACCACTCCTCCTCCTCCTCCTCCTCCTCCTCCACCACCACCAACACCACCAACTGGAGCCGGATTTTCTGCTCCTGTTTCTGGAGAAGTTGGGAGAACGCGTCCCACGAGGTCGCTCGCTCGGCGATCACTTGGACGTCTAGATGACCGACTGTAAGTCAACGACCGCTCGTCGATCGTTCGTTCCAACTGTTAGTGGGCGCAGTTCATTTACTGCCTGCGCCTCCGACTCCCCTCCTACGCGCAATCCTAGCCAGTATGGCTACCCCTAAGATTGATCATCGTACTCGCTCGTAGCGGCAATGCATGTTACGTACGAAACAATCAAGGCATGATCGATAACCAGCTGCACGTGCTTCTCTCGCATTCTTACCAGGTGATGTTCGATGGCGACTCCTCCTCCCCCTCCTCCTCCTCCTCCTCCTCCTATTCACGTTTGCCTACGTCTCCATTCCCCTTTCATCCCCTCACTATGTCTATCCCTCTCTTCGCCCCGACAAACCAATCAATACGCCATCCAATTGGACGCTGAGTCCTGCCAATCGATCGCCAGATCCTGTCTGAAAATCTTCAACCATCTCATCTGTCTTCCATCTCTCAGCTGCTCCCCTCTCGCGCTGCTCCCTGCTGCTCTCTCTCGCACGCGTTTACGACAATGCGTCTCGACGCAGTCCTGTCTGATTGAAAATGTTGACGGCGATACGACGAAGATACGCAGTATATTTCTCTCTCGATCGATCGATCGACCAGAAAAGTGGGCCAGGCAGAAGGCTTCACGACCTTCCCTGCCCGGGCCCGGTGCCACCGCGGCCAGCCCGCCTACCTGGTAGCCCGTCTACCGGTGGACTTGTTGACTGGGGCTCAGCCCCGAAACCCCACTGCGCAGGCGCCAACAAGCCCACTACGGCGGGAAGGCCGAATTGTTTTCAAAAAGGGCGCGCCGCTTGAGCGCAGCGCTATAGCCGATAGCGCGGCGGGAGAAGGAAAACGGGGATGACCGGCGGCGCGGCGGGCAGAAGCGCGGCCCAGGCGAAAATTGACTTTTGTGTCTCGCGAACCGACACGAGGAGGAGGCGCCGCCTCCGCCTCGGCCTCGGCTTGGCGGCAGCAGCTCCCAAGTGGTGCGCCGGGACTCTTCGATCTGGACCGTTCAGGGTGCCGATCGACGGCCCAAACCACAGAATCCCATTAGTGGGACCTGCCCTAGGACGGAAATTAGATCGTGATCATCTTCTGTAGCTTGCGCAAAATCTTCTCCTGTTTTAAAAAAAAGAAAACAAAAAAAAAAACTTCTCCTGTTGCCCTTTCCTCCTCCTCCTGCCTGCCTCCCAACCCGTTTTTTTTTGGTTTTTTTGGGTTTTTTTGGTTTAGCTCCTCTGTTTTGCTTTGATTTGCTTTCAAAAAAAAAAAAATTGTTTCTTTTCTTTCGTTCGTTAAACAACCAACCAACCGACCAAAACACTGTGAGAGGGTTGCCGCACTACTCGCCAAATGTACAAAATGAGGATGAATTTCCCGCAAGAACGTGGAAAGATTCGCAGCCACAACTTTTGTCTGTCGTACATTTGAGAAAGTCGTGCGCTGAGGCCCTGAAGGAGCTGAGCCTCAACAACCTGGAGTCCCACCTGCCGAAAAAAAAAAAAAAGACCTAAGCCCCTGCTACCGGTTGTGGGACTGTTTTAATGCCACCGGCCGTGCCGATCTTTGCTCCCCCCAGTTCCGCTCCCTTGATCACGATGCAGGGATACGCCCCGACCCCCAACGTGTAGGTTAAGCGTACTTGGTTGATTTTCTTCACCGAGCCCAGGCCAGGCCTGGCCAAGCTGATCAAAGGGCAGCTCCCACTTGCAGGGACTCTCAGATCTGGACCGTTCAGCAAAACGATCAAGGGCCAGGAACACAGAATCCGACTGGTGCCACCTGACCCGGGAGGGAAATTAGATTGTGATCATGTAGCTCACTCCAAAATCTCCACCTTTCACATACACTAGTGCGAGGATGAGATAGATGAGTACTAGCAAGAAAAATGAGAGAGATGAGAGAAGAATATAGCTTAAAAAAAAAAAAAAAAAAAAAAAAAAACACCTTTTTTTTTTCTTTTTTTTTTGAGCCCAGGGTGTTGTTTAATTGTCCTTCGGGACATCTGTTAAAATTGGAACGATACACAGAAGATTAGCAGGGCCCCTGGGGCTAGGTCCCACTTGCACGAATTGAGAGATACAGACCGTAGATAGCCGAGATCAACGGCCGAGATCTCCGAATCCGTGCACGTGGGACCTTGCCCCTGCGCAAGGATGACACGCATAAATTGTTTCTGAGCAGTTTTAGGGCCTCGCCACACAGGCTTTCCAAACGCGAAAACGACAAAAATGTGCCAGGTGCATCTGGCCATGTTCTAGCAGGAAGTTCATTCTCGTTTTGCACATTTCGACAGCCTGTGTGGCGAGGCCCTTAGTCTTTTAGAAGTCGTATCGTATAGGTGCAACGGAACTGGGTTACAGTAGAGTTTGTTTGGAAGTAGCACAAGTCTGAGGACAAAGGAGGCACTTTTGGACACAGTGGAGCCCCCCCTTGGAACTTGTTGGCCGATGATGCCTTGTTCATAGTAGGAGAGGCTCACAATCTTTTTGTAAGGGACCCGGGTTTGTTAGAAAAAAAAAGAAAAAAGTTGTTCACTTTATGTCCCACGATGACATGGCAGAACGCCAGATAAAAACATGTGAGGTGAGAGAAAAGTATAGGGCTGTTTGCTGTCTGAGGTGCGCGTTGAGGAGAAGGCAGCTAAAAAACATAATAATAATAAAATAAAACAAAATAAAATAAAGATAGAAGGCAGCTAAAGTACGAAACGATGTATCAATGGGACGCTGGACCCCGTTTCCAGCAGGTGCCGCTCCGCACCAATAGATGTAGCAGCCCGGCAGGTAAGCACTCAATTCTGATGGTTCTCTTACCACCGCCAGGATAGAGGGTTTCCTCCCCCCCCCCCCCCCCCCCTTAATCACGGGCCCAGTGCCCAAGGCTCATATTCAATATTTAACCTGAGGCCGGGGTCCTCACCGTCTACCCGGAAACACAGAACCATCTGGGAGCATTACCCAGTTTCGCTTAAAAAAGCCCTTGCGAGGGACCCACCCCCGACTCAGCAGCAGACCACAGTGCAAAACACCTACTGTGCCGAATGCTACTGCATAACGAAATTGAGATCGTAACACTATGCTGAGTGCTGCTTCAGCCCTCTTGACCCTCCCTAACTCGGGAGGGTGGAACCTACCGTTGTTTCCAGTAACCATGGCACTCCCTCTTCCCAGTAACCATGGCACTCCCTCCGGACCCAGCTTCCCTCTTACTACTGCCCTCCTACCGCAGAGGTAGAACCGAGTGCCCAGGTATTTACAACTCACTCGTCAGTAACCAGGAGTCCAATTCCAGTTTTCCTCCTTCTATCCTTGCCAGCTTACCCTGGCAGGCCCACGTCTCTGCAAACCAAGACAGCCCGCTACTCTTCTGCTGGCTACAAATGACTTTGCGTCGCCAATCGACCTTCACTGACCTCCGGATATGTGTCTTCACTGAAGCTTTSATCGCTTTGTCTGAGATAAAMYGCCCTTCAAAGGTATTTCTATTCCTGACTTCCCACACTACCAGGAATAGGCATGCTCTGAGGGCTTGGGCTACATAGCCCCAGCCTTTGTCCAGTGCTAGTTCCTCCGGAACACCTCCGAATAATATCCATCTATCACTCCAGTTAAAAACCGGCCCGCTGATACGAGCCCATTGCGTCCTCCACCATTCCCAAATTCTCAGTGACAACAGGCAGGACAGCCACAGGTGGACTGTGGACTCGAAGGGCCACTTACACCTGGTACATTGGATCCGAACCTCCATGCCCCGTGATGCGAGCCAAACCGCTGACGGGGTGGCTAGTAGTGATAAGAGCCACAGCAGTGCTGCGGCTCTGGGTAAAGGGATTATTTGAAGTTGTGCCCAACAGCGCTTCAACTCTATACATATCGCATCCAATTCTGAAGGATAAACTTGGGACCATCTTGAGTCTGCTACTGTTATGGGTGTTCACCCTGCCCGCAGTAAGTCATACCCGCCGGCCGAGTTGTAATCTGTTATCCAGGCGCCTTCCGGGAGCTCACTAGATCCCTGCCACGACCACAACTTAGGATCTAGACGCAGTGCCCTTACTGGGGTTCCATCTGCCCAAGTCACACAGGACCAGGTGCCATCTTCTTTGCATACCTCTCGCACTCTGACTTGCTGCAGGACTCCGAGTGGTCTGTGTTCCTTGGAGTCGAGGTTCCAGCCGGAGTCTGAATCCTCGTCTGTGTTGCAGCATGACAGTTCAGCCGTCCCAGGACTTCTTTCCCAAGCTTGAAACCTTCTGGAACCATCTGCTTCGATAGATAGAAGCTTCCACAGTAAAGCAGGGTTCTCCGCGTCCTCCTGGTTTGAGTGGGATGCTACAAACCAGGTCCCCAGAGGGTGGGTTCCTTCAGGACTAAGAAGGAACTTCCACTCCGGGGGTATTGCAGCCCTCAATTGGGCCGCTCTTTCTCGCACCTTTCCCAACCTTCCCAACTTGATTCCCAATTCGTTATCTGTATTCCACTGTCCTGTTAGCTCGTTCCACAGGTCGGCCACCACCAATACTTCTTTTTCGATCCATGACCTGCCAAACGCTTCCGGAGCAGTACTTGCAGCAAAAGGTGTACCATCTTTACTCAGAATAGCAGGGTTGTCAAACAGCGGTTGCATGAGGACTTCCTCCCGTGTGACAGGTGGGACCCACTGACGTGGGCCTACCTTTCTCCAAGCGTTCAGGACGTCTCTCCAAAACAGGGAAGGTGTGTGTCTTCTCAGGAATGAATCCAGCATGCAGCAAGTCCAAACGTCGCGCGGTCTTGGTATGTGCCAGTTCTTTGCAAGAATCATCTCAGCCAGTAGGATCCAATGCTCATCTTCCGACCCTGAGCTGGCCTTCACGAGCCATTTAACCAGCAATGCCGCATTCTGCTTGGCTGGATCCAGCATCCCTAGGCCACCCTCTTCTTAGGGGTGGCAAATCAGGTCCCATGCCACCTTCGTTATAAGTCCTTCGCCTTGTTTACCAAATGGTTTCCACAAAGACCTCGCTCAGCCTGCCACTTGTCTAACAATCTTCGTTACTTGTTTACCTAGTGCTCTCACTGTGCCGACATACCATAATAAAGCAAAAAGAGCTACATTCGTGACAAGCGCTCTACCGAGCAACGAGAGGTGTTTAGCTGGGCCCCATACTGCAATCCTCTTGATCACCTTCTGCTGAATGAGGTTGTCCTGTGCACCCGCGCACCTGCCCAGTGTTACCAAGATCCCCAAATATCTTTCTGATTCACTGCTGTGGACTCTCTTCATTCCCCAGTCTACCGCTAGAACATAATTGTCCGGGAGGAAGAAAGTCGATTTGGACCAGTTCACCGCCGCCTCCGAGAGGTTGGCGTAGTCGGTGAGACAGGATTTCAGCGCATGGAGGGAATCTGCAGTATTCTCTGAGATGGCCATAAGGTCATCTGCCAGGGCCTTGACACGATAGTCGGTGTGTTGCACCGGGAGTCCTCGGTACTCTGGATGTTGTCTAATATTGCACAACAATACCTCTAGCTATATAGCAAAAAGGAGTGGTGCAAGGGGGCAGCCTTGCCTCAGGGACCTGGTGAGGGGGAACTGGGGGGAGATGTGACCATTTACCGTAACAGCCGTTGTGGAGAAGGCATACAAGACACATACCCATCGACAAAAATTTGGGCCAAACTGAAGAGTCTTCAGCGTGGTGTGTACGTAGGCCCAATGTACCCTGTCATAGGCCTTTTCCAAATCTAGTAAGAGGACTGCGAAGTCCAGATTCTCCTGGTGAATCCATTCCAAAACCTCGATGGTTGTTACTACATTATCGAATATAGATCTGCCCTGAACAAAGGCTGCCTGATCACGTTTAACCAAGTCCAGCAGGTATCTCCCTAGCCTCCTAGCCAAAAGTTTGGCTAAGATCTTGTACGACACATTTAATAACGAGATTGGACGCCAGTCCCTGATTTCTGCCTTGTCGCCCTTTTTATACATGATGGAAATCACCCCATGAACCATTCCTTTAGACAGTTGTCCACCTGTGAGTGCGTCATTATAGATCTGTGCTAGGTGGGGAAACAACACTTTCTCGTGCTGTAGGTAGAATTCCACTTGGAGGTCGTCGCCCCCCGGTGATTTAACTTTCGCCATGCATTTGGTAGTGTGCTCTATCTCTTCGACCGTGACTGGTCTATCTAAGTCTAATCTTCCGACTTGGGTGAGGCGGACCATGACATTGTCCCAGTGAGTGGAGCCGATTAACAGATCAGCGTCTGGGCGCTCACCCGGTCTGCGTGACGTAAGAATGTCTTTAAAGTATAGGGCAGTGTAAGCACACATGGTACTTGAGGTAGTCGTCGGGCGGGCTTGTGGCACGAATGGGTGACTGAGTTGTTTCATCAACTCTGCCGCCCGTCTGGGTAGAAGACGCTGAAAGGACTCTTTCGACATCCGGTCATACACCGAAATGCCTTCGACAGTCAGGCGTTCCGCCCATTCGTCAGACTGTTTCTGCTGTAAATCGTCCCACATGGCAAGCAGCCTTACCCTCTCTGAGGCCCAAACTGAAGCTGACACGGGGTGGGCTTTCATACGATCTTCTACCCACTCCAGATCTTTCAGTATAGTCTATTCCTCTTTGTTCCTTTCTGCTGCCAAAATTCTGGAGAAGATACTAAGGAAAGTTCCAGCAATGGCGGTCACAGCGTCCCACCAATCGCCCACCGATTGGAAACACTCCTGGGCTGACGGCCATTTGATAAAGAAGGATTCGACTCAGGCTGCGAGGCCTGGGTCCTTTAAGTTTTGCACGTTCAGCCTAAAAAAACCGCTACCTTTGTCAATTAGATCCGACATCTGCAATGTGAGTTTCACTGGGTAGTGATCTGACATGGGATGTCTTACCACTTCCACATTCACCGTTGCCTCCCACCAAGAAGGGCTTAGTAATCCATAGTCCAACCGTCGGAGTACTCCAACTGTTGTACCCTCCTTAGCTGGGGAGCCCCAGGTGTAACCTGGGTCCGAGGGATACATTAATTTAAAGGCATCACAGAGATCAAGTTCGGTCATATACTCTACTAGAGCTAGAACATCCGGGGAGCAGTGGGAGGCGGACAGGGTATCATCTAAAGAGCAATTCCAATCGCCGACTACCATAAGGTTGTCGACGTCCGGGGTGTGAGAAATCAGGTCCTCGAAGAACCGTTTACGCTCAGATCTGTCCACCGGGGCATATACTGTCATGATAGCCCAATCTGTGCCGAACGCAGAGAATTTAACCCATGCCCATCTTCCCCACGGGTCTATGTTATGGTCGATAATTTCAATTGGAAAGTCCCGATGGATGAGTATTGCGACCCCCCCCCTGGTGCCTACTGCTGGAAACCACAACTGTGGTCCATCCCACCATAGCCCAAGTTCTGAGATTTTCCGCTCATCTAGCTTTGTTTCTTGGATGCAGGCTATCTGGATGAGTTTCCTGTGAAGCCAAGATTTCAGTCTGGCTCTTTTGCCCTTCTTCGAAGTGTCACCCAGACCCCGTAGGTTCCAGGAGACAATGCTGCATTTACCCATTCATCCTGCCTTTTTGTCCCCTTGGTTGGATGGGGGGAGCGGTGGCGTGGGCCTTCGGATCTGCCTGTGGCTGGGCGGGTCTTGAGGTGTGACTACCCTGTCTGGTGGATGAGCTCGCTGCGGTCGTGGAGGACCATTTCTGTGCAAGAAGGTTTTTCAAGTACAGGGATTGCAACATCTTATTCTTGGGTAGTCTGTCATTGATTTTGCTCAGAAACGTCACCTCTGTTACGTGCTTGACAAACATCTGCTGAAGAGAGTCACGGTCCTCATCGACAAACAGTGAGATTGGAATTAGCCGCATGCCCTCCAGTAGGAGGGCATCCATCTTCTCGGGAGCGATGCATGCATCTAGTATTGGTACAAAAATTTTACAATTACGATCTGAGAGTTCCACATAGATACTGGGCAGGGCCATATCCCGGATAATTCTCACGGGAAAGCGACTGCCAAAAATGTGCTTTGCGGTAGACAGGATGATTTGTGGAGTAACGGGTTCCTCCACCATCTGCGTCAGAAAGTTAATCTTCCCATCTTCAGGTTGCCAGGCAATAACATAAATAGCGCCATTCACAATTGAACAAATGAAGGGGGGTAGCCATTTCTCCAGAGGGATAGTTTGCCCCCTTGGGGCAGTGATAGCTCTCCTGCTCCTGGACATCTTGACCCCTGGCTGTGTTGTACCAGTCTCGCCAGAGCGGGCTGACGTGGACGACTCAGCTATGCTGGCGACTGACCCTCTCAAATTTTCTCGCATGGGAGCATCATTGTCAGGTGCTGCTGTTAGCAGGAGGGGGCCGTTGGCTGTTCTAGCCACCCTGGGGATTTTGAGGGGGGATTGCTCCCTCGTACTCCGCTCTTGAGATGCGGCAACTGAGGAGGAGGCCCCGTCCCCTGAAGCCTGCCTTGCTTTGGAAGCGCTCTGACTGGATAATGGCAATGAGCTAGCAGGAGCTGGCTGAACTTGCCGTTCCCTTGGAGGTGGGGGACGAGAGGGGGGGGGGGTAGGACTGGAATTCTGTGCTGGGAGGAAGTGGTTCCTGATGCAGCGCTGCTGCTGCTTGCAGCAGATACTCCATAGGGGGGATCCTCACCTGCTTGGGAGCCGATGCATCACCCCCCTGTATTCTCGGTTGCGCACTCATGTTCTCCCTATGGAAGTTAAATCCAAGATCCTGACTATAACCTGCGTAAGGAGAGAACATTGGGTTTCGAAATGTGACCAGCGGTGCTGGGTCCACGCCTGTGTCTCCCCCTACCCAGGGGGCCGGCTCGTTTGCAGGGGCTGATCGGCTACGTGATCTACTACGGGATCTGTGTTCCTTGGGAGAAGCAACTAATTCCCCTTTATACCAGGGAAGTCTCGTCCTTTCTCTCGCGAGGGAGGAGGAGTCTTGGGAGGATAAATCATCCTCGCTTGTTTTCGAACCCGTGTTTCGGTTTCGGTTGAAGTTGCTTCTCCGGCGGTTAGCATTGTCTTTCCGTCTATTGCATTGGTCTTCCGTATGGAAGTACCATTTGCAGATCGAGCAGTAAGGGGTGGAGGATGAAGCCATCTTCACTTCCACCATGTCCCCTTGTTTAGTTCGTACCCAGACCCTATCAACGAAGTGTGCTCGATATTCCGGATCCAACTCACAGCGGATATTCAACAGCCGAGGATTAGAGGTAAAGCGATCAGGGGAGTCCATTTTCAACACTGGACCAATCACTCGATTGAGGGCAGCATGCAGATACACGTAAGCGTCCAGTGGGACTTGGATTGCTAGAACCCAGAAGGTGTTCTCCAATTCATTCTTACGAAATTCCTTCCAGTCCACGCGAGTCATCCATGCCTTCATTTCAAACACATATCTCCTGCCCTTCAACATGACAGCCCCATCCCCCTCATTCACCATCCATTGTGCTACTACCGAATCTTTCGCCACGTAGGAAATCACGTTGGGCCCTTCAAACTTTACCCTTCCCCTTTCGACTGGTGGGTCGAAGGTTTCTTCCTTTCTCCACCCGTTTTCATAAGCTCTTACTAAGTCTTCCTTCACCTTTCTCGGCAAGTCCCTTGCTTCATCCCTAAAGATTATCATGACTGTCCTTTGCTTCAACCAAGCGATTTTCAACTCGTCGAATCTTTCCTTTACAGTGACAACAACCTCGTTTCCTTCAATTACTACATCATAAATTGGCACATCCTCTGGGGCGTTACCCTCGTCATAGCATTTGGAGAGGAGTATCCGTGCCCTTTCATCAAATGAATCTTCCTGGGCCGTTTGAGGCGGTTTCAGCGCCCCTTCTACCGCTAGGTTTCCCTTCCCCGGTTGCTGCGGCCATGTTTTGGGTGATAAGATTTTTCCCCTAGGTCGCGTGGTTAGGGTTCTGTTCTCGAGTATTGTGTAACCCTCCACTCACTGGTCACTGAAACGAACCCCCGGATATTGCGTTGCTGAGTTCTAATATCCGATGAAATTAGCGATGGCGGTCCCCTCTGGTGGGCGCAGTCTGTGTGGATCATATGCGAGGCATGCGCTTGACAAAGCAGCGAAGCAGAGGGAAATCAAGCAAGCCCGATTGTGGGCAGCAAAATCTGCACCACCGACCGGAACTACAACCTCGGGATTGTAAGGATCATACGATTCTTCCTGGAATCACCTACCCTAATTCCCATCGCAGGTACTCATAACAGACATGTTCTTGAAAGAGACTTCGACCAGACTTTCCTTTACGATCCTAAATCAACCTGCCCCGGTCTATTTACGAGCGCTAAAAGGCTCCAATGGTGAGCGCCTCAGTGTAACTTGTACGACTTGTCTACTCATAAATTACAAGGAAGCAGTGGGGTTCCGGTGCGTTCTATCATTGTGATCCTACTGAGAGAGCATTTACGCACCAACCGTAGAACGAGAGATTTAACCTAGCCCGTCACTACCTACTTCTGCTTACTTTGCAAACAATGGAAGATAATGCAACCAAAATTCTACTTTTCCAACTCAACAACGCATACACTGAGAGGAACTATCACCCTATAGTCGCTCCGGTGTTGGTAAAGTTCCATGACAAGTGCCTCAGCCATGAAGCGGCCGCTAGTTACCTGCCTCTTCCTGGCCGCTGTCTCTGGGTCCACCGTTCCATTCTCTTCCCTTCGGATACCATATCCAATTTTGGCTAACTGCAATCAAAAGCCTTGGTGAGGCCTATCTACCATCATGGTAAACGGGATCGTGCGTGAAGGATTCACGCCGCCATAGCCAAGGCCATGGAGGGACGCCGTTTACCGCAGTAACTCGTACCTGCGATGGCACGGGAACTGCTCGATGGGCCTTCCGAAACTCCGAGCGAGTGTCGGTCGGCGGACGCAGGCCGCGAGCGCTACACCAGCGCCGTCGGCGGCATCGGCCTCCTGCCCCGCCGATAGAGGGATATTGTAAGGGCCTTTTCAAAAAAAAAAAAAAAAAAAAAAAAAAAAAAAAAACTCCTTTTTCCTTTTTCTTCATCTCCTGCCTGCCTCTGAACCCTTGGTTTCCCTCCTTTGTTTTGCTTTCATTTTTTTAATTTTTAAATTTAAATTTTAAATGAAAACACGGGGTGAGTGTGTTATGTGGGTGCTGGTAGGAGCAGACATTCCCATCAAATTTGATTTCTTTCATTTGTTAAGCAACCAACCAATCAACCAATCAACCATACAACCAACCAACCAAAACACTGAAGGACCCGAACCTCAACGACACTAAGGTACTGGAGTCCCACTAGCTGGGGTTTGGACTGGTTTAGTGTACGTACAGTTTCCTGCCATCCGATCTGAGCATCTCACGGCCACCTTGCGAACTGAAGCCCCGCTAGTGGGATTATCTTTTCCTTTTTGCGCAGGGGGCGTGATAATCTTCATTTTCGTTCCCCCCAGTTCTGCTCCCTTGATCATGATTCAGGAATAGGCCCCAACTGACCCACGTAGGTAAGTGTACGTGTTTGATTTCTTTACCGACGTGAGGCAAGGCACAGCCAAGCCGGTCGAAGGGCACCTCCCAATTCCAGGGATTCTCCCATCTGGACTGTTCAGAGCGACGATCATGGCCCAAGAACACAGAATCCGATTAGTGTGACCTGCCCTAGGACGAAAATTAGATCGTAATCATGGAGCTCAGATAAAAATCTCCTCCTTTTTCCCTTTTCTTCTTCTCCTGCCTGCCTCCCTGTCCTTTCTGTTTTTTTTGCGGGTGGGGTGTGACGCCCAACCTCACGCCCAAGGCGACTTCCTGATCGAAGTGGGATAGGGGCCCGAAAGTGCGAAAAAGGGGTGTGTGTGACGAACCACTTCCCGACCCCGTGCCATCTTTCGTGCCCTTTCTTTTGCTTGTATCATACCAACCCCAGGAAAACCCCGTTTTGAGTTCTTGCTTTCGGGTGCCGCATTTTCCTTTTTGAGCTTTTTCGACTGCTGAGTTCTGTTTTTCTTCTTGCAAAGTCGGGAAATACATGGGAATTTACGTGCGCCTTAGCGAGCGCACTGGGAATTGGGCTCGGTAGTTGGGAATTCCGGGATAAGCGGAACTTCGATGTGTCCTTTTTGGGTGTGTGAATGTTCTTGGGCGCGTCGGGAAAAACTCTCGGAATTTTGCGTGAATACGAATAGGCGTAGGATTTTCTTTTCGCGCGCGGATATAGTGATTTCAATTTTGAATTAGGATAGAAGCAAGCTGTAACTGTTTCGGTGCCTGTTTTTTTTTTTTGTTGACGGCGCCGTGCATGCAAAAGCTTCCTCCTCTCTGTCCCCCGCATCGCTCCCTCCCGCGCCTCCCTTCCCTTCTCCCTCCTTTTTCTCTCTCCCCGTAACTGTTTTTTCCTTCTCCCTCTCTCTCTCTCCCGCCTTGCTTTCGCGCGCCCATTTCCCTTTCTTGATCATATGAATCATGGACCCGTCTTGCGCCACCTCTCGCACCTTTTCTCTTCCCACCCTCTACGTCTGGCGTACGACGCCCGATCGATCCCCCGATAACTCCCGCTCGCCAATCAGGTGCGTGGATCGATAGGACCTTTCTATCGCACGATGAATTTGATTGGTTGAACCTTGAGTTCCGAGGGATCAACATGACGTTTGTAGAGCACTCTTCTCAAAGTCTTCTCCTCATGCTTCTCCTCTTACACCTCAGCTTTCATGTCGCCTTCTCTCCCTTCTATCTCCCCTGTCGCAACTATAAAACCCGCAAGCGCGTCCGCAAATCTCTCTTACGTTCTTGACTCCTAAGCCAGCTTCCGGGAAGCAGTGGCTAGGCAGAGTGGATTGATGCGAGTCGGAAAGTCCTGTCGGGCTGACGATAGGCTGGCCGGTTGCGCGCTTGATCGCCACGATGGACTGTGGGATCCGGGCGAATTGTGTCGAGTTTACGACAGCGGGGTGACGATCGCAGTGGTGGGAGTTAGCATGCGACGGTCGGGATCGTCGGTGCGGGTATAAGGTTCAATGATTGGAGTTGAGTGAGCGATTGGCCCGGGGCCATAGTGGAATGAACGGCGAATGCGCCTCTGTTGCGGATTGTTATCCTTGGCGTGAGTGTAAGGCGGCGACGCCGAACTTTTCTCTTTTCGGACCTTGTCGTCTTTTATTTTGACTCTCTCTCTCTCTCTCTTTCTCTCTCTCTCTCTCTCTCTCTCTCTCTCTCTCTCTCTCTCTCTCTCTCCTCTCGAATGATGATGCGTCTGAATGATTGTCCCGCTCTTGAATGGAAATAAGTCGGCATTCTGTGTGAAAGAACTCCTTCCGGAACTCTTCCATTAGTTTCCTGGGTAATCCTCCTACGCAAGGACCCTGTCTTCTTGTCTTGTGAACGGTGGATGCGTGTGTACGGAGTAATGCGATCCATTTTTTCCTGTGCATGTCTCATTTTCGCACCTTCTACAGTGAATGCATGTATGGAATGTGTGACTCTTTTGTTGATTAGACGATTGTCGTCGGGATTTTGTTCGACGATGCAAGAGTGTTTAGATATGTAGCTTTGTTTGCATTGCGCATGCCATCTGCCTTATGCTGCACGACATCAGCAGCCGAGCCACGAGGCGGCCTTGAGAAACAAGGTGCCTAGGGACCAACATTGTGTTGAACTAATCGGACCCATAGCCATATGCGTGATCAAGTTGATCTGTATTTGCGCTCTCTCTCTTGTGTCAAAAAGATTGATTGGGGGACGCGCGAATCGCTTTTGTTCTTAATGACATCTCAGAATATTTTGTGATTGATTGACATGTGGACTGACAAGTACCCTTCGAGTGGGCGCCAGCCTCCCGTATCTTCCATCCCAGCACGACCTTTTTCTTACAGTGAGGAAAGGACACGTGTATGTGAGTGGGACGTACGAGAAGTCGTTGCACAAATCGGCGGGCAGTATTACTTCCCTCCGGCTAATCGCTGTTCTGGGTTCGTAGAAGCCGGGTTTGTTATTATCAATACGCACTTCCCACCTTACTCGGTATTGTTGCCATTTAACGAGTTGATCGTCATTCCATGGACGACAGTAGAACCCCACTGGCCGCGCACTCTGTGCACCGAATGTCAGCGTTTTGAGCACTAAGAGTCCAGGGGTTTCCACTACCGTGTACGGAGTGAAGACGGGCATAAAGAAAGAGCCACGCGACTGAGGCCCTCCACGTAAGACTCGGAACTAACCAGCGAACGACGACGGGACTTGATACGAAAACGGGACAAGCGAAGCGTGCCCAAGCCTTTCTGTTCTAAACGACGGGCTGTAGCCCGGTGGGAGGCACGACAATACTTTTTGGATTAAATTTGGATCTTTCCCTCTCTTCCCGCCTTGCCCGCGCGCGCATTCTGCGACGTGCGAAAACGATCGACTTGCTCCGTCGGACCAACACGAGGGATTTCAGTTCCGTCTGTGTCCCCACACTCAATTTCCAAAAATCCTTGGCACACCCCATCTTGCTGTTTTTTCTGGGCCTCTTTTCCGCACAGCTAACACTCCGAACGGAAGACAGCACAGGGCTTAAGGTTGCGCGTCACATGTGCCAAAGATTTTAGGATAGTGAGGGTGGAGTTCCTGGTCAGAACTGAAATCTCCTGTGGCAAGCCTCAGGGGCAGTTATGCGAGATAGCAAGCGAGAACCGCGTTCGACTTTTATGCCTTGGGGGATGTCATCGCCATCCCTGCGAGTTTCGTTGCCGAGGCCGGACTCGGATTTGGTGAACCGGCAGAACGCTATGTGTGTCGCGTTGCCTAACCAATCGCTCGCATCGCTCGTGACAAGCCTCCGAGTCGGATGAAGCGGGCCTCGGGCGCAGGCTGTGCGCTCGCTGTTCGGCCTCAGTCGGGGTTCGTCGAACGAACCCCGCGGCTTGGTACTCGCTGTCCTGCTGGCACTCGGAGCACGGGGTTCGAGGCCAGTAGGGTGCGAGTGCGTGCCACGGCGCCGCCGTCAGGCAGTGAAAAGGCAACACAAGTTGGTAGGGAGCGAAGTCTGTCTCAATGATGACGACACCAGGTTCGGCGATGACGTGGCTTACGTGTGAGCTGGGGAACTGGGAGGGAAAAGGGATCGCGCTTAAGGCAGGCGTTTTTCCACTCCCAGTATTCTCAGAATCGTCGGTGTCTAAGGCTCTCCCGATCCGTGATGTGGAAGGGAGTCTCATCACCCATGCTACCGAAATTTTGCGAGTTTAGACATGGATGTGACGCCCAACCTCACGCCCAACGTGACTTCCTGTTTCGGTGTGTTAGTGGGCCTGGAAGTGCGAAAAGGGGTGTGCCAAGGATTTTAGGAAAGTGGGGGCGGAGTTCCAGGTTGGAACTGGAATCACCTATGTCAAGTTTCAGGGGGTAGAAGTGCAAGTGTCTCTTCTGGGCTCAGGGTTGGGGCGATGGCCGATCTTGCGGCCTGGGCCGGGGTGGGGTACCACGGGTGTCTCTGTGGGAATGCTCGTATCGCTGCCAACCGTCGCAAGCTTCGGAGTCCGACGAAGACGAACTGGTACTCGTCGCTCGGTCCCCGGGTGGGTTCGTTGCGTGGCCCTCGCCTGTCGGTACTCGCATGGATGCTGACACTCCAAGCACGACAGACAGGGCCAGAACCGAGCTATGGAATCCCAGGGGATCACGAGTAACCGATGGTAAGGGAGGACGGTATAGTAGGGAGGGAAGTCAGTGGTGATGGCAACGAAGCTTGGGGTTAGAAGATATTGCTGGTTTCGGTTGTCGGGAAAATCAGGAATTCGCGGGTCTCGGTTGATGGCCAGCTGGAAATCGCCCCGCCACAGTCGCTCGTTTTCAGTTCGATAGGGGTACTCAAGGTGCTCAGGGTTCCTTAAGTGGCGATGTTGTCGGATCCGCTGCCGTCGGATTTGTTCTCTTTCCCAATACGATCGGTATTCTGGGTCCCTCAGGCTTTCTTGATCGGTGATCCAGAAAGGGGATTCTATCGCTATGTCTCGTTCAACGGAATCCATGCACACACATCTTTCTAGGGGCGAGGGGGGGGGGGGGCAAGATCGCAACTAGTTTTTGCAGACACGCGTATAGATGGCAAGTCCGCGGACAGACCGCTGCCTTACACGTGCATGCGCACCGGCCAGTTGATCAGATCCTAAACTGCGCGAATGAGCAAGGAGCGATCTGTCAGCGTATCGGCTCAACCATGGAGCTGGTTCTCTCAGGCAATCACCCTCATTCCCATACCGTCATGCATCAAAGGAAAATATTATCTCTCGCCAATATCACACGTATCATTACTGTACGATAAGAGTGTGGAAGTTATCCTATTGACACGTTACCAGATCCGCTCTCATTCTAATGACCTGCAAGGAGGGGGAAAGGGAGTCGGTATATGGGGGGGTGGCGTGGGGGAGGGTTACTCGGGAGTGGGGGTAAGAAACTCGCCATTCCTGCTACTGTCTCCGAAAATTCTTGATACCTGATGGTGCGATGTATGTGGGGGAATCGACGACCACTGTAGGGGAGAGAAGCGAGGTAGTCGGGATAGAGGGTCGAGAAGGTGCGGAACAAGGCCACGCGGAATTGATCATGATCCACACATACGGGGACAATTCTCCTGATCGTGCAGTATACTTCGATCATGTTGTGCCCGCGCCACGCAGCACTGAAAAGAAGAACGTGGAGGGAAAAGGATGGGGAGGCACATTAGGAGGTGGAATACGGGTACACCGTGGCAGCGATGCGGGTGGCATAGAAGTGATGGAAGGTGGAGGTCGAGAAGGGGTTGTGGGGGAAGAAGAGTGGGTTATCGATCTGTCGGAGCGTCAGGAAGTCAAGGGGACGGCGGGATAATGACCGGGGACGAAGCCCGATGCCCCGCATCGGGACGTGCTTGAACTGGGGGACGGGGGGAAGGGGAAGGGGAGCGGCTTTGTCGCCTCCGCGCCGACGTGCCCGATGCCTCTGCATGAGGGAGCTCATCTTCTTCCTTCGGCGGCTTTGGATCTCTGGTCGGATCATCCGGGATGGGCAGGTCTGCTCCCAGTGCCTCCCACCGACTGCTCTAAGGGCCGCTTTCCTTCCACTATCTCCGCCCTCCGTTGCTCAGCCGCAGGATCGTCCTCTTGTGCTTCCGCTTGGTCCGCCCCTTCTTCTGCACTCGCCCGTCTTCTTTTTCTTCTTCGTCGTCGCTCTCTTCGCTCTCTTCGCTCACCGCCTCCGGCTCATGCTCGTTATACTCACTGTAGTTTTCCTCTTCTTCAGAAGTCTCCTCCTCCTCCTCTTCTTCCGCTTCTTCTTCTTCTTCTTCCGCTCCCTCTCCCAACTCTGTTTCGTGCTGGAAGAAGAGAACGTCGGTCCCTGGGATTTAAGTACTCTGCGCCTGACAGGTAGCTACCTGTCTCTTATACACATCTAGATGTGTATAAGAGACAGGTTATACTCACTGTAGTTTTCCTCTTCTTCAGAAGTCTCCTCCTCCTCCTCTTCTTCCGCTTCTTCTTCTTCTTCTTCCGCTCCCTCTCCCAACTCTGTTTCGTGCTGGAAGAAGAGAACGTCGGTCCCTGGGATTTAAGTACTCTGCGCCTGACAGGTAGCTACCGTTCCCCCATTGATCCTCCAGACAAGCCGACCATTGTAGGTACGACGTCAAACTCCACGATAGAATGTGCGGTGCCGGATTCTCATCGCAGTGGGAGATGATGTCGATCGACAGGTCGTCCAGTAGCTGCGTGAAGGGAATTAAAAGTTCCCCTACGATCATCTGCCGATGTCCAGGTGCCACTGTTCCAAGGCGAATCCTAGCAGGTCTCCTTCCACTTCGGTCCTCCAAGCTTGTTCACTGCGCGGTGCTCGCTGTCCCGGGTCCACGTCAGTTCGATCTGGACAAGGTACAAAGAAAGAGTCAAGTAGTGTTCACACCATATCTCCCACTGCGAAGGCTTGATGAGCGGGACTGCAAGTCATCGTACGCGGAACGAGAGGCGGGGATGGAGCACTGACTGCCAGAAGGTAGGGAAGACAGAGGGGAGGCTGAAGGTAGAGAATCGGGAGCGGTTCATTGAGGACGTGAGAAAGTGACGAGCGCAGGAAGAGAAACTGTCGGCTCGTGCCTGAGGGTGCCGATGTCGTTGACTCAATACTGTTAGTACTGACGACGTTCTCTCCTCGCCGCGCAAGTGACTGTCAGCTGACTCCGAGCTTCTGCCAACTCCTCGCCCCACTCTCTTAAGGAGGTGAGGATGGTCGTATGCGCTCTCGGATCCATTGTACTAAGATCCCCACTGAAGAAGACGATTGTCGAGATATGACTGATTCCAGGCGTCGAGAGCCGACGATAGGCCGATGCTTCGGCCAGCACCTGCGCCCGACTGTTGGGGACCACAAAGCGGAACTTCGCCGCCACATGTACACCTGCGGTGCTGAAGAACTGAGTGAATCTGAGGACGTCCGGACTGATACGCGAACGATGAACTTGCCGGATCGACGAGATGTTCCCACGTGGCGCCAACATTCGTTCGCTGAGTACCTGCTCCGTAGAAAAACTCATGGCCAAGAGGAGGGAGAAGACAAGTGAGGAGAAGAAAGAGAATGGAGATCGTCACTCTCCCGTTCGGATTCCGAGATCGACCGAGCGGGGGAAGGGGGGGAAGAAGCTGAGAGATGGCGGAGGTAGGACACGTGGCGGACTATAGGCCTAGCAGACCTACTACCAGACACCTCGGGAGCAAGCCGCACCGTGTTCACACCGTTAGGACCGAGCTCAATCACTCGGAAGCACCCGTAGAATCGTGGCGTTAGTTTCCTTTGGCGAGCACATTTCCTTACCTGCACCAAGTCCCCCAATTTATACTGGGGCCGAGGGCCCGCATTCCCATTTCGGACCTCGTAGCTCCGGACCTGTCGGCCATGAGCCAATTCGGTCAATTGCTGCCTTTTTCGGGCCAATCTCGGAAGGGCCCGTTCCATGAGGTCCAAATGGCGCTTGGCTTTGTCCTTGGCTGTCGCCCTCATGGGGCGTCGGTCTAGTGTCGTTTCATCATTCAAATTCGGTACCGAGACGCAAGATAGGTTGTTGGTTCGTAGCTGAAAAGGCGAAAGTCCGGTAGATTTATGCGGGGTCCCTCGATGTATGGCCAAGATGTGATCCACGATATTAGATGACTGTCGCGTGTTCTTAGCTGCGATGTTCCGTCGGAGTGCCGTTTTGATTATCCGGCTGGCATTCTCCACGAGGCCGTTCGATTGAGACATACGAGGGGCTGTATTGCGAATAGACACTCCATAGACCAGGTTCCTCATGACCCCCCCTCGGAATTCAGCTGCGTTGTCGGTAAGGATCTCCTCTGTGTCCTGATGCATCCTGAAGAAGCGGTTAACATAGCGCGCTATTTCCGCCGTCTGTCTTGTTCGGCACAGGTATGCGTCGATCCACTTCGAAAAGTGGTCGACGAATATTAAGACCCGGATAATTGAATACTCACAGCTATTCAGTACAGGGGGCATGACGATATCCGTCGTATCCATGCTAACCCTCTGAAACGGCTGTTGGACTACGGTGGGCACTATCGACCTAGGCGGCTGAATCGGCGCTTTGTCGGCCGCACAGACAGGACAATTTTTAACAATAAATTTGACATCGTCACGAATATTGGACCAGTACCATTCTTGTTTATCGATGGCTGCCTCGGTAATCCTGACAGCGAAATGTGCCGTTGTCTCCTCACGCACAACCCGTACCCAGTCATATCTTACGAATGGGTGCGGTACCACCATCCAGATTCCACTTTCGTCCGTTTTCCTTTTCTCCAACCGTCCCTCGTTCCACCTATAATCATGTGCCCTCTCATTGGCCCGTCTCCGTTCCTCCTTAGAGAATTCTCGGAGAGAGTTTCCGACAACTGTGGCTATTAGGACGACATCTGTCCATACCTCCGCCCGTCTAAACCATAGGGTCTTTTCTAAACCTTCCGACGTTGCGTCCAGGAATCGAGCCTCCGTTGGAATGTTGTCGGTACGGCACAGGTGGCAAAGGCACGGTTTCTGAGAATTCCTATACTGGATACACAACCCGTGGGCTCTTGCTACGCACTTAGCACATTCTACGCATTCGACGTAACCCTCGCTCTGTGCCTTAACTGAAATGGAATGGACCCGCGAGATGGACTTACAGAGAAGACAAAAACGATCAGGTAAGGAAGACAGTGAAGAGGAGGAAGGAGAGAGAGGGCCCTCATCGTATCTTTCCCCTTGGGCCGCCATGGGAACACGTGTCACTTTTTCGTCTGTCGAGGGAGAACCTTCACCTGCCCGTACCCGGGTCCCTTTGGCTGCTCCGGTTGCTTCCACGGAGTAACCTCCTCGGCGCGTGGCACCTTTCATGGCCTGTGCAGACGTGTCAACCCGTCCGCATTCCCGTGCCTCTCTGTCTTTCGATGGACGATATCGAAATCATACTCCTGCAGCCTCACTGCCCATCACCCAATCATCATTCCAGTGTAATTCGTCAGCTTTTTGAGAGCCAACAAGGGCTCATGATACGTTACGAGGAGGAACTTTCGCCCGTAGAGGTACGGGTGGAAGTGTTGAATTCCCCAAACCACCGCGTGGCATTCCCCTTGAGGTGCTGAGTCGTTATTTCTCTCGTCCGGCACCGTCCGCGAAGCGTATTCGACCACGTGCTCCCGCCCGTTCTCCCCTTTCTGTGCTAGGATAGCGGAGATCGCTTCCGGCTGCCAGTCAGTAATGAGTAGGACTTGGCGCTCGGGATCGGGCCGGATTAAAATAGGCGCTGAGGCCAGGGCCTCCTCCAAACTGGAAAAGGCCCGTTTGCACTCCGCGTCCCAGTTCACCGGCTGGTCCTTCCGCAGGAGGTTCGTCAGAGGCCGAGCGATTTCCACGAATCCCTTGATGAACCGACAGTAGTACGAAGTCAGTCCTAGGAAGGCTCAAACTTGCGTCAATGATGTGGGTGTGGGTGCTTCCCGAACTGCTTCGACTTTCCTTGAACCCAGTTTCTAGCCTCCTCAGGTCACCACGTAGCCTAGGAACGTGAACTCGGACAGGAAAAATTTGGTCTTCTCCAGTGCAATTTTGAAACCAATATCCCGCAGCGCACCAAGTGTCCATTCAATGTGCTGCGCGTGTCCATGGAACGATTCATAATACACCAAAATGTCGTCCATATACACGATGACGCAAAAATTGATCATGAAAGTCGTCCAATTCTAAAATTTATAGTTTTATTAGATAAGTTTCTGTCTAAATATGAGTTTTCCCTTCCAACTACATCTATTTGTTTAAGATGGAATCAAAGTCTGGACATGTTTATGAAATGTTTTAATTAAACTTTCATTCTACTACAACAAATATTTTTTAATTTATATTGGATTAACCCATTTATGAGTGAAAATCCTTACTTAGAATGTCAGTCTAATTAAAATATTTCATGAACTCATCCAGATTTTCTTTCCATCTCTAGCATGCAGTTCAAATAAGAAGAGATACCCCATTCTTGGAAGAAAAGTTTTCAAATAAGACAAAAAAAATAAATTTAAATTGGAATGACATTTTTTAAGATGGAATGAAATTTTAAAATTTAGAATATAATTTTACTGTAGAATGACTATTTATTGTTCAATTCTTAGAAATTTTCCTGTTGAGATTGGACTGCACGGTATCGACCGTGACTATTTACACCTCGAAGATGATGTCGCTACCGATGGGCAAATCCCTGCATGGCAAACTATGGAAGATGAGCGCCTTAAGATCTGTCGTGATACAGGGTCCAACTTTTCGTACCTGTACACTTTAACAAAGGACGTACGGGCATACCCTATTCGGTTGGCGAAACTCCTCAAGAAGAGACATGTCGAGGAGAAACTCGTCAATCCGTCTAAGATGGTGGAAGTGTGGAATGCACTATGTAAAATGGTGGTGGGCTACGTACCTAAAACGCTGTAGACCCGATCCGTTGAAAACAAATTGGCGGAAGCCCCCCCCTTTTTTATTCAATGAGAATTTAACGGGGGTAGGGGGAATTAAATGACTTTTAACAGCCATTTAACTCCACCTCGCCCCGTTAAAAGGACACTCAGATCAGTGATAGTCGACCATAGGGATCACATCATAGAGGATATTTTCCAAAGAGAGGAGTATCATCGGTTGGGTACCAGGAATATGAAATTGCTCCCCAGCACCTGGAGACAAGTATATGATTGTACGTACTTTGAAGATGAACATCCCTGATAGGTCGTTCCACCATTGCTTTTAGTAGGTGGGTTCGTCTTCGCTTCACAAGTGCTTAGAATAAGTCGAAGTATAGTCGAAGATGTGTCATTTTTTACTTTTCGATAACATGGACTATGTCTTAACTTAGTCTATTAACCCATACTTCCTCTTAGAAGATATGTCTTTTTTTACTTTCAACGCTCAACCATTCCTCTTAGTTTATGCGTTCAGACTTTTAGTATATGCGTTCCTATTCACTACTCGTATGCTTTGCGTAAGTGGGAGTATACTCGTTGTAACAGTTGCATTTCCACTAATACGCTACCATGTGCTTGCCCACGTAATGCAGGATGGACTCCTATCAGCCCTCTTTCAACCAGACCTTAACTCTCTCATCTCCAAACCGTATTCCTAACTTCGGTCTTTTTACTTCGGATGCACAACGAATGCACAATAACTGAAGATATCTGAATATCGAATTGGATGTTCTTTGGATGAAGAATTTTCCATTGTTTTTAGGATTTGTACTATTTTGGATGACCTTCATTCGTGCTCGATCGAGATACGGGCTGAAACTTCTGGTACCTTTGCTTTTTAAAGTAGACCTTATCGACGACGATGGCGATCAAGAACCGGTCACTGCTACGGAGATGACAGACACGTGCCACATCCTCTGTGCCAAGAAGGGATGGTCAAGTAACGATAGCCTCGATAGGAGGCACATGAAACCATGTGCTTGGTTTTGCTAGGGACAACCGCTAATGTCCTATGAATCTCCCTCAGAGGCGGCCATGTGTAGCCAAGGACGTGACCGAGGGTTGGGTCGCGACCTCGTGACCATGGCCGCGTGGCCGCACGACTTTGCGGCCTCGTGGCGACTAGTGTGTGGGGGGGGGCGAGTTTTTTAGGGCAGATTGAGGTTCGCAACCCCAACCCCAACCCCTCGAAGAAAAAACAATGAAAAAGATGAATATCAGGAGGGGGTGGGTTGGGTAAAAAAAAA
>BFEA01000346.1:896674-906852 GCA_003427395.1 Chara braunii | reverse complement strand
TCGGGTGGCTCCATTCTATTTGGTGGGGAGTTTTTCCTGCTGGAAAGCGGGTCCAGCGTCCCCTTGAATACAAGGTAATCAAGAACTGAATGGGGTAACCAGAAAGGAGCAGAGGGAAAAGCTGAAATATACAGTCCCCCAGGAGTTAGCTAAGTGCCTCTTCACCCTCACAGAGTGCCAGATCCTCATGACTAACAAGCACAACACTAGCTATCAATCATTTCTCACCTTTTCTATCCAAACCAAAACACTACTACAAGGCAATCATTTGGGGTGGGGAAAAAATTAGGAAATGCAGAGAAGGGTCGTAAGGGGATCGAGGGATCGACTGTGGTCCAGTCATTAAAGACCAATCGATAGTTCCTTTTAAGTAGAACTTGAGCCTGTATGGAACCACCTTCCCAGATTACCATCCCCACCCTGGTCATTTCCAAACCAACTTTTATTAATTTTTTTAATGTGGCACCAGATTTCTTTAAGATCCGCGAGAAATTGGATTCGTTCTTTTACCTGTTCCCATTTGATAGTTAAATCAATTTGAATCTGATGTTTAATGGTTTCTGTGAATTCTGGTCCATCTAAGCGAGCATTTTTCATTTCAAAGATACACCTTCTTGTCAAAATCACCAAGATGAACGCTCGCCTACTTACTAGGCATATATTGTAGGTAAAGTCATCCACTTGGTCCGGATGCCATGATCCCAACAGAAGGGCTTTCAAGTTCCATTCCCAAGACCAAGGATGGGAGGTCTCCAACTGGTTCCAAATCCTATCCCACCATCTCCACAGGCTGATTGACCTCGAGCATTGGAGAAAAATGTGCTCAATAGTTTCTAGGATGAGATTGAAGGGGAAGGTCGATTTACAAAACTTACACCAAGGGAGGGCAATACCTTTCTGCTCGAGAGAAGTCTTATTAATAATCCAGTCATTTGATGGAAGGCATCTATGAGAGATTTGCCACTAGAGGGAAACTATTTTGGCGGGTTTAGACTCAGAGGCAAAAAACGAATCCACCCTTCTCAACTCGTTTTTACTGACGTTAAGATACTTTTGCCATCTTTCTTTCATACGATCTTTTAAATTAACTCTCGGGCGGAGCATCTTGTAAGAGGCTTTGACTGTGAGAGTGTGCAACTTTGTAGATGCGCTGGTGCACGGTTCCGAGGAGGAGACCAACACCAGTTAATAGGGTCAGATTGAAGTTGGGAGATGGGGGTACCTGGTTTAAAAACCAGTCATTTATCATCGGATTTCAATACTCGAATCCTAAACAGTTGATCACATGAGCACCATCTAATCTCCTCCTGTTTATTCTGATTAAGGAAGTTATCCTCTTGGACATGAAAAATAGAAATGAGAATTTTGTTTGGGTTATGAATTTCAATTATTTTACCAACAACTCCTTTTTTGTTGTGAAAGGCCACCCAGTCATTCACAATAAGTTTGGGCCCCTTCATTAGGATTATGACCCAGTCGAGAGGAATTAAGTCTAGTATTTTATCCAGGGCCTCAGTCTGATGATGACTATATCTAAGACGCTCATGCAGGTCAGAGGAGGAAGGTTGATCTCTGCTTTCTTGATTCCATAGATCTCTGACTCGTAATACACCCATTTTAATCCAACCATTCCAAGGAGCATTCATGCAGTGTTACATACATCCAAAATCATCCCTGATAAAAGTGTTATTAAAAAGAGGCTGCTGACAAACTTTCTCCCATCTATCCGGAAGAACTTTGTCTGGAATAAACATCTTTCTCCAATTTTTTAGGAGGATAACCCAGAATGGGTCCCGCCCCAGGTCCCTTCTGATTACCTCCCTATTTGAATTATCTTCTTGATATTGGTCCCCTAGAGAGCTTCTAGGCAAATTCCATGCACGGTTTTCCAGCCACATAAGGACGACTATATGATCGGGCACTGGAGGGGCTAACCTTTTTATCTGTTCAAAAGCAAAAGGGGACCAAGGGTAGTGGGATTAAAAATGAGATATTTGATCCATTGGAGAGAAAGGGTCATGACTTGGGTTTGGGGGTCAATGATCCCCAGACCCCCTTTTGTTTTGGGTTGAATGATGGAGAGTCAAGCCACCCTGCTGATGACATTTAGTTTTTTATGATCCCCACGCCACAAAAAGACCACTAGGTGTCTTTTAAGAAGTTTAAGACTGCTTTTGTCCAAGGCCTAGAAGGTTGATTTATACCATATAGAAGCAAGGATGACATGCCTAATTATTAGAGTTCTACCAAAGAGGGAAGTATGTTTTTCCTTCCAAGAGACAAGTTTCAAACCTGTTTGTTGTAAGATCCCCTCGTTTGAGGAGGTTGGTCTGCCTGAGACCGAGAGGGATACTCCCAGGATCCTGATAGGTTCGTTAAGAGGGACCCAATTAATGCGGGGGAGTTCAGGGGGCCTCACGCCTTGATGGTGGATCCACCATCCTAGTGTTTTATTTCCCCAGTTGACTCTCATATTAGAGAGTTTGGATAATTTGTCCATTATTCTCTTGATGACTTCTAAGTTATCGTGTGAGGCGTCAGCCATAAGAGAAAGATCATCTGCAAAGAGGGAGCAAACCGAGATTGCTTCCTCAGGAATAGAGGAGACCCTAATACAGCTAATATCTTTGTGATGCCTTATGTTGACTGTTAGGGCCTCCATAATGATAACGAAGAGAAGCGGTGCGATAGGGTCGCCTTGCCTGACCGATCTCTGAAATGTAATGGGGGGTGCCACATTTCCATTAATCATTACCCTCGTAGTGACATTCTGATGCAAAATATTAATCCATCTCCTAAAGTGCTGACCGAAGTTAAACTTCTCCAAACATTTATCTAGAAAGAGTCAGTCCACATGATCATACGCTTTCTCAAAATCGATGAATATGAATGCCGCATTATGCTTAGACTGACGAGAG
The DNA here is from genome assembly GCA_003427395.1 of Chara braunii. Lineage (NCBI taxonomy): Eukaryota > Viridiplantae > Streptophyta > Charophyceae > Charales > Characeae > Chara > Chara braunii. Next base: position 903,934 of record BFEA01000346.1, on the reverse strand, counting down.
AGCTTAATAAGCTCTTTGACTAGGAGAATGTTATCATGAATAATTTTTCCTTGGATAAATCCAGACTGTAGGGGATGAATAATGTTTGCAATGGATTTATTTAGGCGATTTGTGAGGGCTTTAGAGATCAACTTATAAACCACAGTTAGAAGTGTGATAGGTCTATAATTTCAAATATTGTATTTATCTCCTTTCTTATAGAGTAAAGTCAACAATCCTAGCCCTACTATCTCCCCCATATCGCCTGACTTCCATACAACCTGGTAAAAATCCATCAGGTCTTGGGAGATGAAATCCCATGATACTTTCCAAAGCTCCTTGGGGAGACCATCAATTCCCGGGCTTTTATCTTCTTGCATTAATAAAAGGGCGGTCCAAATTTTATATTTTGTCAGGGGCTCCTCCAAGTGTTCTTTCTGATGTGAAGAGAGTGACTTCGTTAGGGGGAAAGGAAGTCCTCTATTTCCTTAGAGTGTTGATCCTGAGGGATCTTAATATTTCCTGACCGAAAAAAATCCTTAAAAAAATCCCTTGCAATTTTTGTACATCCTGCTGTTGTCGTCTCTAGCGGCCCATTTAGCGATTGGGGATGTGCAAAAGCTTCTATGATTGATCTTCCTGTACGCACCTTAGCCATAGCGAAGAATCTTGCATCCATGACTCCTTCTGTTAGCTGTTTATGTATTCTTCCACGGACCCTCAAACCTTGCCACCTATATTCCATAAAGGTAAGTAATTGAGCCTCTAAATCCTGTAGCTCCCTGACAATTTTTCTCAATAATTCTGGGTCACTTTCCTCGTCTTCAAATTGTTGTAATTGTTGAATTCGTTGATATAAACTGGCTTCAGAAGCATGTCTTTCCAATGTCAGAGCTTTAGAATACTGATTACACTTGTTGTGACTTAAAAATAACAGCTCATTGTTGAACCAAAGTACATCATTACCTAAGGTGACCCTCTGATCCTTCAAAAATGACCATACATCCTTCACAAAGGATCCGAAGGCGTTAATCTTAAGATGAGTTGTATTAAGTTTATCAAACCATTTCTTTTGGTCTGTTTTTTAACCAAAGAAGAGGATGGCAACACACATGGCGTGGTCTAGGCCAGTGAGGGGGCTACGTTCTCTTCGTCGTGATCGCGCTTCTTCTCTCTATGTAACCGTTTTTTCCATCTCTCCCTTACCTCGCGCGCCTTTTTTCTTCTTGATCGTCTGAATCTTGGTCCCATTTCGCATGTTCCTTCACGCTCTTCCTCTCCCCATTCAAATCCTTGCGTCGGAATACCCTGTCGATTTCCTCCTAACAGGCATTTCGTTAAAATTGACATTTTTTACTATTTTCACGAAATTGAACTTCAAAAACACCACAGTATTTTTTGACATTTTTTTTGCGCCGACCACATTAGACCATTGATGGTCCGACGTCCCCATGATGCCAGACCATTTGATATGCCTCAATTGTTTTCTTATTTTTTTAACCCTCGGATGTATTTTGACGGTACTTTACGATAACATACATCAGATGGTCCGGTGTCCCTAGGACGCCGGACCATTAATGGTCCGATGTCGTGGGCACAAAAACACACTAAAAAACTCGATTTTTTCTTACATGCCCAATTTTGTGAAAATAGTAAAAAATGTCAATTTTAACGAAATGCTAGTTTCCTCCTCCCCTCTAGCCAAGGAAATGCGCCGTGTCAGAAGGAAATCCCTATTACATGACGATTCTGATTGGCTACAACTGGGTTTCGAAGGATCGACATGGCTTTCCTCGGGCGATTGTCCTCGAGCCTTCCCTTACCCCTCTCTACCTCGGTCCTTTCCTAGCATCTATCTCCTCTCCCGCAACTATAAATTCTGCAAGCCCACCCGAAAAAATATCTCTCAACTTATCGGCCAACTTCCGGGAAGCAGTGGCTAGATGGTAGGAGTAAAAGTGTGAGTCGAAAAGTCCTGACGGGCTGATTGTAGCCTTATCGACTGTGTCTTGGATCGCCCGACGGACTGTGGGGTCTAGGCAAGACTGTGTAGAGGCCGAGTTGACGGGGTGACGATAGCTATGGTGGGAATAACACGTGACGGCGGGGATCGTCAGTGCCTATGTGAGGATCGTAATCGGAAGTTGAGTGGATGTCTGGCCTAGGGCCTTAGGGGAGTTTCATGGCGGATGCGCCTCTTTTCCCTCGAGTCTAGTCTTCGAGCGTGAGTTTCATTCATCCGGCATTTAAGTCGTTAAAGCCGAAATTTCTCGTCAAGATCACTGGATTTTCTTGTGTAATTATCTTCTCTCTTCTGATCTACGTCTCTCCTCCCTCAAACCTTCTTCCTGTTATGTTTCTACAATAATGGATGGACTATGATGATTTTTCTCCTCCCACTCTGATATGTGCATGAAGTGGATTGTGCCTGAGAACTTGTGCAAGCATGACGGGGATGTTGATTGGTTGACCTGATGAAACGCGGAGTTGGATCGAGTAATGCGTTGAATGAATGATGCATGATTAGGGAGATTTTTGTGCTTAGCCCTTTTGCCATGTGGACCTCCTGCCCCAACGGGACTGGCGCCAACTTCCCGTGCCCCCGCCGCGCCCCATCCCATACAACGAGGAAAGGACACGTGTATGCGAGTGGGACGTACGAGAAACCATCGCTACGATCGGCGGGCGCTATTACTTTCCACCCGAGACCCGGTGCTCCGGATTCATCGGTGCGGGATTCGCCATTGCAGATACGCACTTTCCGCCTGATTCGTTGTTGTTGTCGTTTAATGAGTTGATCGTCATCTCGTGGTCGGCAGTGGCGCCTCATTGGCCTAACACTCTGTGCAGTGATTGTCGCCGCACTGAGCGTTACCGAGCCAAGGGCTTCCATTACCGCACACGTGGCGAGGACGAACACAAGGAGAGAGCCACTCGACTGAGGCCCTCAACGTTGGATTTGGAGTTGTGTAGTGAACGCCGACAGGACCTCATCCGCAAACGAGATACTACGTGTGTACCTTCCCCCTTTCATTCGAAGCGTAGGCAAACGGCTCGCTGGGAAGTACAACGATACTTTTTGGATTGAATTTCCCATCGCCGCGAGCCCCGCGCACACCTTTTTCTTTCCTCCACCCGCGCTGCGACGGATCCCTTCTCACTAAAGTCGGACCAACGCAGAGGATCTCAGTTCTGTCTGTGTCCTCACACTCAATTTTCCCCAAAAATCCTTGATACACCCGATCTTTGTTGTTCTTCCAGGGCCTTTCCGCGAACCAAAACACTCCGACCGGAAAGCAGCACAGGGCCTGAGGTTGAGCGTCACATGTCGCCGTCAGAGAGATGGTGATTTGTTACTTTGCTGGTCACATTGCGCCATCCACAAATTGTGCAAGAACTTTTGTGGTCGAATTTTCACCAATTTTCAAAGAAAATGCTAAAAGACAAATAGGGCATTTCCGGTCACCTCCAGAGGTGACCGCAAATTCCCCTGGCCCGTGGCTACCCAGGCCGTTGACAAATGGGTACGCCAATAGTAGATTTAGGACTCTGGCAAATCTGAGTGACCAGCTCTCTACTACCCTTTTTTGGGGGGAATTTGGGGTTATAGGTCCCAGTGTGAGTATGCCCTCAGTCCGTGTTTGGCAGGTCCTTACAGTATCATGATTTGGAGGCTGGACCCATTTTCCAGCAAGTGCAGCTCCCCAATAATAGATAGAGCCTTCCACATAGGGGACCACTCACGGAGGATGCTTTTATCACCTCCTTCAGCAGTATCCCTGCCCTGAAGTTTGTGCCAAAAAAAGTAAGTAAAAAGATAAGAAACTGCGTCTAAATTCCAGTGAGAAGCAGAAAAATTAAAGGGGACACTGCTCCTGGGTCACATTTTTAGTTTGAAATGGGCAGAAAAAACAGGTACGGGCCAGGGGCAGAGTTTGAAAAGGCAAAAAAACATTACCTGGCAGGCGTATCAGGGCCGTAGTTCGTAACAGCAGAAAAAGCCCATCAGGTGTATCTTGCTTTTACTTTTTTTTCATTCTTCTTATTTTTTCAACGCCGTGACGATCGTGGGGCTATAACGCCCTCACGGAGGGTGCACTCTCACATGTTCTCCATATTCTGTATCGAGCTGCTTCCATGAGCCTAGCGTTGCTAGCGATGTTGCTTTTCTTTGTTGTTTTTTCTTTCTGTTGTTCTTTTTTTTTGTTGTTGTTGTTCATTTCCGAGGAGTACCAAAAAATAAAATACAACGGTCGAGATGTCCATGTCACGCCCGTGGCTGGGCCACGGCCTAGATGTCTAGGCCCAGCCACGGGCGAGATGTCCTGGCCATTCCCGTGGCTGGATGTCTAGGCCCAGCCACGGGCGAGATGTCCTGGCCATTCCCATGGCTGGGCCACAGCTGAGATGTCTAGGCCCTGTGTCGCGAACACATCGTCCAAAAACTTGTTCTGCAGATTCAATTCCATCAGGAATGGAACTTGGGTCTGCACCTGCGTGATTAGAAGGGAAACAGGGGCTCAAAGAGAAAGCACGTGGTCTTTTTAGTCGTGTGATCTTGAAAGTCAAGTGACCGGAAATGGCCGTGCTGAATGGGGCATGACCCTGTGATGGGCCTGCGCAATGATGAAACGCAAAAATTGAGAAAAAGAAAAAAAAGGTCCAGAAAAAATATGCTTTGCGAACAGGGCCAATGTCTGAAACGCCGATTGTTTTTTTTCGCCTTTATGAACTGGGGATGCCACAGACCTGCCAACACTTGTTCCTTTTCCCATTCCAAACGTGGTTTGTGACCCACAAGCTGTTGCCCTAAAGTAAAAGAAAGACAACATGGCTCTGTTGATTTCTATTGTCCTTCCTTTAAAAAAGTCCCTCTCCAGCTACTCTGTTAGACTCTGTTGTTCTGGATTTGGGCACTGAGCTTGTCTACAACGCATATCAAAAAGTTAAACCACCAGTATGTCTCCCAGCTATTTTGTTACAATGCGGCAGTCAACACACGGCATTCTTCGCGGGTTGGCCTACTGGGACAGAGAGGCTGGCGTCGCCAGGAGCTCCGGTTTGGCATGAATTGGCAGACAGCAAAAATCCGCATGGGGAATTAGAGGCTCAGATTTACGGGTGGTTTACCAACACTTTTGAGTCTTTTGACCCTTCCCCTGCCAAGCCTGGAAATGCCCTGCGCACCAAAAAAAGACGAAGCGACGCAGGCCTTGGAGGTGCGGCCATTTTTGCTCTTGTACGTCTACCCCTGAAGCTTGTGGCCACATGCATACCGCGTCTGAAAAAAATGGCTGGAAAACATCCTGGTGGTTCAAAAGGAACTTGAAATGATGGAAGCAGAAGAAGAAAGGACAATGTCATTCCCTGTACCTTGCTTGAAATGATGGTATAAATGTAACTGTTGGTAAACAGGTTCAATAACATTTAATTTATTGGATGAATTGGATTCCAACCTGTTTACCAACAGTTACATTTATACCATTCAGGCATATGGGCCAGGTTTTGGGCCTTGGGCCACTTGCCAAATGTCAAAAAGACAAAAGCTATGGGGGACGTACCTTTCCAATTTGCAGGGGAGGTTTCCAACCTGTTTATGTTGCTCAGCCAAATGGGCCAAGTTTTGGGCCTGGGACCTGGCTGTAGTGGTTAAGATATGTGGCTCTTGAGGCCGAGGTTGCCGGTTCGAATCCGTGCTTGCACGGTGGAGGACATCGGGCTCATGCTGGGATGGGTAGCGCCTTCCTGTAACCTCAGCGTTGGGGAGCTAGATGTGCAGATCCACTTTAAGTTAGCTGCTCGGAGCACTTACCAACAGTTACATGCGTATGTCATTCAGCCACATGGGCCAGGTTTTGGGCCTCGGACCACTACCAAACCTCAAAAAGACAAAAGCCATGGTGGTTGTATCTTCCCACGTTCTAGGGGAGGATTTCTTTCTCCATTTTGCACATTCGGCGAGAAGTGCCGCAATGCAGCTTGCCTCTAGCTGCCCTGGCCGAGAGCCATGGCTATCAGGCTATTTTGCCTGTTCGGCCTGTGGGACCAGGCCGTGGCCTGACCCCACAGGCCGTGTGCTCATTCAGTTCAGTCCAGTCCTGCCCAGTACCACTGTCGGTACCAGGCCAATCCAGTCCAATCCAGCCAGTCCGCTGGGGGTATACCCCAGCGGCAGTCTGTTTCAGTCTCATTCTTCATCTGCACCTTTTGGAGTACGTACTTGTTGAGTCTACGCTGGAGCTGCGCTGTCCCTTCCAACTCCATCTCCATCTTCCCCATCCTCATCCCTTCGTCCTGATCCTGACGGACGGTCATCCCGGCTGGTCCGTCACACACAAGGGCCTTTACCTCCCTTGTGGCTAAGTGTTATACACATTTTGAACAGCTCGTAAGACCCCCAAAAAAATCATTTACAAGTCGATGTTTTTCACCCATTGGCAACAAGGTACGCAGCACAACCTTCGAAGGCAGAGGCTGCTGTGATAAATTTCACCAATGGCCCTTGAGCATCAAAAGTCACGACATCGCGTGGAAGGTTTTTGCCTATCAGGCGTACGTGTTTTCCAAGTCCCCTTTTTCTCGTTGAAGGTGAGTTCCTGATTATGTAGTACGCTAATGTTAGAGCCACCAGTTTCAGTGATGACATGCGAAAGGGGCATGTCTGAAATTGGAGAGCCAAAAGGCGTACTCACAGCATGGACTGAATTCGGCCATAGCAACCAAATGGCGCATTGAAAAAAGGCTCTGCCCTGAATATCTGAGGGTCTACTCACACAAAGGCCCTTTTTGGCAAAATCACAAAATTTGCGATGCTTTTGCAGTCACACAGTGGTCACCAGGCCATCATATTGGCAATACGCAAGGCAAATGTCAGCGGTCTGCAAGGCCACGGGGCTGGGTAATTTGCAAGCACCTCTATAGGTCCTCACTTTTTTTTTTCGGAGTCCAAAACATGCAAACAGACTAACTCTATATGTGTCTAGTATAGAATGACAGTATCACACATACTTAGCAACTGCTCAGTTAAACCACCAGTACCTCGCTCAGCTATGGGCTGCGGGCACTCCCGTATACGCGCCGCAGCCCTAGGGGGGTCGTTCAAGGGAAGGCCCGGTCGCTGCGCGAAGGCCGGGCTCCGCTTCCCTAGGAAGGACACACACACTTGAGAAAACAAAAACAAAAAAAGAAGGGAAAAGAAAAAACAAATACACAAACGAAAAAAAAAACGAACGGACAAAAAGTTAAAGTCGCGCGCGCGCGCGCGCGCGCGAGAGAGAGAGA
>BFEA01000346.1:872691-888133 GCA_003427395.1 Chara braunii | reverse complement strand
TCGAAGGTTTCAGGTCTCTCCATCTGAAACTCCTGAAATAATAGGAAGTGGCTGAAGCTTCTGAAAGCAGTTTCATGTTCCCCCATCCAAACATTTGGACGGGGGGACCTGAAACTGCTTTTAGAAGCTTCAGCCACTTCATATCATTTCAGAGGTTTCACGTCTCCCCATCTGAAACTGCTGAAATGATCTGAAGTGGCTGAATATGTGAAATCGGTTTCAGATGCCCTCATCCAACCATTTGCATAAGGGGACCTGAAACCACTTTCAGAAGCTTCAGCCACTTCAAATTATTTCAGAGGTTTCAGGTCTCTCCATCTGAAACTCCTGAAACGATATGAAGTGGCTGAAACTTCTGAAAACAGTTTCAGGTCCCCCCATCCAAGCATTTGGATGGGGGCGACTGAAACCGCTTTCAGAAGCTTCAGCCACTTCATATCATTTCAGAGGTATCAGGTCTCCCCACCTAAAACCTCTGAAATGATTGGAAGTGACTGAAAATCTGAAAGCGGTTTCAGATGCCCCATCCAACCATTTCGATGGGGAAACTTGAAACCATTTTGAGAAGCTTCAACCATTTCAGATCATTTCAGAGGTTTCAGGTCGCTCTCTCTGAAACTCATGAAATGATCTAAAGTGGCTGAAAATCTAAAAGCAGTTTCAGGTCCCCTCATCCAAGCATTTGGACAGGGGGACCTGAAACCGCTTTCAGAAGCTTCAGCCACTTCATATCATTTCAGAGGTTTCAGGTCTCTCCACCCGAAACTCCTGAAATGACTTAAAGTGACTGAAAATTTAAAAACGGTTTCAGAACCACTTCATGACATTTCAGAGGTTTCAGGTCTCCCCGCCTGAAACTCTTGAAATAATATGAAGTGGCTGAAGATTCTGAAAGCGGTTTTAGGTCCCCCTACCCAAACATTTAGATGGGGGAACTTGAAACCATTTTCAGAAGCTTCAGCCACTTCAGGTCATTTCAGTGGTTTCAGGTCTCCCCACCTGAAACTCCTTAAATGACTTGAAGTGACTGAAAGTCAGAAAACGGTTTCAGATGCCCCAATCCAAAAATTTCGATAGGAGATATGAAACCGCTTTCAGAAGCTTCAGCCACTTCAGGTCATTTAAGAGGTTTCAGATTTCCCTCCCGAAACTCCTGAAATGACCTGAAGTGGCACATAACAACGTTAACGGTTGAACCAAAACAAAAACAGGCGAAAAAAAAACGAAAAACAAACATAAAATCTGACTTTCAAACCACCTGAATCTCTTGAAATGACATGAAGTGTCTTCATACCATTTCAGCGATTTCATACCTCTGCTAACAGACTTCAGAATCTTTCATTTTGAAATTTCAGTAGGTCGTTAACCACTTGTGATGTCATTGTAAACATCCACGTCATCCTCAGCGTGCCTGTCCTATCTACGGGGGTGGGGGCTCCTCTTCATGACTGGTGAATAGAATGAGGCGATAAAAAACAACAGTGAATGTAGGAGAGATAAAAGAAAGAAAAAAAAAAAAAACAATGTAAATTTGTGGATATAAGAAAATAAAAAACCAGAAAAAAGAAAAAAACGAAAAAAAATGTTGAACTTTGTTGTGACAGTGCCAATTGGTTTATCTATGGGATGTGTCATTGACTTTGTTCCTTTGTCTTGTCTTTCACCTTTCTCTTTCTCTTGCCTCTTTGACGTCTGATTTCGTCATCATTTTCTTTATCTCTTGCCTTTTGGCTGCGTGAAAGTGGGTCCTTGTGATACAAGGGGATGGGTGCACCCAACGGTCAACCTGTCATCCAGGTGTCTGGCCTTGTACCGTTGTACATAAGACATCATGAACATGTAGAGTTGTCCTTCCTTCCTTCTTTTCCTTTCCTTCTTTTGTTTTTCTTCGCCTTCGCGCTCCGATTCATAGTGTGAATGTATGCATAAAAAATGAATTGATATCTTTTTTGCATTTGCTTTAGTCTTTTTTCGTTTTTCCGCTTTTATAACTTTGTGAGAATATATATATATATATAGGGTCACCAGCCTGTACGTACGGAGGTCCCCGGGTGGACCTTCGTACGTACAGGCGTGTAGGGTCCCGTACGAGGTCCGAACCCGACGGCGTTCAGCCCCCGCCAACAATTATTTCGGGTCCTTAAAATATTTTTTTTCCTCTGAATTATGTTTTGTGAGTTCTCTATCACGTGAGGTACATGCCTATCAAGTTTCAAGTCATTTGGCTCATCCAAACAAGAATTAAAAATCGCCAAAGATGGCAGTGTCAAAACGTGCTAGCCCACATTTTTTTTTCCACTTTTTACTTTTTGTTTTCACTTTAGTTCCGGGTCTAAACAATTTTATTATTTTTTAAAAGTTTTTTAGTGGGTTTTGCATTATGTGAAGTACAGAGCTCGAAATTTTCAAGGCATTTAGTTATGCCAAAAAAAAAAAAAAAATCGTCAAAGATGGCGGTGTCAAAAATATGCTTGCGCACTCACTAAATTTAAATTTAATTCTCTTTTTATTTTTTGTTATTTTTATTATTAGCAGGGTGTTACCTGACCGAACATTCGGGGGCCCTCGGGCTGGCCCCCGAACGTTCGGGCGTTCGAGGTCCCGTTCGGGGGCCGAACGCCTCCCGGTTCGGCCCCTGCCAAAACAAATTTCGAGGCCCAAAAATAAGTGTTTGTTTCTGAATTTTGTTTAGAGAGTTCTCTATGATGTAACCTACATGCCTATAAATTTTGAATCCTTTCTGCTAAGCCAAAAAAACATTCAAAATCGTCAAATATGGGGGTGTCAAAACGTGCTCGCCCAGTCACTATTTTATTTTTTTTCACTTGTAACTTTTTGTTTTCACTTTATTTCGGGGCCTAAAAAAAATTATTATTTTTTGAACAATTTTTAATAAGTTATTGATTATGTAAAATACATATCTGTAAATTTTCAGGGCATTTAGCAATGCCAACAAATAATTAAAAATCGGCAAAGATGGCGGTCTCGAAAAGGTGCTGGCACAATCACTCATTTTAATTCTCTTTTTATTTTTTCTTATTTTTATCATAGTGTTTATTTTTTGTATTTGATTTTTAATTCAAATTTGGTAAAGCATTTGGATGTAGTGCCCAGGAAAATGTTGTTTAGTTTATTTTTTTATATAACATTTTTTTTTTTTTGAATTTTTTGGATTTTGTTTTTTTTTTATTTTTTCTATTTTTTTTTCCACGTTCAGCCTGAACGGCCAAACGCCTTCCGAAGGGGTCCCGTACGTTTGGGCGTTCGGGTTCGGGCGTTCGGGTTCGGGCGTTCTGCCCGTCCCAAATGCCAGTAACCCTGATTATTAGTATTTTTTTTTCATATTTTATTTTTATTTTATTTGATTTATTTTTCTTCATAACATATATTTTTTTCAATTTTTTAAAACTGTTTTTTTTTTTTTTTTTTTTTTTTGGGCCCGTGTTCGTCCCGAACAGCTGAACGCATCGCCAAGGGGTCCCATACTTTTGGGCGTTCAGGTTCGGGTGTTCGGCACGTTCTGAATGCCCGAACCCGAACGTCCGAACGACCCGTCGAAACCGGCGTTCAGGACGGGTTGAATGCCCATACTCGAATGCCCGAACATATGGGACCCCTTGGGGATGAATTCGGCCGTTCGGGCCGAACGTGAACCAAAAAAAAAAAAAAAAAAAAAAAAAAAAAAAAAAAAAAAAAAAAAAAAAAAAAAAAAGATGTGTTATGAAGAAAAATAAATTAAACAAGATTTGTCTGAGCATTACATCCAAATTCCTTACCAAATTTTAAATCAAAATAAAATACGAAAAACAAATGCTAATAATAAAAAGAAGAAGAAAAAGAAAAAGAAAATTAAATTTAAATTTAGTGAGTGTGCAAGCACGTTTTCGACGCTGCCATCTTTTGCGATTTTTTTTTTTTTTTTTGACATAGCTAAATGCCCTGAAAATTTCCAGATGTGTACTTTACATAATGCAAAACCCGCTTAAAAAGTTTCAAAAAATAATAATATCGTTTAGACCCGGAACCAAAGTGAAAACAAAAAGTAAAAAGTGAAAAAAATTATGGGCGATGACGTTTTGACACCGCCATCTTTGGCGATTTTTAATTCTTATTTGGCTGAGACAAATGACGTCAAAATTTATAGGCATGTACGTCAAGTCGCAGAGAACTTACAAAAAACAATTCAAAAAAAAAAAAAATGGCCTCGAACTGTGTAGCACATCGAACATGTTTGGAGCTTTTCCGAACGTCCGAACATGTTCGGGTGTTCGACCGCACGCCACCCGAACGTGTTCGACTGAACATATTAAAAAAAAAAAAAAAACTTATTTTTTTTGGTTTTGGATTTTTAACTCGAGGTTGGTTACGAATTTCACCGTACCACGAAGGCAAAATTTGTTTGTATTATTATTTTACATAACATATATGTTTTTCAGATTTTTTGGAGAACTGTTTTTTTTTTTCCCTAATATTTTTATATTCGCGTTCGGAGAGTTTCGGCGCTCGTTCGCGTTCGGTCCCGAACGTTTGGGTTCGGTCACCGAACCCGAACACGATGCTCCATAGCAATCAATCAATCAATAAATAAAACAATCAATCAATCATTTTTATTTTTATTTTAAATTTTTAATTTTTTTTTGTCACTCACCCCAAACCATCCCCCCAAATTTTTAAATTTTTAATTTTTTTTTCCGTACAGGGTGGTAGTGGCCGACGTGCGCAGGCGGGGCGCGCGTGCCCCCGCTTGGCCTTGGCGAGGCTGCGTGCAAACTCGGCCGCTTGGCCTCGACCGCGGCCGAGGGTGCCACATAGCCTACCAACCCCCGAGGGGACCAACAAGATCAGGTGATCTTACTCCATTCCTCTCTCTGCTCCTCGGTATCCGATGGTTACCGTATGAGTGATCTCTCACACCTATGTATCGATTGAGTTGTTACCCTATAACGGGGATGAAGTAGGAACCTGATGTGATCATTTCGATGCAAGCTTAACTACTCGCACAAATGAAGGATGGTCATTCTCTCGACTAATTGGATTGCATGGACTTATGCCTCGGATCGGTTTGCACGGTGGATGAAAGATAATTCACAATGTGATGTCTATTTGTTCCTTTCATCGAATAACGGATTGATTAGACATATGCAATCATCCTCACTTATGCCATATGGATCAATTGCCTCAATACGAGTGGGCGTCGACTTCTCGTATCCATCCGACACCCATTCCCGTATAACGAGGAAAGGACACGTGTATGTGAGTGGGACGTACACGAAGTCGTCGCCAAGATTGTTGGGCGCTACTATTTTCCTCTCGAAACAAGGTGCTCGGGATTCATAGGCGTTGGTTTTGTCATTATTGATACTCACTCTCCCTCGTACTCATCTTAACAAATTGATTGTCATTCCGTATACGGCGATGGCACCTCATTGGCGCAACACTCAGTGTAGCGAAAGTTGCTACACCGAGCCTTATCGAAAAAACGGGTTCCACCACTAGACATGTGGTGAGGACGAACATAAGGAAATGCCGACCAGGCTGAGGCTATCCACGTTGTCGGTGCGAATACCCTTACAAGGGTATCCGCCCTGGTTTTTGCAATTAACAGGAAATAAGTTAAAAAGTTTGAGCATACCATGCGAATCACTGCAGTATCCACTGTTCGTATGATAGGTGGGTCGATTGGACTAAGGGTTGTTTGGCATAAGAGTGAGCGCGTAGCTTTAAGGCGCGCGTGTGTTCCCCTTTTGATCATGAAGCTGGCGGGGTTGACCGGATTTTTCTCCTGGTGATTAAACTAAGGATTTTTGACAGGTGGCAGGACTGGTGCGTAGGTAACCACGCGAAATGGCCACGGCGCGGGGTCGGTAGGCCGGCACGGACACTTGGTGACCTCACATGCAAATGCGGGCTGAGAGAACGACCAGGGCGTTTTTGCGGCCCTGGGCAGGACACGGCACTACTTCACATAGGAGATCACGCCTATTTGTTCCAAGCTGGGGCATAGTTTTATAGGTTATGACATTGGATTATTGCTATGGAGGTTTTGGGATCGAGGTTGGAGGGCGTCGGTGCAACAACTGCAGCACAGCATTGCGGAGAAAACCGAGGGGTTGAGGGTCGACGGGCTATCTCCCTCTGGTTTTGTTGACAGGCGTAGCGGCAGGGCCGGTCCACGGGACAGGTGGGACTTTAGCAGTCCCCGCATCGTGCATAGGGGCTCTTATTTATGATATTTTATTTCTTTTATTATTATTATTTTTTTCCACAGCTATTGATAGTCCCACCCCGTTTTGAGACACAGTACCGTGTCTGCCTTGAGGGGCACTAAGGGCCGGTGGAAAAGGGCAGAACTACGAGTCTCCGAAGTATAAATCGGGGAGCAGCGCCCGACCGGTTGTTGACTTCTACAGAAGTCATGTGGAAGCCCTGTTTTCACCGCAGTGGGTAGCAGACTAAGAAGATAGTGGAGCGCTGCGAAGGGCGGGGGCTGCGGTGACAGCAGTCGGGCCAGGCGCAGTGCAGGTCTTGAGGACTTCGGGTGGGCCGTTGCATTGAGCACCAGCTACGGAGGGGAAGGAAACGAAGGGAAAAGCAGAAAAATGAACCTGGACGCGGATTTGTCCAGGTGCATTCGGAGGTAGAGACAAAGGTGACAACGATCAGGACAAAGGAGAGAGAGAGAGCGAAGGAGGAAGGGCAGCGCCGCGCAGCATTCGGGAACGACAACAGGCGGAGTGAGGCAGCAGCGCAGCGCAACAACTAGCGAAGCAACGACGCAGTAGAGCTGAAGGCGAGGCAGTGAGAACGACGAATGCACTTGGACGCAAAGTGCGTCGGGCACATTCGGTGGAGGGAGAATCGAAGTTGGCAAGGGAGGAGAAAGCTATGCCAATGACCGAAACAAGCGGGGAGAAATGTAGGACAGCGGTTTTTATGATGGGCGAACCTAAATCTAAGGTCAGAATAGGATGAGAATTAGTATAGGAGATGCTATTGGGAAAATGACGTGCGCGGGATGTGGGAGTGGATATGGCCATAAGGGAGAAGTGAAGAGCTCACTCGTTTCCTGATGAAAACGAGCGAGGGAGGGACCATTTTGGGGGTTTTAAGGGAAGGCGAGCCCGAAATTATAATTAGGATAAAACTTAAGTTAGTAAGTGTGGTGGTAGAAGAAGAATAGCTTGCGCCGGGATATGGCGGAAGGAGAAAGCGGTGAGGGAAGGGGATCGAGATCTCGCCCGACCCTTGAAGAAATCGAGTGAAGGAAGGAAGGATTCTGGGGTTCTTAGATGAGGCGAAGTAGAGCAAGGCGTTAGTTCTCGGTGTTAGTCGACGGTTTCTGAGACACGACAAAACGGGGGTTACGCCAGAGGGTGAAGTTTGTAAGGGTCGATGTATCTGACCGGATTCTAGCGGCGGATTCATTCGATTTTGCTCGTCCCATCGTTGGAAGTAGCTGCACCACGCGCAGAGAAAGGGGAAGCAGGGCTGCGCGTAGGAAGGACAAGTCTGAGGACATGTATCTTATCGCGGTCTAGCGTAAGATTCGTCCCCGTTTTTGCCCAGCTTACCTGGTGGATGTATCTGGCCCTGATTCCGACTGAAGATTCGCTCGATGTTGCTCAGAGAGTTTGCGTGATACAGCCGAGCCGGGTTGGAGACTTATCTGCGGGTCATGTGTGTGCATAAAGGAGGGGGGGGGATGAAGTAATATTGCACACTTCCGCATTCGGATAGGGAGACTCGTCCGCCTCGTCATGATTGGTTGTATAGCTCGCTCTCGCAAGGTTCACCAAGACGGGTATGCTGCGCATCTCCGGTCTAGCCATCGCGCGAATGATATCTCTGGCCTAGTGAGGCGCTGTCTGTAGCTGAGAACCCCTGCTCACCGTATCCGGGAGGGGTTTGGTTGTAGTAACTGCGTTTACCAGGTGAGGCATTTGACCGGGCTTTAGCAGAGGATTCACCCTGTTCTGCGTATTCTGAAGAAGCTGGAGTAGGGTCATGACAGTCACCGCCACGATCGACTGGGTAAGCAGTCTGTGTTATACAGGTTAATTCGGCCTGTGTCCCACAGTTAATTCGGCCTGTGTTCCACAGTCCAATTTGGCCTGAGCTCACAGCCGAGTCTAGTCTGTGTTCAACAACCAACTCGGTCTGTGTTTCACAGCCAACTTGCCCTGTGTCCCACAGTCTAGTCCGGCCTGTGTCCCACAGTCTAATCCGGCCTATGTTCCAGTCCAATGCCGCCTGTACTTACAGCCGAATCCAGTCTATGTTCTACAACCAAGCTCAGCCTGTTCTAGCCGTATATTGCTATTTTCATCAGCAGTAAAGGAGAGAGGAGATCGCGGAAGGGTGCAGTCCGTATCAGTTGTTAAGTATTACTGAAGCACAGTGCCGCAGCGAGTTGAGCTTCATATACTGCTGAGACATCCTGCGGCCGCGTGCAAAGCACTACATGTGTGAAGACTTGCTGGGAGTCTGTGGGTTATTTGTGTTTCATACTACTATAAACATAAGATAGACGATTGGTTTAGAGAGAGAGGCTGAAAACGAAGAGGAGTGGTCAGACTGAAAAGGGGACTGTTGTGGCAATTTGGAAGGGGGCGTCAGAAAGTTGACTCCAACAGTTGAGGTTTGGCTTCAGAAGTTGATCAAGCTACTGCAGTTTGGCTGCCATTGCGGGGCCCTCAGGAGCTGAAGATAACAAGGCCCTCTCCAGTGAGCTTGAGAGCATCCCCCTTGTATCTGAGAGTCTCAAACCATCTTCCTCTATCCTTCTTACTTCTAAGTCTCAGTCTAGTCATTGGCTACGAGAGGAAGGCGGCAGGCGGGATTGCAACCCGTAGGTCCGCGTCAAGACTCTGTGGGGAGTCCACCCACCGATTGCGGGACCCCTGCCGGTACTCAGGAGGAGTTCTAGAGGCAGAGAATCATCAGGTAAACCACTTCCATTTATACAACCTACTACCACCCATGTTTGTTTATCCCCCTGCAGTATGACTGTTGTATGCATGAGGTTGTCCCTATGGTTTTTGCTTTCTCTTCAGGACCCAATCAGACTGAATGGAAGGAACGTGTGGGAGTGAAGCCTAAGTTTCTTCTTTATTTTGGTTGAAAGCAGATAAAGGGATAAACTGGGGGAAGGTGGGAGGAAGGTAGTCTTGCATGCGTTTGGAAGGATCAACCAAAGCCTGAGCATTGTTTCTATGGTGAATGGCTCAGGGCTCTGTTTATTTGACTGTTTTCTGAAGGACCAGGCATTGTTTCCATGGTGAATGGCCTGGTTGCTGTGTTTATTTAGTTGTTTTCTGGGGAGCCAGACATTGTTTCTATGGTGAATGGTCTGACTGCTCTAGTTAACTCTGGGGATTTGTCTGATTGAAGGAGTTTAAGTTCTTGTTTATTCTGAGGGAGGATTTCTGGTCTAAGGCTAAGCATTGTTTCCATGGTCAATGGTTCAGCCTGAAAACCACGCACATAAGTTAAATTGAGTATAAAAGGAAAATACTTTATATATATATATATATATATATATTTGCATGTGAACTGGCAGCTGGGCGTTGTTTTCATGGTGAATGGTCCAGCGCTAAGCCATATCATTAAGAAGAGGAAGGAAAAAATACGAAGTATAAATGAAAATAGTTTTGGGCAAGCTGAACATTGTTTTCATGGCGAATGGTTCAGTCCCCTGCCCATATTTGCTTTCCTTTTTTAAAACAAAGTCAGAGAAATACTATACTTTGGATATTAAACGGCTCAGGGCGGCTAGACATTGTTTCCATGGCGAATGACCTAGTCATACGCCCAAAAGAAGAGAGAAGTGGTTGTGCAACTTGTTCGTGTATATCTTAAAGGCAAGCTGGGCATTGTTTCCATGACGAATGTCCAGCTCTATGTCTTATGTAAGAGGGGAATAAGGATTCAAGGACGTAAAAGATTCATAGACTATCTATATGGAATGAACTTGGGTCTTGTGAGAGTACTTACCTTTGTGGTTTGGCTTGCATGTGACTGAGTGAGGCCACTACTTAGTCTGAGTTTCGGGTTGGTAGGTAGTTGCTTTAGTTGCTCGCCATGTGCTAGAGCCATAGGAGTTAATGTCAAATTCTGCATTTTCTATAGCAATTTTTTTTTACTTAGATCAATTCTTGCATTTTCTGAGATCTTTTCTTATATTTGGTTTTGTATAAATCTTGGCAAGCTACTTTCTCTACGAGAAGCGCTGCCGAAATTTTTACAAATCCAAGGAGTTAGTCGAATTTTGACTTGTCAAAAGTTCAGTTTTGTCTTTTCTCTTATCTGACTTAGTTAAAATCTGGAAAGTCTAATTTTCTAAAGGGAGTGCTGCCCAAATTTTTGTTAATTCAGGGAGTTAGACAAAATTAAACTTTAGGAAGTCAAAGTGACTTCCAAATTCTGGACTTAGCCTTGTATAAATTTTGGAATAGCACTTTCTAGAGGAAGTGCTGCCGAAGTTTCTACAAAATTAAGAATTTTGTTGAATTCTGTCTAAAGTTGAGCTCAAGCTGTCTTTCGAGCTCATATCTGACTTAATGTAAATCTGGGAGGCCTCCCTTTCTAAAGGGAGCGCTGCAAAATTTTCTGCTATTTTAGGAAGTTGGACATAAATTTGACCTTTCAGAGTTTGAAATTATTTCTGCCCCCATATCTGACTTAGTATAAATCTGAGAAATCTCCCTTTCAAAAGGGAGTGCTGCCCAAATTTCTGCTATTTCAGGAAGTTAGACATAATTTTGGCTTTCCATAGTTAAAGATTATTTTTGCTTTTATATTTGGACGTATATAAATTCCGGAAAGACACTTTTCCGACGGGAAGCGCTGCTGGAATTTTTCTTAGTTTGAAGGAGATAAATTATATTTTGACAGGTGACGATTCTGGTAATCCACTTTGAATAGGGGAGATTTCGCCATGAGTTTACCTTTCTTTGGGGACTTGCTTAGAGGTAGGCTTAGCTATAGTCAACTAGGATGATTTGGGTAAGATCATGATATGGAGATTGTTCTCCATGGACTTATAAGTTTAGCCTGGGGCATTGACCTGTCGTGTGTTACAGGTCCTCTTGATCGATTGATTCAAGATCCGGACCAGATTCAGGTTGATCCCTTGAGGGTCATCATCTGTTATCACTGATAAACAGGTCGGTTGCTGATTCGTCGGTTTACGACTCAGTTCCAACTCACCCTCCACACTCAACCTAAAAGGTTTTAGCCCTTGTGATTTTTATTGTTTCGTTATGGTTTCACCCGGACTTTTATTTAATGTCCATTTAACGAAGGTACTGAGTATTTAATCAAGGTTGGTTGGACATGAGGTTTTGGGGTTTGCATGGCTAAAGCGAGGGGTATGAGTGTCGAAGATGGTTGGGGTTGACTCTGTGTAGTACGTGGACTGTTGATTTGGCTCGTGGATGTGATTGCATGTATGTGCTATGAATCAGATTCTGGATTTGGTTGTCTGCGATCACATATATATGTATAATTGTGAGGGATCTCAGTGAGACTGTGATAAGTGATCGTCACATACCTCCCCTTTTATATGAATATATGGGTGTACCTGGGATGAGTGTTTGCATGGGTTAAGGGTCCCCCGCACACAAGAGCGTACTCAGAGCTTAAGATTAGGAGGCTCAGGGAAGGCCGCTCCCGGTATTTTGCTTTGCTTCTTGGGGATTTTCTTAGTCGGACGTTGGTCCTGGGCCGGGATTCAAGGTCCTTGTCCAGGACATCCCAAGCCCTAGGCTCTGGAGGGGAGGGGTTTTCCCTCGCGCGGAGCCTATTTGCCTTGCCTACCGAGACGCTCAGACCATAGGCCGGGGGTCTCGCGGCGGCTGCACGGCTATTCCTTCAGCCGTGTAATGTCGTGAAGGGTTAGACCCTCACGACACTTCGAGTCTGACACTTGAGTGTCATAAGCGGTACTCGGATCCACGAGGGACAGCTTGATTATGGGCACTACATAGTACGCCATCATTGCGACTGCTTGCGTACGCTTGCATTGAGAGTCGATATGAGTTAGCCCTGCGTCCGCGCGGTTTTATATTAAGTCTCGCGCGCAACGCCTATCCGATTTCCACATCGGAGAGTTATGGGATGGCTAGCGAGGGGCTAGGAGCGTTGTCGCGTTGTTTGGGTTGTGTCGTTTCGTATGAGTATATGTGTTGTTTTGTGGGTATGTGTGTTTGTAAAGTGGATTGCTCGTGGTGTGTGGGGTGCGTCCTAGTCGACCGACGGCGGGTCAAGCTTTGGGACCTCAGCCCCCCAAGATGCCGATTCGCGTGCGGGTCCGATAGAGGCGTATTACAACGCGTGCCCCCTATGCTATAGCGAACGAGAAACGCCATCGGCTGGTCCACCTCTGCGATTGCAACTGATTAGCTTTCGTCTTGTAGCTCGGCGGGGATACGCTCACCGAAGGGAGGTGACAACTCCCGTAAGGTGTAGGTAAGTCGTGCCTCACGTAGGCCCTATCCTGTCGTAGGGGCTCACGAGAGGTATGGTTGTCACACTCGGCCGGAGCGGCTTGCGGAAGCTCCACATGTATAATTTGCGACGAAGGATTTAAACCAACTCCTGCGTGACGCGGCCGGGAGGGTCCCGCGCTGCCTTGGTGCGGTGTCAGACCGATGCGCTCGACAACGTGGAATTTCGAACTTGTAGTGAACGACATCTGGACTTCATTCGAAAACGAAATCCCACCGGCGTACCCCCATCTTTCCATCCGAAAATATGTCGAGTAACCCACATGGAAGTTCAAAGATACTTTATGGATTAAACGAACGTTTTAAAGCAGCACGTTTTGTTTCTTTGTCATGCGACTATGACTATTTCTCACTAAATTGGAACCACATGGGGGATTTCAGTTATATTTGTGTCCCCACACTAAAATTTCCCAAAAATCATTGGCACACCCCATCGTGTTGTTCTTTCAGGGCCCTTTTCGCATATTTCATTCCTCTGATTGAAAGACAGATTAGGGCGCGAGGCTCGTATCGGAGCCAACACGTGTCCATTCTGGTGATAGTGAGATGAGGTGGTGAGAGGACGAGCACCCGCTCGAACGGATCGAAGAAGTCCTTCCGTCATTTGAAACCGGTATGCGGAGGCAAGAGAAGAGGAAGCCATGACCCACACTAATGTGTCTACCTCTCGAGTAAAGGTAAGCATCCCAAACACTTTTTCATTCTATCCTAGTCACACTCAGTCTGAGGCATAGCTTAAAGTTGTGGAGGCTCACGGTTATGCAGAGGCTGACCTTCCTCAAGTCATCACCTTAATTGTAAGAAGCACCGCTCACGATTGGTTTAAATGCCATAGATGGGAAAATTGGGCTACATTCAAAAAAATATTTTTAGCAAGATTTGATGAGGTAAGTGAGTACATTGTCTGGTTTGTACTGAAAACGCGCCCTCAAGAACCAAAAGAATTGTTGCCATATTTTATGGATAAATTTCAAACAACTTTGGATAATTTTGGACCGGAAGAAAATGTTGCTGAGACTGGTTCATAGACCATCTTAGCAATCCTGTCTTAAAGGCAAAACTGAAAAAGAAAGTTCCGCCTAAAACGACGCAACTACAGGCGATTATTGCCAAGGCACTCGAGATGGATTTACAAGATATGCGCAAGTACATAGATCAGGGCGATAAAGATATAGTTGATACAATAGAAGACGTGGATGCAAAGCCTGCAAAGCGTCAATCTTGGTTAAGGTCCATTGGGCAGTTTTATCACCGCCACAATTGTGAAATCCCAGGAGGGTCATCGCCGAGTCATATCCCTCGTTCTCCCCCTTCCGTTGTCCCTCCTCCCTCCCTTCCTCCTCCTTCCAATACTATTCCTGTTACCACAGTCCTACCTCAGTCCTTAGCACAAATGCCCATCACGAACCTACATCTAGCTTTAATGATTCATGCAGCATCTTCCCGACTCGGAATGAATGAATTACTTAATACAGACTCAGACTTCACAGATGGATCAATTAGAGCAAGTCTTGCGGAACTGATGAGTACGAGCTCAAAAACGACACGTGTCAATCCTCCTCCTTCGTACCCCTATCTGTCTACCCCTTCGACACAGCCGCAAACCGCTTTTCCTGCTCCCCCTGTACCTCACCAAATTGTCATTCTTCCAGGTAAATGTCGTGTTTTTACTGCAAGCAGCCCGGACACTTCACCTGAGACCGACCTCTTCCAAAACGCGATCAACCCCCTTTCGCGGCAGCACATGTGGCCATCAATTAGGGATGAGTACTACCTACACCACTCGAAAAAACAGGAGAACCAGGGAATAGTTCTCCTTTTCTACTCCCTCCTTTGCCTATACAAATGAATGCGCCGACTTTTGGGGCTTCCTTTGGAGCTACAGATGTCGTCGATCCGGTTGAGAACCTACAGTTGGCAGGGCTGATTGAAACTATTCGGCTTGATAAAAATAAACTTGAATGGTTGGAACACGAACTGGAACCTGGTCCTCAGTTCAATGGTAGAATGATCTCTCTTCCCTGATCGCGATAGCTCTTAGAGCGTGTACAACTGCTTGAGCATGGTCTATCGATCCTGTAGCATTTGAGACTTGAAGCTAAGTCTCGTGAAGACAGCTACCAGCGGGATAACCGGAGTGTGCTAATCAGGCGTTCATAAAGACATTGTTTTTTTATCCTTCGACATCGCTCTTTCTATCAATGTCGCGTTGAATTCACCAAGTGTTGATTAAGATCCTATCATTCAATCAATCAATCAATCAATCAATCAATTAATCAATCAATCAATCCATCAATCAATCGATACAATCAATCAATCAATCAATCAATCAATCATCAATCAACTCCCCAAGCAATCCACCCCCCACAACACCCCACTATCACACCTCCCTCACCCTATCTGAATTGTTTTTCTGTTTTTGCTCAAAAGAACCTGAATTTTTTTTTGGGGGTTCCCTTAGTAATGCACAGACCCCCCTCGTTTTTTTTCCGTTTTTAAAAAAAAAAAAAAAAACAATTGTCCGATTTTTCGGACAACTCCCCCCTGACCATCTCCCGGAGACGTCCGGGGGAGACGTCTCCGGATCGGACAGCTGGCAACCTAGTCAATCAGTCAATGAATTAATCAATCAATCAATCAATTAATCAATCAATCAATCATCAATCAACCAATCAATCAATCAATCATCAATCAATCAATCAGTCAATCAATCATGAATCAATCAATCAATCAATCAATCAATCAATCAATCAATCAATCAATAAATCATTGACAATCAATCAATCTTTTTTTTTTTTTTTTTTTGCTCGAAACCCGTCGCCCACCCCCAAACGAGTAATTCCTTTTTTCTTGTTTTTTTAACATCAGGGGGGTTGCCCCTGGCATACACTCCTCCTCCCCCCCCCCCCCCCCCCCCCCCCCCCCCCCCCCCCCCC
>BFEA01000346.1:834479-836771 GCA_003427395.1 Chara braunii | reverse complement strand
TCCACCTCCTCCTCCTCCTCCTCCTCCTCCTCCTCCTCCCCCCTTTGCTCCTCCTCCTCAAAAGAGTAATCGAACGATGTACCAGGTTGCTCCCTCGGAAGTTTCCCTCATGATAGTTGTTGAAGCGTTTTATCGTGTAAAGCGAATGATTGGAGGAGGACGAGAAGGAAGATGATGAGAAAAGGGAAGACGCCGAGGAGGACGAGGACGACGACAACGATGAGAATGAAAGGGCTGACGAGGAGGAGGAGGAGGAGGACGACGACAATTCTGTTTCTTTTTTTTAATCATTCTTCATACAAAAAAAAAGAAGGATTGATTGATTAGCAATCGAATCGATGGATTCAATTGTATTAATCAATCAATCAATTAATCAATCAATCAATCAATCAATCAATCAATCAATCAATCAATTGCTTAATTGCTTGATCGATTGATCGGTTGATTGATTGATCCAATTGAATTGATCGATTCGATTGGTAATCAATCAATCAGTCCTTTTTTTGTATGAAGAACGAGGGGAAAAAAAAAACAGAAAAGGCTGGGGGGGCCGGACTGCTGTGATGAAGTTGGCAGTGGGTGAGGAGGATCGACTGTGGAGGGACGCGGATGAGGAGGAGGAGGAGGAAGAAGAAGTAGAAGATGATAAGGAGGACGAGGAGGAGAAGGAAGAAGACGAAGTGAAAAACGAGGAGGAGGAAGAGGAAGAGGAGGAGGGGGAGGAGGGGGCTGAAGAAGAAGATGTGGAATAGGAGAATGAGGAGGAGGAGGAGGAGGACGACCAAGAAGAGGAGGAGAAGGAGGAGGAGAAGGAGAAGGAGAGGGAGGAGGTCGCAGAAGAGGCGGAGGACGAGAAGAGGAGGAGAGAGGAGGCGGACAGGGAGAAGGAGGAGAAAGGGTGGTCGTTGTGGGGGGGTGTTGCCGCCGAGTTAGGGGAGTGGGAGGCAGACTGTGTCGCGTCGATCCTCCTCACCCGCTGCCAACTGTATCGCAGCAGCCCCCCCCCCAACTTTTTCTGTTTTCTGTTTTTTTTAGTCATTTTTTCTTCATTAAAAAAAAAAAAAAAATCATTGATCACCAATCGAATGATCGATTTAATTGAATCAATCAATCAATCAATCAATCAATCAATCAATTAATCAATCAATAAATCAACCGCTCAAAAAAAAAAAAAGGACAAATTGTTATCCAATCGATTCGATTGGATCTTGGTTTTTGAATCAAGATTCAATCGAATCGACTGATTTGATTGGATAACATTTTGTCTTTTCTTTTCTATCGATTGATTGATTGATTGATTGATTGATTGATTGATTGATTGATCTATTTGAATTGATCGATTTGATTAGTTCTTGATTTGAAATTCAAAAATCAAATCGACTCGATTGATTCGATTGGATAATCCGATAATGTTTATTCTTTTTTTTTTTTTTTTTTTGATTGATTGATTGATTAAGGGGGCGGGGGGAAAGTGGGTCAGGGCGGTATAGGGACGAAAGCCTAATCGATCCACTTCGTAGCTCGTTCCCTCCGAAGCTTCCCTGATCATGGTTGGAGGCTTGGAGCTCGTGAAAAGTGTTGTCGAGTGAAGCAAAAGATTGGAGTACGAGGAAGAGGAAACGGCCGATGAGGAGGAGGAGGAGGAGGAGGAGGAGGTGGTGGAGAAGGAAGAGGAGGAGGAGGAGGAGGGATGGCGAGGAAGAGGAGGAGGAGGAGGAGAAGGAAGAAGATGAAGTAGAAGACGAGGAGGAGGAGTAAGACGAAGAGGAGGAAGGGGAGGAGGATGAAGAAGACGATGCGGGATAGGAGGAAAAGGAGGAGGAGAAGGAGGAGTAGGAGGAGGACAATCAAGAAGAGGAGGAGGAGAAGGAGGAGGATGCAGAAGTGGCGGAGGACGAGGAGAGGAGTAGGGAGGAGGCAGACAAGGAGGAGGAGAAAGGGTGCTTAAGGGGGGGGGAGCGCAAAGTCAAGGGAGTGGGAGGCAGACTGCCTCTTCAAGCGCCCAAAAAAAAAAAAAAAAGATTTTTTTTTCCTGGTAAATTTTTAGTTTATTCGGAATTCCGGGTAAACAGGATGCCAGATAAAGCGCCCAGATATTCCAGTCACTTAATCCAGTCGGAAATGATAAACGAATTAGGTAAATTCAGACATCTCGTCTAATTGATCTAAACTTGGGGGTGCATCAGATCTGTCATCAAAGTTTTAACTTTTTGCAGTGATAGGCTACTGAACGTTTTTTTGGTCATCCTATCTCATGTTATAATGTTCGTGTGTGCTAACCATTCCTTCCAT